>SJYW01033359.1:52853-73791 GCA_006410735.1 Raphicerus campestris
AACCACTGGAGCACCAGGGAAATCCCAGGCCTGTTTCTTATTAACAGTCATCCAGTGGTAGGCAAGAATGGGATGCGCTGTTGTTCAGGGATCTCTGGTTGCTTTCCACATTTTCTGGTTAGAGACATGGTGTTAGTACAGTAGGTGCAAGGAGCTAGAAAGTTCAGAGAAAGTGGGAGGAAGTGGCATATAATCTCTCCCCTGACAGCATATGTTGGATTTCTGGTCATGTCAGCTGATCCCCATCAAGGTTTTACTATACCCTCGTTGTATCCTTCCCGAAATTTTGATATAATTACATATATTCCACAGTTGTTTTGAATATCTCTATACTCTGATACGGGTTTCCCTGGTGGCTCAGTTTACCAACTGAACCTGCCTGCCAATGTGGGGGACGCTGATTAGAGCTCTCAGTCAGGAAGATCCCTTGGGGGAGGAAATGACAACCCACTAGAACTCTTGCTTGGAAAATCCCATGGATAGAGGAGCCTGTTGGACTGTAGTCCATGAGGTTGCAAGAGTCAGGCATGACCGTGTGACTCAGCCACTACCGTACTCTGTTACAGAGCACCTTGAGTGCTTTGTTCTGAAATAATAAGACTCACTTGCTTTGTTTCAAGATTTGAAGGCCATATAGAGATCTGCCCACCAGGCATGAGTCATTCAGCTTGTTCGGTCAACAAGAGCGTTCTAGAAGCCATTCGAGGAAGACTTGGATCTTTTCACGAACTCCTGCTTGAGCCCCCCAAGGTAAGGCAGCTCTCTGAAGCCTCATTGAACAGTTCTGTAGTTTGATTTCAGCTGTTAGAAGGTAGACGAACCTTCTTAAAGAGCCGGCTGTGACCCACCCACCTTGTGCAAAAGTATGTTAAAAGTGCTGTTGTTTTCATTGCTTTTGAACTGGTTTTTAAATTGGCTTTTATCTGTATATAGTGTCTAAATTGATGAATGGAATAAAGTAAATTAAGTAAGATACTTACCTGCTTAGAAAACGCAGCTTTTTGTTCTTTTTTTTCCTATAAATTCTATGTATTTACATGCAAGTAAAATAGTTTTCTTCTAATAGCATGTTATTTTCACATCTTTGAGGTACACGTTAATCTTCAAGAAACTAATCTTGGAAGTTGAGTTGTCTTCCTCAGAGTTGGAGCAGTGTAACTGCCTGATGGACAGAGTGTCACTGAAGAAGTGGTGGGTTGATTGTGGCTTGGAGTTAGTTTTCCTGTCAGGGGCATCCGTGTGCTAATCCAGAAATGACTGTTTATTCCGGCAGCCGCTGAACATACAGACGGTGGCGGTTTAGAAACGCAGGGTGTCCATGGCCCGTAGCCTCTGTCACGGCTACCCCGGGATTGCTGCAGGCTGAGGCTAGGGGACGAGGCTCTCCCTTGTGGTGTCCCTGGGGTGGAAGACAGTTCCTTGAGAGTTCTGCTGCCCACTCTGGTTCTTACACTTTGGTTTTTCCTTCTGTGTGCCTCATTGCTTCCGGCGTCTCAGGCTTACGCAGCGCGTCTCTGCGGCCTCTGCGGAGTGAGTTCCTGGGGATAGAGTGTGGCAGTGTCTCCCTTCGGCTTTAGGTGTTTGCAGTTGGTGGCGGGGCCGCACAGAGTAATTTACGTCCGTTGTGCTTGGAGTCTGATTCAGCTTCTAGACTGTCTCCTCACATGAGCATCCAGCAGGCAGTGGTCTGGGGCACAGGCTGGGGTGCTCAGGGCCCACACGGGAAAGGCGCCTGCTGGTGCTGGCTGCTGGCGTCCTTCATGCCAGGCCTGGGGAGGAGGGCAGGAGAGTCAGGGAAGAAGCAGGATTTGTTCAGGAGAAAAGAAGTCCAAGTCGGAGGAGGGGAGGACCTGAGAGAAGAGGAGGTGTGGCCGGGCGCCCCGACCCGTGTCTCAGGAGTCGCCATCTCCTTTCTCGGTCGACAGAAAAGCATCTCGTGTGGATTCTCACCCTGGTGCTCTTCTTGGGCCTGATTCCAGTGAGCCAGTGTTTTGTGTGGACTTCTCTTTCCCTGCTGGGAGCAGTGAGCTCAGCCTCTGACTGGCTTTACTGCACAGGGCAGTGTGTGAGTCGATCCATGTTCATTAGCACTGTACTGCAGGGAGTCGGGGATGGCTCCCCTCTCCCCTGGGCCTGGAGGAGAGCAGGTGAGGGTGCTGGGAAGCCCTGTTGGACGGGGTCATGGAGAAGGATACCCTTTTTACTTTGTCGCGGGTCTCCTGCCAAACTTCTAAAGTTTTGAAATTTCTGAAATGTTCTGGGTCTGTCTTCTGTGATTTCAAAGAATACAAACTCCCTTTTATGGATGAAAGCAGGTTTGAGGTTGATCCTGCTTCTAGATTGTGGCCCAGAGGCAGCTACTGAGTTTGTGTTTGTACCCCAGTTTTGGCAGAGGTGGAGGGCTGTGTTTCGAAACCCCGTGTCGCTTCTCTTAGTTTCTCAGCTTTCTGGTCGGGTTTGGAGTATTGCACTTTTTCTTCATGGACTTGACAGACTTTCTTCTTGTTCAGAATATTGAAGACAGGGGGTACTTGATTTCTTACAAAATATGTAGTTTAGGGAAATTACCTATTTTTTCTCTTATATTTGTTTCATCATATCTTACAGATATCAGTAGGATTTTGATTTTTCTGCAGGTGTAGAATTTAGGCCAGGTTGTTCGTGGGCTTAGGTTAACTAGTGTGGTATCTTAGTACATGCGCCTGCACCGTTTGTTTATTGAACTGGTCTTCCATTTCTTTGCTTGTTTATCTTGGGCTGTGCGGGGCCTTCCTTGCTGCCTGCAGGTGCTTCTCTAGCTGCAGCGAGTCGGGGCTGCCCTCTGGCTGCAGTGCGAGGGCTTCTCCCTGAGACGGCTCTTCTTGTTGTGGAGCGTGGATCCCATGGCGCGTGGGCTTAGTCGCCCTACGGCATGTGTGATCTTCTTGGACCAGGGCTCAAACCTGTGTCCCCTGCGTTGGCAGGCAGATTCTTGAGCACTGGGCCGCTAGGGAAGTCCTGAACTGAATCTAATCAGAAACCTTTTTCTTTCTCAGAAAAGTGTGATGAAGACTACGTGGGGCGTGCTGGACCCCCCCGTGGGGAACACCCGGCTGAGTGTGGTTAGGTTGGTATCCAGCCTCCTCCAGACGAATACCAGCAGCATCAACGGGGACCTCATGGAGCTGAATAGCATTGGGGTCATACTGGTAAGATGTCCCTGAATGATGTCTTCACTTGCCCTTGAGCTTTCATAAATAAGATCGCTGATTGTGGAACCTCAGAAACTCAGTAATATTTTGTAAGAAAAGTCAGTGACTTTTCTTGGTCTGAGCACAAACAGTCTTGCCCTTGAGGTTATCATGAATTTTGAGTAGTGATTTATTAATTTATTATTAATTTTTCAGTAGTGATTTATTGTTGCTCTGCGTAGAGATCTGTGCCTGTGTTATAGAGAATTTCCCTCCGAAAGCTCGGTCTCCCGTGGAGGCTAGAGTGAGTGCAGCCACTTTCTTTGGGGGCTGTGTGAGCCATGAGTGGTTGCTGCCCACAGCACTGTTTTCCTTCATAATGCTTCTCTTCCGGGGACAGGCTTTTGTCTTTTTTGCACTGAGAGAGAGCTGCAGAGGGCATTAAGACTGTCTTACCTGGACTTCCTGCACCCCTGAGGTCCCCGGCTCTGAGGCCTGTGCTTCAGGGCCCCTGCCGGCTCTGACCTGTCTGCCATAGCATGGACGGTTCCCAGGGTGGTCTCACGGTGCCCCAGGGGAGTTTGGCATGTGTTTCAGAGGAGTGCCTGGTGTTTGCTCTTCACATGAGAGGCATCAAGTAGGCACTTCATGTACATTTCTCCTATGATCATGGGTATAAAACTTTTTTCAGGTCATGCCCAGAGTACAGCTAGTAAGTGGTGGAGCCGAGATTTGAATTCACATCCACGTTGAACCCATTCCTGCTCTATCAGCCATGCCATCGTGCTTTGTGGCACCGCTGAGCTCCTTCAGCTGTGTTCCAGCCTGACGTGTTGGTGACACAGCAGTAGAGGGCACGGAGAGCAGGGCCTCCTGGAGAGAAGGGAGCGCCACAGGGTCACGCTTTGCTTGGTGGCATAGCCCTTGCCCCCTGTGGACAGAGTCTCTGCCTTACCCTCTGACAGGAGCATAACTCCCCACGCCTGTCTTTGGGAGTCTCCTTGAAGTCATCGATTCCTAGCCTTCAATCTTGCTGCTACTGAGTGTACATCTGTTGTTAGGTCATTCTGTTGTTAACATTAGAGCGACTTTGAGTGCTCAATTTGATAAAACTTCTAAATGGATCATTAGTCATTACTTTTTCATTTTGAGATTGGATAACCAGACCCAGAGAGAACCTGAGAGCATGCTGCAGCTGTGCGTTTTGTGCTTTGAGGAGCTGTCTTCTTTTCTGCTCCCTTTCCCTTTTCTGGGTAATCTGGAAAACCTTGCACCTCCCGGAGCTCCACACATCACCTCCTGCCATGCTGTCTTGTTTTGCTCCGTCTGCTGATAGTTCCATGGGTTTCGAGCGCCCGAGTGGTTATTTTTCAGGTGTGAGCCCTTGACATTGGCGACCTATTTTGCGCCGGGCACCGGGCGCTGCTCAGGGGTCATCAGTGAACGTGTTGTTGAATCAGAATGAAATTCTCATAAATTTCTTTGAAAATCACTGGAAATTTACTAAACTTAATATCTGTATTAGTAATACACTGTGAAAACAAAAGATTTTATCCGAGAAATTTATTGTCTTTATGCATTTATTGTTGGTCTCTATTAGATTCCTTGCAAATTCTGACATGTTGAATGAGCAAATATAATGTCATTTAGTCTATGAAGGCATTTTAAACTGCCTTTAAAAATAATGTATTCCTTTTATTTGTTTCATTGCACCAAGAGCACATCATTTATTAATTGATTATTTGGTGAATGTATTGAAGTAGTGATTGAAAGACTGAGGTGACAGTAAAAGAAAGCATTGCTCTTCTCTTTTTTTGTAGGACATGTTCTTCAAATACACATGGAATAACTTTTTACACACGCAAGTGGAAGTCTGCATCGCGCTGATCCTTGCGAGTCCTTTTGAAAACACGGAGAATAGCGCGATTGCTGATGAGGACCCCGCTGGTGGCAGCGCGTTACTGAAACATGTAAGCTTCCGTGGTGTCTTTTTTTCTGCCACTCCTGGTTACAGTAGTTTTCTACTTAAGTTATGAAGTGAATTAAAGTCTAAGGGTAGGAGGTGAGATTTCAGAATCTAAGGATTTAACTGTCAAAATAAAGATTGTACTTTTAACCAGTGATTCTATAAATAATAACCCAGGCAATTCACCATTAGATGAACTTTTTGAAAAAGTTTCAGTAAACTCAATAGATTCGAAGATTTAGAAACCTTTTGGAAATTAAAAAACAATACAAATTTGACATTTGAAGTTACTTGGCTTGCCTGGGTTTCCAGTTTGGGTACTGAATCTGTGGCTGAAAGTGGGGAGAGGTGAGTCGGCTGCAGTGTGAGCACACCTCTTCCGGGGGTCTGTTGTCTCCTATTAACTATGAGGTGGTGATTTTACCGAGTCCGTCTTCAGGTGTCTTCTTGCTCTGCAGTTCTGTGACTGTGGACAGTCTCTCACTCATACTGTGTTACCCCCAAACCTTGAAGATGGGCAGGGCTAGCCTGGAGTGACCAAGTAGATGGGGAAGACAAATGACATTTGAATGAGACTGGCTTTGCACATTCTGATAATGCAGCCCACAGCTCTGGTCATTGGCCAGCCACACCTGTTTTTAATAAGAATGTAATAATGTTAGTTCATGTAGAAGTAAGTGTTGCTCACATTTGAAAAGTACCAATATTGCTGTGGGTTGTGAACTAAATTTTTGCTGGGGCGTGATTCCATTTCCGGATAAAACCTGGCTTTGCCTTAGGTCAGCTGCTCACTGGCAGCAGTCCCTTTATCACATTGCATCTGAGTTAGCCAGTAATTCACAGCTGTCTGGCTTGCTGGGTTGTATGTATAAAGTGGTATGTGTCACTTTTCTGTTTAACTAGAGTTCTGTTTCACTGTAAAATTTTGACACTTCGACATTTATGTCAGTGTTAACCTGAAACATTTCTTTTTTATTCAGCTCTTTCAAAAGTGTCAGTTAATAGAACGAATACTTGACGCCTGGGAAATGAATGAGAAGAAACAGTGAGTATATTCTCTGATAGGCGTTCAGGTTCATTATTTGTTTGTATTTGGCTGTGCTGGGTCTTGGCTGCTGCTCAGGCCTTTTTGCACTAGTTGGGGCGTTGGGTCCACCCTCCAGCCCCAGCGTGTGCGCTTCTTACTGCCATGGCTTCTCTTGTTCCAGAGCACAGTCTCTAGCCGCTCAGGTTTTAGTAGTTGTGGCTCTTGGACTTTAGAGCACAGGCTTAACAGTTGCCACTCCGAGACATGTGGGGTCTTCCTGGACCAGGGATCGAACCTGTGTCTCTTGCGTTGGCAGGCAGACTCCTCACCACTGAGCCTCCAGAGAAGCCCTGATTTTTAATTTGAAGAAAATGTGCACCCTTGGTATAGGCCACTTTACAGTTAGTTACAAATGGCTCTCTTGGGACTTCTAGAGCATTTGATTGTTAACAGGTATTTTTCTAATAATTTACTTGTAGATCTCCCTGTCTTTCTATCTGTCTTGAGGGGAAACCGGGGGTTGGGAGTGCGCCCCTCCTCTGCTGCTGCCTTTGAAACTTCTTATTTCTTGGTGAATGGTGGTTTTTCTGAGAATGATGGGAAGGAGGAAGAGAATGACAAAGGCAGGTCCTCCGTGATGATAATCAGCTCCTCGAGTCACTTGGTGCCTGGAGCTAGAGGAGGGTACAGGTGCCTAGTATTTCCTTTTATAGGAAATTTCCGTTAGCTGATCGGGGCAGTTACTTGCGGTATTTGTTGCTGCCTGTGAGTGGCTTTGTTACCCCCTAGCAGTGTTGTCTGGGATGAGCATTCCTCTCTAATGCCCAGGGAGCTTTTATGCCTTCCCATAGATTCTATGGCAGGAGGGTGTGTTTGGGAAACACTCTCAAGGCGTTATTGTGTTTGCTTTTAAGTCAGATTTATGTGAGCATACATTTTGGGGTATACATTTCTTTTAAAAATCACTTACTGAAAACCGATAGGGCTTTGCTTTGATTCTTTGTGGAGAAAGATGGCTTGTAGTTGAGTGTAGCTGGGGCTCAGGTCCCCTCCTCCGAGGAGAACCCTTCTGTGGCCAGACTGACGTCTCTGGTCCGTCTTCGCCTTCCTTGACTCCCTTCCTCTCTCTGCNTTAACAGTTGCCACTCCGAGACATGTGGGGTCTTCCTGGACCAGGGATCGAACCTGTGTCTCTTGCGTTGGCAGGCAGACTCCTCACCACTGAGCCTCCAGAGAAGCCCTGATTTTTAATTTGAAGAAAATGTGCACCCTTGGTATAGGCCACTTTACAGTTAGTTACAAATGGCTCTCTTGGGACTTCTAGAGCATTTGATTGTTAACAGGTATTTTTCTAATAATTTACTTGTAGATCTCCCTGTCTTTCTATCTGTCTTGAGGGGAAACCGGGGGTTGGGAGTGCGCCCCTCCTCTGCTGCTGCCTTTGAAACTTCTTATTTCTTGGTGAATGGTGGTTTTTCTGAGAATGATGGGAAGGAGGAAGAGAATGACAAAGGCAGGTCCTCCGTGATGATAATCAGCTCCTCGAGTCACTTGGTGCCTGGAGCTAGAGGAGGGTACAGGTGCCTAGTATTTCCTTTTATAGGAAATTTCCGTTAGCTGATCGGGGCAGTTACTTGCGGTATTTGTTGCTGCCTGTGAGTGGCTTTGTTACCCCCTAGCAGTGTTGTCTGGGATGAGCATTCCTCTCTAATGCCCAGGGAGCTTTTATGCCTTCCCATAGATTCTATGGCAGGAGGGTGTGTTTGGGAAACACTCTCAAGGCGTTATTGTGTTTGCTTTTAAGTCAGATTTATGTGAGCATACATTTTGGGGTATACATTTCTTTTAAAAATCACTTACTGAAAACCGATAGGGCTTTGCTTTGATTCTTTGTGGAGAAAGATGGCTTGTAGTTGAGTGTAGCTGGGGCTCAGGTCCCCTCCTCCGAGGAGAACCCTTCTGTGGCCAGACTGACGTCTCTGGTCCGTCTTCGCCTTCCTTGACTCCCTTCCTCTCTCTGCCTCCTTGTCTCACCAGTGCTCTGCTCCCCACGCGCTCCGGCCTCTGAAATCCTGGCTAAGGTTATTTCTTCTTTTTTGGGAGGTCCTGAAAGAGCTTTTAAAGGTTTCCTTGAACAGGAAGCGTAAAGAGCATTGGGAGCCTTGGGCCAAAAAGGTTGGAAATGGGTGTTTGTTTTCACTTGTGGAGGTTTGAGGGAATACAGCAGAGTTTGTAAGAATTTGCCGCGAATGAACATTCAGTTTCTTATTGTGAATCTTACTGTGAAACTGAAAGAGGTCGCAGAGAGTTGGACATGACTGTGACTGAAGAACGACAAGAGAGGCTCTTAGCAGCTCAGCTGAAGTCCGCCCTGGGCCCTCCGACCTGCAGGCATCCGTGGAACCTCTAAGCTTACTAGCACATACTTTTATTTTTGAGGCAGGCCTGTAAGCATGATGTGGTTTTTCCTTTTTAAAGTGGCTCCTGAAGGAGTCTCCATTTAGTAAAGATCTCTTCAGTGTGTTCCCTCCTATCTGCATTCAAAAGTCTTCTGTTTCATAGACTCTAAAGTATTGACATAAAATATTCAGGTAGAGAGGTCACAGTGATGTGAGAAGTCTTAAGTGTAAAGATGGGTCAGTTGTAAAGAGTAGACTCTGGTGAGGGAAGAGGTGAAGAGTAACAGGCATGTCTGTTCCCGGTGGTGTATGGGCCAAAGGCAAGTTGGCTGCCTCTCCTCTTGGCCAAGTCCTCGAATCAGCTAACAGTTTAACTCAAGAAATGCCGTTACTAGATAACTTTCTCTGGTAATTGATTAATATGGTTGAAATTTAATGTCGTGTCTCAGCAGAATGAACCACTAGACTTCTCACCGCAGTTCTCTACAGTTTGTTTAGTCTGAAAAGTAGCTTTACAGAAAGAGAGAAAGGAGAGTCAGGGCCAGTGAGTGCTCGGGTCTTTGTTTTTAAATATGTGACTGAAGACGGTTGGTTTGAAAACTTGAACAAAATTTGTCCTGTCTAGTGAAGCTGCAGTATAATTCTTTGAGTAGACTGTTTTCTGCCACACATTTCACTGCCCGTCCGCCCCCCCCCCCCCCCAGTCTGATAAGACTCCTTACCCTCCTCTGCTATCTGTTCTTGTCCTTGGTGGCTTGGATTTTGGAATGATTGCTTAACTCCACAGTAGTTACCCAGCTGCATCGTCACCCCACCCTGTCTGGAGTCTGAACATCTGTCCTCTGCCCCCTGGCAGGGCCGAGGGAGGGCGGCGGCACGGCTACATGGGCCACCTGACAAGGATAGCCAACTGCATCGTGCACAGCACAGAGAAGGGCCCCAACAGCGCCGTGGTGCAGCAGCTCATCAGAGGTAACGGGAGCAGGGCTTGCAGCGTCGTTTCTGGGGATTGGAGAAGTTAAGGGTAGGGTGGAAAGAGTCATAGCTCTTTAAACAGCTGTCTAAGGAGCTTCCTTCTGCTTCCACATTATCTGGAGGTTTGAATGAGACTCTTGAGAATGTGTTTGAACAGTATAACTCTGCTGTATCTCCGTTGCAGTCCTTTTGCTAAGTATCAGCAGGCTTGGCCGTTAACTGGAGTCACCCACTTTCATCCTCTAAGGGCATGGCTCACAAGTGGCGAGCTTGAAGTACTCACAGGCTGACAGTGGAGCCTCGTGAGCTACAGTTAGTTACTCTTGCTTTTTCTTTTTTTCCTGAAGGCCCCCACATGACCTGTGGATTTGAGTTCCTTTCACTAGCATATTAAGATATTTATAAGCATTTTTTCTATCTATTTTTTACTAAAATGAGGGCTATTAGCCAATATTCTTAAAAACTCTTTCTGCACTAGCATTTGAATCAGCCCGAGGTTCCTTGAAAAAGCTATGCAGATGCCTTTTACACTGGCTCCTTGGCCTTGAGTCCACCTCCTCCTGAATGAGAACATGAAGAGCCCTGTGTGCTCCAGCGGGATTACTAGTCCTGTGACGCACTCCAGAGGCAAAATGTCTTAGCCTCGTGGTGCAGCGTTTGTTCAGTTGTTAGCTTGCTGAAAATCAGCTCCCAGCCTATCCTACTTCTCTCTTAAGAATGTTTGTGTTCAAAAGGCTGTTACGTATTGAATGTGCAGTAAAGGCATGATTGTGGCCCAGTGATGGAGAAAACTGGGGCTTGCCCACCGGGAATTTTGCTTCTTGAGAGAGAGATTAGCCACATCATCACCCTGTATGTCCTTAGCCGTGCGTGTGAATTGGCTGTGTCTGTGTGTGTTCTTCTAGAGCAGTCTTAGTTTTATGGGGGTTGCTTCCCAGCTGTGTGTGTGAGGGTGTATGCACATAGAGTTAAACCAGAATTGTCAGACAACAACTTCAGTCTAGCAGGGCTCCCAGACTGCAGCCGTAGTTCCATTTTCTCCTAAAACTGTCTGTGTGTCCTTCTCTTTGAATTTTCTGTAGAGGATAGGTTTCATTAGTGCTCATGTATCCGTTTGTTATCCTGTGACACAAGTATTTAGCAAACATTATCTCTGAGGAACTTGAGAGCCCACACTGGGCTCCATGGGGCAGCCATGGGCTAAGTGCCCTCAGAACGTCTCAAGAACGCCTGCGGAAGTCAGCGTGTGCAGTGTTTCCTGGACACGCGTGACCGTGGAGCAGGGCCACTGTTATCCACACCTCTATAAAGAGTTCAGTGGAGACACTTACATTAATATGTTCCATGTTAAGTTTTTACCAAAAGATGCTAAAAAAAATTGTTAAATCCAGGTAACTGGTTAGGGCTCTTGGCATCAAGCATAGACCAGAGGCGTGGTCAGGGGTTCCCGAAAGTCCTCAGGGTTCAGACTGAGCACGGCTCTGTAAGCCTGCGCCTCCGGAGCCCGGCGCCCAGCCTGCAGGGCTTGCTCACCCGACGGGCCGCATGGCGGTGCCCTCTTGTGCCCCCTGCCTGTCTGTGTGTCAGTCACTGTGGTGATCACGTTCTTTCCTTTTCTCCCCTCTGAAGATCTTCCAGACGAAGTCAGGGAGCGATGGGAGACGTTCTGCACGAGCTCCTTAGGAGAAACTAACAAGAGGAACACGGTGGATCTAGTAGGTTCTACAAGATTACATTTCTGTGATTTCGGTGCTTTGGGGCTTTGCGTGCTTATTCAGAAAGATGTGAGGCACCTTTCTTCCACTTGTCCTGGTGATGCTGGACCAAGGGGTACGTTCGTGTGCCCTTACCAGTGAAAGAGGTTGCGTCCGCAGTGCCCTGGCTCGTTTGTCCAGTCAGCTCCCAGTTCCGGCCTGGGACGACGAAGGGGACGCGCAGTCCCTCAGCCCTGCTTCCTGCCACACCGCTGCGCCGCCCTTGGCGCCTGCTCCCCGGGCTCCTCCACTCAGCCCCAGCTGTCCTGTCGTGCTCGGTCATCGCCTCACGCCTGGGTGACTCCTGGTGCTTAGAGAACCGAAACAGTCCTGAGACTGGTCTCTGCTTCTGCTTAGTTGGGTTCACCCTCATTAAAGTCATTCTAGTCGGGGAGGTTCTGCAGACGACTTTGGAACCGCAGCTTTAACAGATTGGTACTTTGAGCCAGGGAACAATGGCATTGATAATATTTTTAAAAATTATATTGGACTTTGGAATGTAGTCTTTCTTTAAGACATTAAGTTTTAAGGTAAGTGTTGATTTGGTTGTGAAGATGAGGGAAAGCGTTTCCTTGTGCAAGCACGTGCCACTTGATATGATTGTACATAGAAGGAGATGTCAGACATTTCATTCTGTTTTTGAAATTCAGCAGCTGCAGTCTTGAATTTCTAATACACAACAACTCCCTCGATTGTTGGTCAGTCAAGTGCCTGGCAGCCGTATCTGCTCAGAACAGAATGTAGAAGTGGGGGTGGGGGCAGGAGGTGCCACAGAGCAGGCCCGGGTCGCCCCGTGTCACGTGGGCCCGGGGGCCGGGCGCCTCCCCCTCTGTAGATTAGCTCACAACATTGGTTGTCTTTTAACAGACTCTTGACAGATTGGTGGCTTGTTAAGGTGGATATAGTGGGAGAATTATTAGGTACTAGGAGCTGAAAGAATTATGAAGAGGTAAATGTGGAAAGGGAGCTGTGTGGGGCCATTTGATTACAGCCGGTTTAGTGGCCCCTGTATCTCGGTGTTACAGCCCAGCAGAGGACGTGACATGCACTTTGACAGCCCTGTGCTATCAAGGAAGGGTCAAGTAAGTTTTAATGAATGTATTACCCACCGTAGATTGTTTTTTTTCCCCTAGTCAAATTGGTTAAAATTCTGGATGATCAGGGTGTTATTGCAGAGTAAAGTTGTTCTTAATTATACTTAAACTGAACCTGTTAATTTAGAGGTCTCCATATTGAGTCCTTGTTAAGAATGCAGGCAATGTGATCTCCTTGAAAGGGAGTTTTGACTTGTTTCTTATTTATATAGAAATAGGAGTATTAATTCTGATCTTGTTTGGGAAAATTTGTTAAAACTTGCCCTTTTATTAACTTCAAAGGTAGAAGTAAGAAATGTCAGTTAAACTTGCTATCAGGATTTTTTAAACACTGGTAATTCAGGTACATTTCTCTTGTCAGTATGTGAAGAAGGACTGCATTGCAGTTCAGGTGACACTCAGCTCCTTTGTGCTGTGCGGCCGGTCATCTAGTGTGTGACTGTGTGTGATGTTGTCTGTGGCCACACCGGAGCATGGCCACCCAGCATGAGATTAGTGCACAGCTCCTTTGAGTCAGGTAAACGTAGACAGACACTTCCCTCTAGACAGACATTTTCGCCTGTGTGGCACGAAGAGTTCTCCTGGCTCCACCGGCCACGCTGACTGAAGCCTGGTTCTCCTCTGCCTGCTGCACTTGCTGCCATAGCACCTGGACTGTGCAGATGCTCCACAGCAGGACAAAAGCAGACGTGGGTTTATGTAGCAGAAGTGGTCAGTGATGGAGCCCTGTTCACGTTGCTCCTCTCTGTGTCTGCTTGGCCCCACCCTGTGATCTTGCTGTTGTCTGAGACTGTGTTGCTCTCTCAGGACCTCTCGCTTCTTTAGTTTCAAACACCCACGACTAGCAGACCACCNGCAGGCAATGTGATCTCCTTGAAAGGGAGTTTTGACTTGTTTCTTATTTATATAGAAATAGGAGTATTAATTCTGATCTTGTTTGGGAAAATTTGTTAAAACTTGCCCTTTTATTAACTTCAAAGGTAGAAGTAAGAAATGTCAGTTAAACTTGCTATCAGGATTTTTTAAACACTGGTAATTCAGGTACATTTCTCTTGTCAGTATGTGAAGAAGGACTGCATTGCAGTTCAGGTGACACTCAGCTCCTTTGTGCTGTGCGGCCGGTCATCTAGTGTGTGACTGTGTGTGATGTTGTCTGTGGCCACACCGGAGCATGGCCACCCAGCATGAGATTAGTGCACAGCTCCTTTGAGTCAGGTAAACGTAGACAGACACTTCCCTCTAGACAGACATTTTCGCCTGTGTGGCACGAAGAGTTCTCCTGGCTCCACCGGCCACGCTGACTGAAGCCTGGTTCTCCTCTGCCTGCTGCACTTGCTGCCATAGCACCTGGACTGTGCAGATGCTCCACAGCAGGACAAAAGCAGACGTGGGTTTATGTAGCAGAAGTGGTCAGTGATGNGTTGTAAAGCAATTATTCTCCAATTTAAAAAAACACTATACGTAGCTCTTCATCCATCCTGATTTTAAAGCTGCCGTTTCCACCCAAGACGGTATCATAAATTCCATTTAATGTGACATTTCTTCACCATGCTTCACTTGGCTGCAGAGCACTTCAAATAATTATTCCTCTGTAATTGATCCTGTAATGATGGGCATCCAATTTACCTCCTTGTTTTCTTTTTTTTTTTAAATAAATTTTTTGGCTGCATCACACAGCCCGTGGGACCTTAGTCCCCAGCCAAGTATCGAACCTGGATCCTCCGCACTGGAGGCGGGGAGTCTCCAGCACAGGACAGTCAGAGAAGCCCCAAGCTCCTTGTTTTCTGATCGCACAGCTAATGCTGTGATGAANTCCGCACTGGAGGCGGGGAGTCTCCAGCACAGGACAGTCAGAGAAGCCCCAAGCTCCTTGTTTTCTGATCGCACAGCTAATGCTGTGATGAACACCTCTATGGCACAATATTTGCCACATTCTAAATCACTTCCTTGGGTATAAATTCTCAGCAGTAAATCACTGAGTTACATGTTAAGGCTTTTAATACAAATTTTGCAAATCGCCAAAAGTGATCACCGTCAGTTCATCTCTTTGACTAGAGAAGGATCATCCTTACAGGCACTGACGGGAGAGGCAGAATTTTACTAAAGCGAATCTAGCTGCAGAGGGTAATGCCTGCTTATGAAACAGCCTGTGGCAAGCAGACACACTCTGTTCAAGACGCCATGCGTGAGGAAGCAGACACCACTGCCTGCAAGTGCTCATGCCACAAGAGCGGAGCCTCAACCTAAAGGTCAGCTTGTTCTTTAGTCGCGAAGTTTGAGGCTCCTCTGTCCATGAGATTTCCCACGCAAGAACACTGGAGTGGGTTGCCATTTCCTAACTCCAAGGCATCTTCCTAATCCAGGAATTGAACCCACATCTCCTGCATTGCAGGCAGATTCTTTACTGCTGAGCCACCAGAGAAGCCCCCATGATCAATTACTTAAATCTAACCAGAAATACAAGGGAGAGAAGAAGAAGTGAGCCACAGCATGAAAAAGCTGCTGGCCAAATCCAGATGTGGGCTATTCTACAGCAAGGATATTCTGCAAATTATGGCCCACTGCCTGTTTGTGTAAATAAAGTTTTACTGGAACACACACACAGATACACACCCATTTGTTTACAGATTGCTATGACTGCTTTTGAACTGCAGACACAGACGTGAGAAGCTGTGGCAAAGACTCTATGGCCCGCAAAGCCTAAAATACTTACTCTCTGGCTCTTTACAGAAAACATTTGAGGATGTTTATCCTGTAGAACCTGGTTGCTCCAACTTACTAAGTGCATGAAAACAAGACAAAAATGAAAACCAAAATAAAGAAAAAAAAAGAAAGGGAACCATGTAGAATAAAAGAGACGCAGAAACTAGACGCAATGGGTGGATCCTGTTTAAACCCTGAGTTAAACTAACTCTGCGTACAAAGGCTTTCTGAGACACTCATGGTGGCTGAAACACGGGCTGGTGTCAGAAGAAGCCAAGGAATTGTTCACTGTCTCAGGTGTGAGAGCGGACATGGCTGTTATGTTTAAAGAAAAGTCCTTTTAAGTAAGAAATGCACATAGACATATCTAAGGGTGAAACTGCATTTTTGAAATTTGCTTTTAATAGAGATTTGCAGTTTAAAAAGCGTAAGGAAGATTCATAAAAGAAGATGGGCAAATGCGGATGATTGTTGAGGCTGAGAGGTAGTCCAGAAGGACTGAGGATGCAATTCTCTCTTCTTTGGGATATGTTTTAAAACTTTCATAAGAGAATGTTAAAAGAACCCATCAGTCCTTTTAACTCAGGGGACATTTCCCCCCAAATAATCCATAAAGATATAGCTGGCTATTGAGCAATGTTGATGAGTGGTTTTTAGCTTTAAGTAATATTAGATAGTCCTCAGGAAACAGAAGATGTGCAAAAATATTTAGTTATAAGGGCATTTAGAATGATATTTCTTAATATTAGCAACAATTCAGAAATAATCAAATTACCCAGCGTTAGGGAGTTGGTAAGATAAATTATGGGGTGTCCACACAGTGGAGGATGGAACAGTCATATAATCGAGTTTACTCAAAAATATTTATTGACAGAGCAAGAGGCTCGTAACAGACTCTCAGGGGAAAAGCAGAGTAGAAGACAGTGTCTTTAGTCTCTTCGAACGGCATCCAAATATTCCTATTGCTAATGGCAGGAGAGTGGCAATGCGAGTCGCTCAGTCGTGTCTGACCCTTTGTGACCCCATGACTTGCAGCCCTCCAGGCTCCTCTGTCCATGGGATTCTCCAGGCAAGAACACTNCAGAGGGTAATGCCTGCTTATGAAACAGCCTGTGGCAAGCAGACACACTCTGTTCAAGACGCCATGCGTGAGGAAGCAGACACCACTGCCTGCAAGTGCTCATGCCACAAGAGCGGAGCCTCAACCTAAAGGTCAGCTTGTTCTTTAGTCGCGAAGTTTGAGGCTCCTCTGTCCATGAGATTTCCCACGCAAGAACACTGGAGTGGGTTGCCATTTCCTAACTCCAAGGCATCTTCCTAATCCAGGAATTGAACCCACATCTCCTGCATTGCAGGCAGATTCTTTACTGCTGAGCCACCAGAGAAGCCCCCATGATCAATTACTTAAATCTAACCAGAAATACAAGGGAGAGAAGAAGAAGTGAGCCACAGCATGAAAAAGCTGCTGGCCAAATCCAGATGTGGGCTATTCTACAGCAAGGATATTCTGCAAATTATGGCCCACTGCCTGTTTGTGTAAATAAAGTTTTACTGGAACACACACACAGATACACACCCATTTGTTTACAGATTGCTATGACTGCTTTTGAACTGCAGACACAGACGTGAGAAGCTGTGGCAAAGACTCTATGGCCCGCAAAGCCTAAAATACTTACTCTCTGGCTCTTTACAGAAAACATTTGAGGATGTTTATCCTGTAGAACCTGGTTGCTCCAACTTACTAAGTGCATGAAAACAAGACAAAAATGAAAACCAAAATAAAGAAAAAAAAAGAAAGGGAACCATGTAGAATAAAAGAGACGCAGAAACTAGACGCAATGGGTGGATCCTGTTTAAACCCTGAGTTAAACTAACTCTGTGTACAAAGGCTTTCTGAGACACTCATGGTGGCTGAAACACGGGCTGGTGTCAGAAGAAGCCAAGGAATTGTTCACTGTCTCAGGTGTGAGAGCGGACATGGCTGTTATGTTTAAAGAAAAGTCCTTTTAAGTAAGAAATGCACATAGACATATCTAAGGGTGAAACTGCATTTTTGAAATTTGCTTTTAATAGAGATTTGCAGTTTAAAAAGCGTAAGGAAGATTCACAAAAGAAGATGGGCAAATGCGGATGATTGTTGAGGCTGAGAGGTAGTCCAGAAGGACTGAGGATGCAATTCTCTCTTCTTTGGGATATGTTTTAAAACTTTCATAAGAGAATGTTAAAAGAACCCATCAGTCCTTTTAACTCAGGGGACATTTCCCCCCAAATAATCCATAAAGATATAGCTGGCTATTGAGCAATGTTGATGAGTGGTTTTTAGCTTTAAGTAATATTAGATAGTCCTCAGGAAACAGAAGATGTGCAAAAATATTTAGTTATAAGGGCATTTAGAATGATATTTCTTAATATTAGCAACAATTCAGAAATAATCAAATTACCCAGCGTTAGGGAGTTGGTAAGATAAATTATGGGGTGTCCACACAGTGGAGGATGGAACAGTCATATAATCGAGTTTACTCAAAAATATTTATTGACAGAGCAAGAGGCTCGTAACAGACTCTCAGGGGAAAAGCAGAGTAGAAGACAGTGTCTTTAGTCTCTTCGAACGGCATCCAAATATTCCTATTGCTAATGGCAGGAGAGTGGCAATGCGAGTCGCTCAGTCGTGTCTGACCCTTTGTGACCCCATGACTTGCAGCCCCCCAGGCTCCTCTGTCCATGGGATTCTCCAGGCAAGAACACTGGAGTCCATTGCCATGCCCTCCTCCAGGGGATCTTGACCCAGGGATCGAACCCGGGTCTGAACCACCAGGGAGGCCCAATGGAAGGAAACAGATCAATCTACTTTTCTACTTCTTCTCTCTCAAGCCCTCCTCATTTTCTCTGGCTTATCTGCATTTTTTATATCCCCCCCCCCAATGGATATCTGTTAGCTGTATAATAAAATATAGTAACAATATTGATTGATATTAAGAATGGACTGCTCATCTTATGTACAAAACACAAACAGATGCGCAGACTCGATGAAGGCACTTATAGTTGCCGGGGGAAGGGCAGGAGGGATAGTCAGGGGGTCTGGGATGGACAGATACACACGGCTATATTTAAAATGCATAAGCAACAAGGACCTGCTGTATGGACAGAGAGCTCTTGCTCAGTGTTATGGGGCAGCCTGGATGGGAGGGGACTTGGGGGAGAATGGACACGTGTGTGCGGCTGGCTCCCTTTGCTGTCCATCTGGAACTATCACAACACTGTCAGCTGGCTACACTCCAATATAAAATTTAAAAAGTGGACTGTCCAGATTCCATCCAGATCTGGGTTCAGATACCAGTTGGAAGCAATTCTGGAGGCTTTTCATGCTGGTACAAACACCTGCCCAGCCTGCCTCCCCTGGGCCCGTTATTTATTCTGAAGACACGTAACCAGGATTAAGCGGCTACCACTCTAGTCTGATCCAGTCATTCAAATCCTTTCCAGTCTGTCTGCTCAGGGAACCCCTGGTATGTTTCCTGCAGCCAGAACAGGGACTCTAAATCTGGCTGCACATCCGAGACACCTCGGGGACTTCTAAAATTACTTAAGTCTGGGGGCCTGTCCCACCCCTGACACTCCCCTCCCCTCACCTAGGCAATGGAAGGCAGACAAGGGTGGGAGATGTGGAAGTGGACTTGGTCACAGATTTTTGCCAATTTAGGGGGATGAGGGACCGACTCTGCTCTCTCCCCCATCTAGAAAAGATTGCCCTAGGGGGGTAAGCCCATCCTAAGGCGAGGTCCCCTCCATAAACTGGAAGCATGATTTCTGACCTGTAGTTCACTGGGGGGCCTGGAATGTGGGCCCACATACAGATATATTGCAAGGGGTCCCTGAATCTCTTCGTTCACAGGGATTGTCCAGAGTATGAATAAAATGTGCAAGCATCTCCCAAGTATTTGTAGATAACATTTTAATAAATAAAACACCACAGTGTTCCTTAATTAACAGAGCTTTGTGTTACGATAAAAATTTCCAAGTGACGGATGCTAGGATGATAGTGACTATTTCTGTAAGTGTCTGGGACCCATGGCTGTGTTCTACGGGGGTAATGTGGGGGTTCTCTTGGAAGACAGTTTTACAGTTGGTATATTAATGTTTAACAACACTCTGATGAACCCTGGGATAAGCAGGTTCTGGGTTATTTGATGGCCACGTTCTGCCCACACCTACGTGATTTCAGGGCTCACGTCTGCGTCTGTGTGGTACCACACGATCACTGTCCAAAGGGCCAACGTTCACTGTTTAATGACGTGTTTCTTTAAGTGCGGTCCGAGTCAGAGCCGCTGAGGAGGGGTGTGGGGCTAAAAGTCTACTCTCCTTGAATGTACACTGGTGCAGCCACCTTGGAAACCAGCAGGGAGGTTCCCTATGTAACTAAAAATAGAGCTAGCATGTGCGCCAGCAATTCCACTCCCGGGCGCATATCCAGACAAAACTCTACTTCAGAAAGATGCCCGCGCGCACCCCAGTGCTCACAGCAGCATTGTTTACAAAGGCCAAGACACGGAAGCGACCTAGATGTCCATCAGCAGGAATGGATAAGGAAGACATGGTACATACACCCAAGGGGACACCGCTCGGCCACAAGACAGAACCTAACGGTGCCGTTTACAGCAACAGGACGCAATCAGAGGTGATCGTACGAAGTGAAGTGAGTCAGAAAGACAAAGACAAATATCACATGATGTCACTTAAATGTGGAATCTAAAGCTCAACACGAACGAGCCTGTCTACGAAACGGGCACAGACTCAGGCATCGGGGGTAGACTGCTGCCAAGGAGGGGGGCGGTGGGAGGAGGAATGGAGTGGGAGGCTGGGATGAGCAGACGTAAGCCTTTATACATAGAATGGATAAGCAACAAGTCGGCTGTATAGCACAGAGAACTCTATTCAAAATCCTGTAATAAACCATAACGGAAAAGAATATATTTTTTTAGAGCAGAATGCGTATATATGCGTAGAACTGAATCACTGCTGTGCACCAGAAGTTAACGCAACACTGTGAATCAACTGTACTTACTTCGGTAAAAATAAAATAAAGGAAAATGAGGCAAATATAAATATGAAGAAATAAAGCCTAGTACCCTTGGCTTCCTGGGGTCCCGCCAGGCACAGCCCTACGGCCATAAGCCTAGTGGCCACCAGGTGGCGCCCCAGGACGCACTTGGGTCCCACGCGGCGCGGCCGAGACTCCAAGGGGCGCCCCTCGATGCCCGGCCGGCCAGCTCCCTGCTAGGGGCTTCAGCGGTGACGTTGCCCATAGAATAGGAGCAGCACGAGGGAGTATCTATTTCTAAGGAAGTAGTTACTTTCTTTTTTTTAAAACACAGCATCCAAAGCTCAAGAGAGTCTGAAGGGGCTATTTTCTCCTAGCTGTGGCTTGGAAACCTTGCCCAGCTTGGCCCAGGAAGTGTCCCTGTGCCCCGCCTGGCGGGTTCCCAGCTTGCAGGCCTGTCTCGGCTGCTCCCCACGCTCCCAGGCCTCCCCAGGGGTTTTCCCGGTTGGATCCGGCGCCTTCCAGGCTTTTGAGGTCTGGGCTCTCGTGGAGGACGGCACGGGCGGCCCCTGTCTGGGCCCTGGGCCCTTCATGTGCATCTCACTGGGGGTCACCCCAGGGCCCTCCACTGCCCCAGGCACGTCAGGACCCCCACGCCTCCTCACCAGACCCGTCTGCTGTCCACGGGTGGGGAGATGGTCTAAGATCTGTGGGCAAGTGGGGTCCCGAGCATCTCAGAGCTTCCACGTCTCCCCAGACAGAAGCTTATTTCCCTCCCCCTCCCTAAGGCCCCCCACCCTCTTTCCTGTGTT
>SJYW01033359.1:78464-99071 GCA_006410735.1 Raphicerus campestris
CCACCCCCCCCACAACACACACAGACACACGCACGCACACACACACACACACTCACTCACTCACTCACTCACTTCCCCGTCTACTTGCTAAAGCAATGGTTGATTCAGGCAGGCAGATCACAAATTCTGCTTTGATTTCATCAGGTCAAAGTGCAAAATTCATGTGAATGTTTTGTCTGCACTTTAGGGAGGATGGAGAGTGAGTTAGTTGGAAACTGGGTTATTCACTTGGACTTTAGTCTCTTCCTCAAAGATGTCTAGATAAAGAGAGATGAGATTAGTTTTATTCAGACAGTGACTTACTCAGCATTCCATAAGCCACACCACATACAGACCCCTGTGGATTCCGCTTTGGGCTTCTTGAATCAGTGTTGGAACATCACAGAGCAGACCAGGCCAGTGTCTATGGCTCCAGGCTTCTGGGCACAGCTGCAAGGGCTGGCAGTTAACGGCCGCTGTTTCTCCCCTGAGGACAGAGCTCTCTGCCTAGAACACTGCTATAGGACAAGTCAGAAAATACAGTGTAAGTTACCTGAGAAGTACAGTGCTTGTTCTTAGAATTTTGCAGACTGTTCACATGTATTACTTGTTCTGTAGCAGTTACCATTATTAGGGTGGTACTTAGTCATTTTTGTTTGTTAATACATTTATGAATGAATTAATGAAAATCACTTACTGTGAATTGGTAAGCAGTTCTTGTTTATGCTTTTGCTTTTATTTAATTAATGTGAGTTAGTTTTAAGTTGTGAGGGGCAGGGATTACATGTTAAGGGGCAGAAGGTCTGGGGTCTTGTAATGAGCAGGGGACTAGTGACTCAAGTCATATTTAGCACTTACGAGCAGTGCTTTTCTTGGAATGAGTGAGAAGTGCAAGCGTTTGAAGTGACACGGTTGTGTTTAAGCCTGAGCTTTTCAGTGGCTCATGAGTGATCGCTGGGACTGCAGTTTTACCCTTCAGGCTTGAAATAGTTAATTATTTTATATTTTATCTGAGCCATTGCTTCTTCCTTTGCTTTTTAAACATCTAATTGGAGATAATTATCAAAGTCACATATGTGGAGTAACTCGTCTCTCATATGTTTTGTGGTATGGTTAATACTGGTACAGTAGCTGCAGGTGGGCAGCAGAAGGCTAGGCGGCTGAACCTCCTGACTGAGTGAAGTGCTCCCTGGAATTATTGGGTGGATTTTACAGCTTAGCCCTTGTTTTTGTTCATGCTGTTGTTACACATTTGAGAGAAAAACTAAATGTGATTTTTTTTTTCCCGTGAAAATGCTGATACAAATGTCCAAAAATTTTCTCTCTTAAATAGTTTTTTACATTTTTATGCATATAGGTTACAACCTGCCATATTCATTCATCCAGTGATGATGAAATTGACTTTAAAGAAACGGGTTTCTCACAGGATTCTTCTTTGCAGCAAGTGAGTCATGCCTACAAGTTTTGTTTTTTGTTTTTATTTCAAATGCTTAGTTTAGCTGTCATTTATGAATCAGCTCTGGAGTCAGACACGCATTAGGGTATGTTTGGGGGCTACTTAATCGTTAGATCAAAGTGTTTAAAAGAGGAGGTGTTGGGTATGTGAGAGAAAGGTGTATGTTGACTATATTTCCAGGGCATGTTTTTTAGATCTGATAATGATGATGAGCCGGGTAACTTTTCAGGAGACTTGAATAGTTCTGGATAGTTCAGTAAGCATGCGTCTCGGACATGCTCATTATGCAGAGATTCCTGCAGTAGGAATTTGTGGAGAAGACTAAGAAGACTTGTTTAATGTCGGTGAAAGTAACTTACCCAGTGCCCCTGAACCAAATGGCTTATATGTTTCTGACATCTTCAGATTCTGTAGCATTCCCAGATTCATCCTGTCTCCAAATTCCTCTTCATTTATCATGTCCTGGCAATCTTTGTGGGGGTAAAAACAGGATATAAAAACAGGCGTACTGCTGTATCTTCCCTTGGTAGTTCCTGCGGAGGTGAGGAGTGAATTCACTGTCCCTTCTGAGTATCGGGTTTGGGAGCTCAACCTGGAAGCCCTTTTGGAAGGTACTAGCTCCTCATGTGGAGAAGCTGCCCTTGGTCAGACCAAGTCTTGCCTGTCAGGTGATTTGGTGTGCCAGTGGAATTAATGTGGTACCCTTCCCTGGCACTGAACGTTTCTGCATCCTGAAGCCCCTTTGACCAGGGCCAGGATGGAGTTCCTGATGACTCTGCAGGCGCTGCCTTTTGGTGTCCAGGTAGACTGACACACCCCGGCACAGGCTGAACTAAGCAGTCGTCTGAGTTTAGGACTAAGGCAATTTAATGTGTACATGTTCAGGATGGGCCTGAGGTAGCATTTTGGCTTCTCTTGCTTCTCGGCACTGCCCCTGGAGACTAGTGAGGGGCAGGGTGCAGCCAGCCCGCAGGGGAGCTGTCCAGCAGGTGGGCCTCCTGGGCTGCTCACAGCGTTGGTCTGCTGTCCGGCAGCACTGGCCACCCCCCTACCCCCGCCCCCGACGCCCAGCTGGCTTCCTGTGAGCCCTCGTGCCTTCAAGCGATCCTTCCCTGACCCTGGAGCACCTGGACAGTATCAAATTGGTCCCCTCAGCCTGCTCTGAACCCCATTAGACATCGTTCCTCCTCTACACAGAAGCTGAAGGGTGTGCGGTGTGTCTTTTCAGGGTGATTCTGATTCTGGTGAATAGCTTTTAAGAAAGAGAAGGTCCTGTTTTCGCAAATATCTGCAAATAAGTTAATGAACTCCGAGTTTGCGGCAGGTAGTTTAATCAAGCTGATGACCTTCTGGTGTCTGGAAAGCGAATTCTCTACCTCTCTATCGAGATCCGGTTCCAGGGTCATAGATTTTCTGGGGAGAATTTTCAGACTGATGATGTGTGTATGAACCGATCTCAGTCAACAAAATGCCTCAGTGACACCAGGCTCCAGATGTGTATAAGAGACCACACACACACACACACACACACACACACACACTCACTCACTCACTCACTCACTTCCCCGTCTACTTGCTAAAGCAATGGTTGATTCAGGCAGGCAGATCACAAATTCTGCTTTGATTTCATCAGGTCAAAGTGCAAAATTCATGTGAATGTTTTGTCTGCACTTTAGGGAGGATGGAGAGTGAGTTAGTTGGAAACTGGGTTATTCACTTGGACTTTAGTCTCTTCCTCAAAGATGTCTAGATAAAGAGAGATGAGATTAGTTTTATTCAGACAGTGACTTACTCAGCATTCCATAAGCCACACCACATACAGACCCCTGTGGATTCCGCTTTGGGCTTCTTGAATCAGTGTTGGAACATCACAGAGCAGACCAGGCCAGTGTCTATGGCTCCAGGCTTCTGGGCACAGCTGCAAGGGCTGGCAGTTAACGGCCGCTGTTTCTCCCCTGAGGACAGAGCTCTCTGCCTAGAACACTGCTATAGGACAAGTCAGAAAATACAGTGTAAGTTACCTGAGAAGTACAGTGCTTGTTCTTAGAATTTTGCAGACTGTTCACATGTATTACTTGTTCTGTAGCAGTTACCATTATTAGGGTGGTACTTAGTCATTTTTGTTTGTTAATACATTTATGAATGAATTAATGAAAATCACTTACTGTGAATTGGTAAGCAGTTCTTGTTTATGCTTTTGCTTTTATTTAATTAATGTGAGTTAGTTTTAAGTTGTGAGGGGCAGGGATTACATGTTAAGGGGCAGAAGGTCTGGGGTCTTGTAATGAGCAGGGGACTAGTGACTCAAGTCATATTTAGCACTTACGAGCAGTGCTTTTCTTGGAATGAGTGAGAAGTGCAAGCGTTTGAAGTGACACGGTTGTGTTTAAGCCTGAGCTTTTCAGTGGCTCATGAGTGATCGCTGGGACTGCAGTTTTACCCTTCAGGCTTGAAATAGTTAATTATTTTATATTTTATCTGAGCCATTGCTTCTTCCTTTGCTTTTTAAACATCTAATTGGAGATAATTATCAAAGTCACATATGTGGAGTAACTCGTCTCTCATATGTTTTGTGGTATGGTTAATACTGGTACAGTAGCTGCAGGTGGGCAGCAGAAGGCTAGGCGGCTGAACCTCCTGACTGAGTGAAGTGCTCCCTGGAATTATTGGGTGGATTTTACAGCTTAGCCCTTGTTTTTGTTCATGCTATTGTTACACATTTGAGAGAAAAACTAAATGTGTTTTTTTTTTCCCGTGAAAATGCTGATACAAATGTCCAAAAATTTTCTCTCTTAAATAGTTTTTTACATTTTTATGCATATAGGTTACAACCTGCCATATTCATTCATCCAGTGATGATGAAATTGACTTTAAAGAAACGGGTTTCTCACAGGATTCTTCTTTGCAGCAAGTGAGTCATGCCTACAAGTTTTGTTTTTTGTTTTTATTTCAAATGCTTAGTTTAGCTGTCATTTATGAATCAGCTCTGGAGTCAGACACGCATTAGGGTATGTTTGGGGGCTACTTAATCGTTAGATCAAAGTGTTTAAAAGAGGAGGTGTTGGGTATGTGAGAGAAAGGTGTATGTTGACTATATTTCCAGGGCATGTTTTTTAGATCTGATAATGATGATGAGCCGGGTAACTTTTCAGGAGACTTGAATAGTTCTGGATAGTTCAGTAAGCATGCGTCTCGGACATGCTCATTATGCAGAGATTCCTGCAGTAGGAATTTGTGGAGAAGACTAAGAAGACTTGTTTAATGTCAGTGAAAGTAACTTACCCAGTGCCCCTGAACCAAATGGCTTATATGTTTCTGACATCTTCAGATTCTGTAGCATTCCCAGATTCATCCTGTCTCCAAATTCCTCTTCATTTATCATGTCCTGGCAATCTTTGTGGGGGTAAAAACAGGATATAAAAACAGGCGTACTGCTGTATCTTCCCTTGGTAGTTCCTGCGGAGGTGAGGAGTGAATTCACTGTCCCTTCTGAGTATCGGGTTTGGGAGCTCAACCTGGAAGCCCTTTTGGAAGGTACTAGCTCCTCATGTGGAGAAGCTGCCCTTGGTCAGACCAAGTCTTGCCTGTCAGGTGATTTGGTGTGCCAGTGGAATTAATGTGGTACCCTTCCCTGGCACTGAACGTTTCTGCATCCTGAAGCCCCTTTGACCAGGGCCAGGATGGAGTTCCTGATGACTCTGCAGGCGCTGCCTTTTGGTGTCCAGGTAGACTGACACACCCCGGCACAGGCTGAACTAAGCAGTCGTCTGAGTTTAGGACTAAGGCAATTTAATGTGTACATGTTCAGGATGGGCCTGAGGTAGCATTTTGGCTTCTCTTGCTTCTCGGCACTGCCCCTGGAGACTAGTGAGGGGCAGGGTGCAGCCAGCCCGCAGGGGAGCTGTCCAGCAGGTGGGCCTCCTGGGCTGCTCACAGCGTTGGTCTGCTGTCCGGCAGCACTGGCCACCCCCCTACCCCCGCCCCCGACGCCCAGCTGGCTTCCTGTGAGCCCTCGTGCCTTCAAGCGATCCTTCCCTGACCCTGGAGCACCTGGACAGTATCAAATTGGTCCCCTCAGCCTGCTCTGAACCCCATTAGACATCGTTCCTCCTCTACACAGAAGCTGAAGGGTGTGCGGTGTGTGTTTTCAGGGTGATTCTGATTCTGGTGAATAGCTTTTAAGAAAGAGAAGGTCCTGTTTTCGCAAATATCTGCAAATAAGTTAATGAACTCCCAGTTTGCGGCAGGTAGTTTAATCAAGCTGATGACCTTCTGGTGTCTGGAAAGCGAATTCTCTACCTCTCTATCGAGATCCGGTTCCAGGGTCATAGATTTTCTGGGGAGAATTTTCAGACTGATGATGTGTGTATGAACCGATCTCAGTCAACAAAATGCCTCAGTGACACCAGGCTCCTGTTCCTGTGGATTTTATCCGCTTTATGTAACCCTCAAAAGTAGGGAGAATAATTATTATTTTTTGATTGACAGCCTTCCAGTAAACTTTTGCATATTGAAGTTATAGACCAGTCTTGAATCATTTTGAAAATAGGAAACATACGCGAAAGCATTTTTTTCTGGATTCAGGAGTTCTCGTCTAGTTTAATCTAGAATATCCATGCTGGCCTCCATTATCACCGGATAGTTTCTGTGTGTCCCCTCGCTGCCCTCACTCGCGTCTGAAGCCAAGTCTGGTGACGCTCATGCACAGAGAGCCCAGGGCATGCCACTGAGCAAACCTGCTCTCAGCCTCGCTGGCCCTCCTGGTGCCCTCCCGCTGGTGCCCCTGTGGGGGAGGGGCCAGAGGTCTTCCTCATGTGCTCTCTGGAGGATTGGGGCCAGCTGCCGCAGGTGGGCACCACTCCCGCTGCCCGGGGGGACCTCCCAAAAGATTGACTTAATAAGGACCAGAGCAGCCCCTGGCTTTGACCAGGGTGGCAGTTTTGACACATGGGGGCTTTTGCTCCTTTTTTAAATGTAATTAAAAGTTTGTAATAATTGCACAGCCGTATGGTGCTTTCCAGACTTGAATTTCTCAGAGTCCAAAGCGCTTTCATAAAGCTTTAGGGAGACTACAGTAACAGTCTTCACGGCTGTGGGTTTAGTGAGCCTTGACAGCTTTATTAGTAACAATCAGATTTGAAGCCTAGGTTCTTTGCTGGTGGTGTCTTCCTAGAAGCAGCAGTGGACCCAGAACTATGGAGGGCTGCGGCTCGCTGGTCTCCCGTGTCCTCTGCGTTACTACGTGGAGGTTGTATCTGTCTTCCTCCTTGGGTGGACAGATGGACAGTGCAGACACGTCTGTGCATATTTACGTGTATCTGTGTGTACAGCTATATGTTCATACATGTATGCATTCACACATGTTTTTGTAATACACTTAGTATTTACATTCTGTTGTGAAGCATTTAAAGGTGCACTTTGGGGAATATTTCTTTCTTTTTATACCCAAAAGATTTACAGTATTGTTTGTAGGAGTACAAAATTTTTAAAGGGAAAAAAAAAAAAGAAAGGAACCAAAACCGTTGGAAAGGACCGATTCCCCTGTGTGATCACATTTTTATCAGTGAGCTCAGAGCCCGATTTATCCACCTGCTTGGAGAACGACTTTATGATTGCTTATTGCAACTTTCACGTTACCGACTGTGTGTCCTGCCTTATAGGAGATAAAACAATTCAGGCAAATCGGTTTCTTTCTACTCATAATATTTTACATTCATACATCAAGAACTCACCCATCCTCTTAGGACTTGTCCTTGCCCTCTGCTCTCACCCAGACGCCCAGAGCCTTGATGTGCCTTACCATGCGCACACCTGGGGGCCAGCCCCCAGCCCTCAGGTGCTCAGGCAGTGTCGTCTCTGTGGCAAGGCAGAGGGGCAGCTTGAAGGTGCAGCAGTGAGCGGGGAGTGGTGGGTATCGAGTTAGAAAAACGTAAGCGAGGTTTTAGGTTCTCAGTAAACTATATATATGCAGCACTTATTTAGATCTAAGGAAAAGATGCCTTCCAAAGCCAAATATAAGATTTATTTTTAAATTATCCACAATTTGGATTATCCATGCCATAATTCCCTGCCACCATAATGAATCATCAGGAATTAACGGCAGAGGCACTTCTGCAGGGTGGAGTCTGTGGGCCTTGCTCAGAGGAGAACGCAGGAGAGTTGGGTGGCCTGCCTGGCAGGGCCTCGGGGCCAGTGCCTTTGGTCCAGCCACAGCTGTTGCTTGGAGCCCCGCACAGTCCACGTGCAGTGCGCACATGCACACAGTTTACCTCCGTATGGGTTGCTCATGGCAGAGTGAGGAGGGTCCTTGCTTGTCTTCGTCTGTTTAACCCTGACTGAGCGAGCCTGGAGCACGTGTGCTGACTGCATGGGCCCCCTGGCCTGCTGCAGTTCACAGAACAGCAGCGTTTCTGGGGAGTCCATGGTGGCGTTCCCCCTTCTTCACCGGAGAGCCCTGGTGCTCGCTAGAAATGGTGTAGCAGACAGAACTGGCTCCTCCCTGGATCTCTCAGTGTTGCGGGCTTTCCAGAGTGATTTCNGGGGGCTTTTGCTCCTTTTTTAAATGTAATTAAAAGTTTGTAATAATTGCACAGCCGTATGGTGCTTTCCAGACTTGAATTTCTCAGAGTCCAAAGCGCTTTCATAAAGCTTTAGGGAGACTACAGTAACAGTCTTCACGGCTGTGGGTTTAGTGAGCCTTGACAGCTTTATTAGTAACAATCAGATTTGAAGCCTAGGTTCTTTGCTGGTGGTGTCTTCCTAGAAGCAGCAGTGGACCCAGAACTATGGAGGGCTGCGGCTCGCTGGTCTCCCGTGTCCTCTGCGTTACTACGTGGAGGTTGTATCTGTCTTCCTCCTTGGGTGGACAGATGGACAGTGCAGACACGTCTGTGCATATTTACGTGTATCTGTGTGTACAGCTATATGTTCATACATGTATGCATTCACACATGTTTTTGTAATACACTTAGTATTTACATTCTGTTGTGAAGCATTTAAAGGTGCACTTTGGGGAATATTTCTTTCTTTTTATACCCAAAAGATTTACAGTATTGTTTGTAGGAGTACAAAATTTTTAAAGGGAAAAAAAAAAAGAAAGGAACCAAAACCGTTGGAAAGGACCGATTCCCCTGTGTGATCACATTTTTATCAGTGAGCTCAGAGCCCGATTTATCCACCTGCTTGGAGAACGACTTTATGATTGCTTATTGCAACTTTCACGTTACCGACTGTGTGTCCTGCCTTATAGGAGATAAAACAATTCAGGCAAATCGGTTTCTTTCTACTCATAATATTTTACATTCATACATCAAGAACTCACCCAGCCTCTTAGGACTTGTCCTTGCCCTCTGCTCTCACCCAGACGCCCAGAGCCTTGATGTGCCTTACCATGCGCACACCTGGGGGCCAGCCCCCAGCCCTCAGGTGCTCAGGCAGTGTCGTCTCTGTGGCAAGGCAGAGGGGCAGCTTGAAGGTGCAGCAGTGAGCGGGGAGTGGTGGGTATCGAGTTAGAAAAACGTAAGCGAGGTTTTAGGTTCTCAGTAAACTATATATATGCAGCACTTATTTAGATCTAAGGAAAAGATGCCTTCCAAAGCCAAATATAAGATTTATTTTTAAATTATCCACAATTTGGATTATCCATGCCATAATTCCCTGCCACCATAATGAATCATCAGGAATTAACGGCAGAGGCACTTCTGCAGGGTGGAGTCTCTGGGCCTTGCTCAGAGGAGAACGCAGGAGAGTTGGGTGGCCTGCCTGGCAGGGCCTCGGGGCCAGTGCCTTTGGTCCAGCCACAGCTGTTGCTTGGAGCCCCGCACAGTCCACGTGCAGTGCGCACATGCACACAGTTTACCTCCGTATGGGTTGCTCATGGCAGAGTGAGGAGGGTCCTTGCTTGTCTTCGTCTGTTTAACCCTGACTGAGCGAGCCTGGAGCACGTGTGCTGACTGCATGGGCCCCCTGGCCTGCTGCAGTTCACAGAACAGCAGCGTTTCTGGGGAGTCCATGGTGGCGTTCCCCCTTCTTCACCGGAGAGCCCTGGTGCTCGCTAGAAATGGTGTAGCAGACAGAACTGGCTCCTCCCTGGATCTCTCAGTGTTGCGGGCTTTCCAGAGTGATTTCCGATCAGTGTTAAACTTTCTGTCCTTTCAGTAAGGTAGGTAGGCTAGTAGTTACTTTGTACTCTTCTTAGCCTCTGAGACTTAAATCTTTTTTTTTTTTTTTAAGAAAATGAAGTGTCGCTGGAGCTGGTGTGGTAGAATTGGGATTGTGCTCACTAGTGGTTTTTCCTCTGTTGTCATGTTGCTGTAGTGGCCGGGGCTGGGGAGATGCCGAAAGGGGGCTGGTTACCGCCTGTTGGGTTTTAAGGTTGGTTGTGTTCAGAGGTGGCCGATAACATCTTATAATTTCAGACTGTCACATGCCACTTGATCACTTTTTTGAACTGGACCCAAACCTCTCTCTCAAGACATTTCAGAATAGAGGACAGTGGTCATTTAACAGTTCTTACATGGCATGTGCATTAGAATAATTTGTAGACAAAATTCCAGACATTTCCTTTTTGGGGTAAATTGTGTCTGAAATTATTATTTTCTTTTTAAAGAACATACCAACTTTCAAAGCCCTATGGCTACATATAAATAAGGGGGTTTCTGGGAAATAAATGGGCATATAGTATGTAGAATGTCATTAGAATCATTGTATCACTGTCACTGGTCCTGGGGTTGCCAGGCCTTTTCTGATTATCAGATGCAACAAATGACGTCCAATTTTATTGACCAGTTTGGCTTCAACGATGAAAAGTTTGCAGATCAAGACGACATTGGCAGGTGAGTGCACCTTTCTGCTCCTGCATTCCTGCCCTCTGTGAGAGGCCGCGATTCTTCTGAGCTCTGGGAATGCTTGTGTCTCTGAGTTGGGAGGAGCCTACCCTCCAGGTGTTGCTTCAGGTCCAGCCCATCAGCCTGAGTGGAATGCGACCCCCGTAAGGAGCGCCAGCCCTCAGGCTTAGCGTCTTCCGTAAAGGTTTATTTTGGTTAGACTCAGGAACTCGCTTTGGCGCTGGGTCGCTGCGTCCACAGTGGTTAATCCCTCTGTCAGTTCAGTGGCCCTGAACAGGTCTGGTCCTTCCGCAGCACCACGGACAGAGCCACGCTGTGGCCAAGCAGGCTCCACCCTGCCCACGTTCTCTTTTCTGAGTGACTAACTGGAAGGTGAAGTTGGGGCTGGGCTCCCTGCCCCTGAGGGCCAGGCAGTCAGGGAAAGAGGAGCCCAGAGATGTGCAGAATCCACGCACAGCTGCTGTGGGAGCCGTCCACAGAGAGGAAGACAGGTGGCCCAGCCCCGGCCTTGGGGAGCGCGCATGTCTGTGAGCGGCCTGCGTACTCGCGGTGTGTTGCAGCTCTCTGAGCAGAACGCTCTCTCTCAGGGGAGCGCCCTGAGCAGGGTCACCAACACCCAGCATCTCTCAGTTTCCTCCCCAGCAATAGATGCTCGGGCGTTGGTTAAACTGTAGCCAGTGGAGGCTGCTGTTTGTCCTAAGTTGCAATTTACAGCAGGTGAGAAGCTGAAAGACTTTTTCCGCACCCTCTGATCGTGCCAAACACTGTGCCCTGTAGGCACAGGGCCCGGAAAGTTTTGAGTTTAGTCGCTCAGTCGTGTCCAACTCTTTGCGACCCCATGGACTGTAGCCTACCAGGGTCCTCCGTCCATGGGATTTTCCAGGCAAGAGTACAGGAGTAGGTGGCCATTTCCTTCTCCAGAGGATCTTCCCGACCCAGGGTCGCCCACATTGTAGGCAGACGCTTTGCCATCTGAGCCACCAGGGGAGTCCTGGAGGCCCCACTGTAAGTCAGTAGAGCGATCGTAGAGGCTGTCAGCTGCCCTGAGAAGCAGCTCATTCCAACCCCCGAAGCACAAGGACGCTANTAAATTGTGTCTGAAATTATTATTTTCTTTTTAAAGAACATACCAACTTTCAAAGCCCTATGGCTACATATAAATAAGGGGGTTTCTGGGAAATAAATGGGCATATAGTATGTAGAATGTCATTAGAATCATTGTATCACTGTTCACTGGTCCTGGGGTTGCCAGGCCTTTTCTGATTATCAGATGCAACAAATGACGTCCAATTTTATTGACCAGTTTGGCTTCAACGATGAAAAGTTTGCAGATCAAGACGACATTGGCAGGTGAGTGCACCTTTCTGCTCCTGCATTCCTGCCCTCTGTGAGAGGCCGCGATTCTTCTGAGCTCTGGGAATGCTTGTGTCTCTGAGTTGGGAGGAGCCTACCCTCCAGGTGTTGCTTCAGGTCCAGCCCATCAGCCTGAGTGGAATGCGACCCCCGTAAGGAGCGCCAGCCCTCAGGCTTAGCGTCTTCCGTAAAGGTTTATTTTGGTTAGACTCAGGAACTCGCTTTGGCGCTGGGTCGCTGCGTCCACAGTGGTTAATCCCTCTGTCAGTTCAGTGGCCCTGAACAGGTCTGGTCCTTCCGCAGCACCACGGACAGAGCCACGCTGTGGCCAAGCAGACTCCACCCTGCCCACGTTCTCTTTTCTGAGTGACTAACTGGAAGGTGAAGTTGGGGCTGGGCTCCCTGCCCCTGAGGGCCAGGCAGTCAGGGAAAGAGGAGCCCAGAGATGTGCAGAATCCACGCACAGCTGCTGTGGGAGCCGTCCACAGAGAGGAAGACAGGTGGCCCAGCCCCGGCCTTGGGGAGCGCGCATGTCTGTGAGCGGCCTGCGTACTCGCAGTGTGTTGCAGCTCTCTGAGCAGAGCGCTCTCTCTCAGGGGAGCGCCCTGAGCAGGGTCACCAACACCCAGCATCTCTCAGTTTCCTCCCCAGCAATAGATGCTCGGGCGTTGGTTAAACTGTAGCCAGTGGAGGCTGCTGTTTGTCCTAAGTTGCAATTTACAGCAGGTGAGAAGCTGAAAGACTTTTTCCGCACCCTCTGATCGTGCCAAACACTGTGCCCTGTAGGCACAGGGCCCGGAAAGTTTTGAGTTTAGTCGCTCAGTTGTGTCCAACTCTTTGCGACCCCATGGACTGTAGCCTACCAGGGTCCTCCGTCCATGGGATTTTCCAGGCAAGAGTACAGGAGTAGGTGGCCATTTCCTTCTCCAGAGGATCTTCCCGACCCAGGGTCGCCCACATTGTAGGCAGACGCTTTGCCATCTGAGCCACCAGGGGAGTGCTGGAGGCCCCACTGTAAGTCAGTAGAGCGATCGTAGAGGCTGTCAGCTGCCCTAAGAAGCAGCTCATTCCAACCCCCGAAGCACAAGGACGCTATACCCGGGGCTTGTCTGCACCCTGGGAGCCCTCCCACCAGAACCTGCAACCCCCGCCCCCTCCTCCCCACGTGTAGTGTCTCAGCACCTGCTTGTCTGGGCCCATTTGTTAACAGTTGCTGGTTTGGAATCCAGTCTCTATAGAATTTTATGGGACACTTGGAGTGATGTTTGATTCAAACAGATCCTTTAAGGATTCTAAGATAGCCCTACGTACTCAAAAATTACACATTTAATAGGCTAGGAATTCTTTGAATCCCTGTTTTGTCCCATCTATGCCATATTACAATGTAAGACTTCAGGGGTGCCTGTGTTTTACGTATGCGTCTGTCTGCATCTGGAGAAAGCTCAGGGTCTGACAGTGTCTGTGACCCTTCTTTCACATTTCACCCTGTTTCTTATCTGCAGATAACCTTTCTGGGGTTAAACCTGTTTCTTATCTGCAGATAACCTTTCTGGGGTTATGTAGGCATGGCCTATGGAACCATGGTTTCTACCATGGCTGTTGAACACTGTTTATAAGGAAGGCTTCGAGGCCTCCCGTCCTGTGTAAGTTCCTTATACCGAGGGAGGAGGGATCACCTAATGTAAATAATTTGGCTTTACTAATGGAGATTTCTGTCATACTGTGAATCTGGATGATCTCGTGAATGCTGTTTCTGAGTCTGTAGATAATTAACTGTTGCACTCATCTTTTGCTTCCAGTGTTTCTTTTGATCGGGTGTCAGACATCAACTTTACTCTCAATACAAATGAAAGTGTAAGTATTCGTGCCGATCGCGAGCAGCGAGGCACATGAGAGGTCAGTTGGTGGGAATGGGTGCTGGGTGCTGTGTGCGGCAGGGCTCCCGACTCTAGGGGCCTTTGTCTTAGGTGGCGGTGACTTTAGCTGCGCACGTGGCCTGCCTGGCCCCATAGGCATGTAAATTTGCTGCCCTCGTTTAAGGTGTGACAGGGCTAATGAAGCCAGTGTAGACATTTGGCTTCAAAGACAGCAGTTTGACTCCAACCTGCTGCCTTTTGCATCTGAATGTCACCAGGAGAGGAACTTGGGCCAGATGAGGGGCAGCCCCTCATCACCAGGCAGGTCTGAAATGCTAGGTCAGCCACATCTACAGATGGACGTGGGGTTAGTGCCATTTGAATGGGCACGGTGTTGATTTTATGTCACTTAGCATGAGAGACTGCTGGTTTATTCGCTGTTCTGATAAGACGGAGACTAACCGATTGGACGTTGACACTCCTCACTGCTTAGCTGGCCTTGTAAAAGCAGAGGAAGTACAGGTTGCTGTTGCTCTCTGGGTAGGTCTGGGGCTGTGTGCTAGGCGGGAGGCCCGGGAGGCTCTTGAACGAAACACTGCTCTCACTAGATGAAGAGAGCCTGTCTGTAGACAGTCTCTGTTTCCTGAATACTAATTTTGAAGCTAGTCCTTGGGGGGACCTTTTTGTTTTTACTTACATAGAAGCTGACTACATGCTTACATTTTACTTTGGTATACGTGATAGGCACTTTTTTTCCCCCCAAACGACATGGAAGAATATGATTTACATTGGTAACTTTTGCAGAAAATAACTTGATTTTTAAATATTTTTTCCTCTCTCATTTAGGGAAATATTGCCTTGTTTGAAGCATGTTGTAAGGAAAGAATACAACAATTTGATGATGGTGGCTCTGATGAGGAAGATATCTGGGAGGAAAAGCATATTGCATTTACACCGGAATCCCAAAGACGATCAAGGTGAGCGATAGCTTGTTATAGTAGTAAGTGTCCAGGGCATAAGACAAGTATTATTTGCCTTTCCACACATACACATTTGACCCAGAGATCAGCGCTTTTGTCATGATCAGAAAGGCCCTTGTTAACTGGTAGAGTTGGTACCACCTCCCTTGTCTGCAGGGTGAACAAGTCAGGGTAACCTGATTGAGAGTGCGCCAAGTGTTCTGATGTAGTTCCTGAGCTGTCGTGCCACAGCCTCTTGGGATGGGGGAGTGCTGCGGGGAGTGCCGTCATTCGGCCCTGGGGAGTGCGCCCTGACTCCACGGAGCAGCAGAGAGAGATCCGAAAGCGTCCCTGGGGAGAGGAAGGTGGTTTCTAAAGATTAATTTTACTTGAGGAGACAGAGTCGTGCATGTGATACCCATTGGGACCAATTTTCAAAATTCTATCCAAAAACCCCCAATAAAATGCAGAGCTGGTCAGATTGGATTAAAAAAAAAAAAAGGCCTGACTTACTGCCAACTATGGAAAATGACTTAAATTATTTAAGAACTTAAATTTTAAAATGAAAAAGGTTTACACAGGTTAAAAGGTAGAGGAATCTTTATTAATATTAAAGTAGATTTCAAAGGGAAAGATTAAAAGGCCGTAAAGTGGTTATTAGGAGAGCATAATGCCAGTTCTGTCTATATCTACATTCCTAATAACAGGTCTTCAGAACACACACAGCAAAAACCGATAAAAGTACGAAGAGAGGTAGACAGAGTCCACAGTTACAATTAGATGCTTCAACACTCCTCCCCTAGTAATTGATAGAAATAAGAGGCCATGAAAGTATAAAAGTACAGACCAAGTATGTAATACCATCAGCCAGCTTGAGCGTCTGGGGATTTCTAAAGCACTCCACAGAAGAGTGTGCGTTCTTTTCAAGTGTGCACGAACTGCTTAGTGAGAGAGACCATCTTTGGGCCACAAAGCAAGAGTCAGTAAGAAAAGATTTCAGGCGATATAAAATATGCTCTCTGACCCAATGGAATTAAATTAGAAATCAATGACACATCTTCAGAAAATCTCTAAATATGTGGAAACTAAATAACACATGAGTTAAAGAAAAAAGGGGGAATTTACACAATATTTTGAATTGAAAGAAAATGGGAACTCAGTATGTATCAGGAAGTGGGGCTTGCAACTGAAACATACCCAAAGGATCACCTTTAGCACCACCTGCTTACGTTAAAAAGGAAGAAACAAATCAGTGACCTTGATTTCCACCCTAAGAAATGGCCGGAAACGTGAAACAGAAAGACAGCAGAGAAAATCATTATAATTGATGGGTCATAATTAAAAGTTGTTCTTTGAGAAGATTAATAAAATTCATATACCCCCTAGACAGAAGGATCAAGGGAAAAAGATACAAATTATTAATAGTCAGGAACGGGACAGGTGACATCACCATGGATTTCACAGATATTAATAGGATAATAAGGAATACTAGGAGCAGCTCTTTGCCAATAAAGCTGACAGCTTAGATGGTCTTTGAAAGACACAAACTACCAAACCTCAACCACAAAGAGAAAGCAATAGCCCAGGTAGCCCTGGGTCTGCTGACAAAGTGGAATTTTCAGTATAAAACTTCTCACAAACATGCACAAAGACTCAAGGTCCAGAGGACTTCTCTTTGTGAATTCTACCAAATGTTTCAGTCACAGCAGTTTTTACAGAAGTTGTCAGAAAATTGAAAAGGAGGGGGGTAGTATCCTTCTCACTGTCTGAAGCCGCCTCCTGGTAACTTGACACCAGAAGCTGGCACTGCATTATATGGTGTGGAAAGAGCACAGGTGCAAAAGCTCCTTTAAAATCTTAGCACATTTCAGCAGCACTGGTGCGTCATGACCATGCAGGATTTACTCCAGCAGTGCAGACTTGGTTTAACATTTGAAAATGAGGAGGCATGTGGCTGAATTCAGCATCTGCTCCTGGTAGCAAACTGGAGATAAGGGAGTGTCTTCAATCTTTAAGGCTTGCGCAGCAAACCTGGCAGCTGACGTCACACTTAGTGATGAGAGAGACTAGATGATCTCCTCCTAAGACTGGGAACAATAGGAGGACACCTGTTTCTAACCCGTGATTTTCAGTATTGTGCTGGAGATGCTAGCCAGTGCAGTGAGTCAAGAAAAGGAAATAATCTGACTGGAAAGGAAAAGTAAAAATTACCGTTATTCATAGACAACATGACTATCTGTGTAGAAAGTTTGTCGGGATCTACAGAAAGACTCCTAGAATAGTTGGGTGGGTTTAGCAAGATGGCACAGTCTTGGATCAGTGTAATTGTTTTTCTACATACTGCAGCCAACAATTGGAATTAAAATTACTAAATAGTACTATTCAAAGCATCATCAAAATATTAGCTGTGTACAAATAAATCTGACAGAAGATGTGCAAGGCTCATACAGTAAGGACAGCTGAGAGAAGTCAGGGCTTGATAAATGCTTATGACTTGGAAGACAGTATTATTAAGATGCCAGTTCCCCCCAGATCTGGAATCATTGCTGTTCGAAACAAAATCATAGCAGGTTTTTTGGTAGCTGTTGATAAGTTGATTTTTAAATTTATATGAAGATGCAAAGGACCTCGAATAGCCAAAACAGCTTTCATAAGGAACAGTACTAACACTGCCTGACTTCTCGGTACAGTAGTTAGGACGGGGGTAGATCAGGGCCCAGAACAGAGCGCCCATAAGCTGAGCGCTGAAGAGCGGGCGCTTGTGAGCTGTGGTGCTGGAGAAGACGCTTGAGAGTCCCTTGGACTGCAAGGAGACCCAACCAGTCCATTCTGCAGATCAGCCTTGGGATTTCTTGGAATCTTGGAGGGAATGATGCTGAAGCTGAAACTCCAGTACTTTGGCCACCTCATGCGAAGAGTTGACTCATTGGAACTCTGATGCTGGGAGGGATTGGAGGCAGGAGGAGAAGGGGACGACAGAGGATGAGATGTCTGGATGGCATCACGGACTCGATGGACGTGAGTCTGACTGAACTCCGGCAGGTGGTGATNGCCCGTCCCCACCCCTGGCTGGTACTTCTGACCAACTGGCTGTAAACTGGGAGTTCCCATGACCTCTTTGGGTTTGATTATTTGCTAGAACTGCTCACAGAATTCAGAAGAACCCTTTACCTGCCATTACCAGTTGATACATTAAAGGCTGCAAATGAACAGGATGGGTCCAGAGGGCTCCATGGGTGGGAACTTGGGTCCCCAGTGGAGTCTCACCTGCCACCTCTGTTCCCAATCCAGAAGCCCTGAAGCCCTGCAGCTTGGGGGTTCATGAGGACCTTGCTAAGTGGGCGTGATTGGTGAAATCTTTGGTCATTAGTGATATTAACTTGACCTCTCGTCCCTTACCCTTCTAGAAGGTTGAGGGAGGGGGGGTGGAGAAGGGCCAAAAGTTCCAACCCTCTATAAACACTTGGTTGCCCCACTCCCCAAGTCCCCATCCTGAGACTCTCCAGGAGCTCCCAGTCTCTTTTCATTAGATACAGAAACCTTTGTCACTTCAGAGATGGCGGTGGGGTGGGCGGAGACTAAGTCCGTATTCCCCCTTGTGTCTCAGGAAGCCCGCTGCTGTGTGTGCTCAGGTGAAGGGCGGCTGCAAGAAGTACCATTGTGGACTCGGGGTGGGGCGGGAAGCCTTGAGGCTGTTCCCAGTTTACTGTGACTGAGTACTAACAAGCTTTTAAAAAACTATTTATTTTATACTAATTTGGGGTCTGCAGAAAACGTGCAAATAATGTCAGAAAGTGGCTGTATACCCTTGACGCATCTTCCTCCTAGTATTCATGTAACCTTGGTACATTTGCCAAAATCAAGAAATTAATATCAGTGTATTGTTTTCTGTGTGACTTTGTATTCTTGTGTTAATCGCTGTTGGAAAAAAAAATCATAGAAAGGGGAATTGCTAAGGGATTAAAGGAAACGCACAGTTTTCTAATAGATGTTATGGTTGTGGCTTATCCACTTCCACCAGTAGTGTGTGAGAGTACCCTTTGCCCCACACCTGCACTCTTTTTTCTTTACTTACCACTACACATCTGTTTTTGAAAAATGCGTGTGTTACATTAAATTACTGCAGCATTCTCAAAGTGAAATTCCTCCCCTTTTTAGCACCCAGCTGGTCAGCCAACTTTGATGTCCCCATGGAGACGACGCACAGTGCTCCCTTAGACTCCGTGGGGTCTGACGTCTGGAGCACGGAGGAGCCTATGCCGACGAAGGAGACAGGCTGGGCTTCTTTCTCAGAGTTCACGTCTTCCCTGAGGTGAGTGTGTGCACGGCTCTCCCAGCCTTCCCACCGGAGAGCCGGGTGGGAGGCGTGTTCCCCGTTGAATACAGTGCCTTAAACAAGATTGAAAAATCAATGGTGGGGGGAATGTAGACACAGCTCTGAGTTACGAGGAAACACCACCCTCTTCCTCCCTGCTCTCCTCCAGGGTGAGCTGGGAGGAAGAGTGGATGATAAAGTGGGCTGAGGAGATGGCCCAGGGAGTCAGGGAGCCGAGTGCTGATGGTGGAGCCAGGGAGTTCCTGAGGGGCGCCTCCGTGAGGAGCGCTATGAAGACGTTGCGTTTAACAGATAATATTGAATGTGTATTCCGCTTGGAGCTAGTCTAGTGCTATAAATTAGGGGTATGTTGATGTGACTGTCAGTCTTGTTAATTGCATTCGTCTCAGCAACAGCAGCTGGTCATTTTGAAGTTTCCTGCATAATATTGCTGGCTTTGAGTGTTAACTGTGGATTTCATGTCTCCTTACACTTACTTTGATTTGCTTACTGTTGTTTCATTTTGTCCCCTGAAAAAAACGGAGTGGAGATTTCCACCCCCCGACTTGAAAGACTTTCTTTCCCTGTTCTAGCAAGACATGTTTTTAAATAGTCACTGTAATGGAAAAAATGAGAAAACAACCTGATGGGAGCTAGCATTTACCATTGCAGACAAATCAAGAGAGGAGACTAAAGCCCATGTTGCTTTATAGCACCTCTGATAATAGCGGTGAGCCGTTCCTCAGAGGTGAAGTGAGAGTTATGGGAAATGTCTCCAAAATACAATGAGATGCTGGTTCTCCTCCCATACAGGGCAGCCAGGTTTCCACCTCTTGCTCTTCTGGTTACTTGAGAATGCTGCTGAAGCAACTGCTTCCCTTTACAAGCTCTTGTGCACGGGCCATGTTGTTTCATTAAACATCAACAGGGCCAGGCCCTCTGGGCAGTCTGCTGGAGGTGACAGGATTTTTGTGAAAGTGAAACTGTTGACACAGTTGATGGTGCACAGTGTATGCACTGCTGTCCCCACCTCGAGAGCCTGGTGGTTGTGCGAGCCTGAGGGGCTGGGGGCATCTTGAGACTCTCTGGAACCTCCGAGAAGTCCCTGTGCTGCTGCCCTGCTGACCCAACAGAAAATCTCCCACCCTGGCTCATCCGCCATTCCACTCTGCCATCCACACTCACATTTGTGTTTCTTGGAATCTGTAACCAGCTGTGTCTCCACAGTGGATTTGAAACTAGTGTTCAAAGGTTTTCTGTGAATGATGATCCTGAGGGCTGTCTCCACTGCTCACCTCTGAATTTTCTCTTTTCTAAAAGTACGAAAGATTCTTTAAGGAGTAACTCCCCAGTGGAGATGGAGACCAGCACTGAGCCGATGGACCCTCTGGCGCCCAGTGCGGCTGCGCTGGCTGTGCAGCCGGAAGGTGGGTCTGGGGCCGGCGGACTGCTCTCTTGGTGGGTGTTCGCTCTGGAATGTGGCGCTGAGTCCCCTAGATCGGGACAGTTGTCTTTGTCCACAAAGCAGGTTTCTAAAAAAGTTCAAGGGCTCAAAGGACCCAGGAAAATGAGATGTGGGTCTGATATCCTCAGGGCTTTGGGCGAAAAGCAGTTGTATATTTATTCTAGAACCACAGCATGCTGATCCTAGAAAGAGTAAGGTGTCTAAGTTGCCAGTCGTTCAGTCCCCTCAAAACAGGAAAGGAAACAGGCCCAGAAAGGACGATGTCCTAGCCTGCAGCACCCAGGGGGAATGAGACCGGCACTTGCCATGGGTGCTCCAGGCCTGGCTCCACACGGTGCCTTATTCCTTGGAGGGTGCTGTCTGGGTGCATTTCAGGCC
>SJYW01033359.1:100653-127521 GCA_006410735.1 Raphicerus campestris
ACGCCTGACACCAGATGTGTGAGTCTCCCACACAGCTCAGCCGAGGCACTGACTGTCTGAGTCAGGCCCGCAGGTTAGGGCTTACTCGCCCCGCGAGTCGGCCGCCCGTCCCCACCCCTGGCTGGTACTTCTGACCAACTGGCTGTAAACTGGGAGTTCCCATGACCTCTTTGGGTTTGATTATTTGCTAGAACTGCTCACAGAATTCAGAAGAACCCTTTACCTGCCATTACCAGTTGATACATTAAAGGCTGCAAATGAACAGGATGGGTCCAGAGGGCTCCATGGGTGGGAACTTGGGTCCCCAGTGGAGTCTCACCTGCCACCTCTGTTCCCAATCCAGAAGCCCTGAAGCCCTGCAGCTTGGGGGTTCATGAGGACCTTGCTAAGTGGGCGTGATTGGTGAAATCTTTGGTCATTAGTGATATTAACTTGACCTCTCGTCCCTTACCCTTCTAGAAGGTTGAGGGAGGGGGGGTGGAGAAGGGCCAAAAGTTCCAACCCTCTATAAACACTTGGTTGCCCCACTCCCCAAGTCCCCATCCTGAGACTCTCCAGGAGCTCCCAGTCTCTTTTCATTAGATACAGAAACCTTTGTCACTTCAGAGATGGCGGTGGGGTGGGCGGAGACTAAGTCCGTATTCCCCCTTGTGTCTCAGGAAGCCCGCTGCTGTGTGTGCTCAGGTGAAGGGCGGCTGCAAGAAGTACCATTGTGGACTCGGGGTGGGGCGGGAAGCCTTGAGGCTGTTCCCAGTTTACTGTGACTGAGTACTAACAAGCTTTTAAAAAACTATTTATTTTATACTAATTTGGGGTCTGCAGAAAACGTGCAAATAATGTCAGAAAGTGGCTGTATACCCTTGACGCATCTTCCTCCTAGTATTCATGTAACCTTGGTACATTTGCCAAAATCAAGAAATTAATATCAGTGTATTGTTTTCTGTGTGACTTTGTATTCTTGTGTTAATCGCTGTTGGAAAAAAAAATCATAGAAAGGGGAATTGCTAAGGGATTAAAGGAAACGCACAGTTTTCTAATAGATGTTATGGTTGTGGCTTATCCACTTCCACCAGTAGTGTGTGAGAGTACCCTTTGCCCCACACCTGCACTCCTTTTTCTTTACTTACCACTACACATCTGTTTTTGAAAAATGCTTGTGTTACATTAAATTACTGCAGCATTCTCAAAGTGGAATTCCTCCCCTTTTTAGCACCCAGCTGGTCAGCCAACTTTGATGTCCCCATGGAGACGACGCACAGTGCTCCCTTAGACTCCGTGGGGTCTGACGTCTGGAGCACGGAGGAGCCTATGCCAACGAAGGAGACAGGCTGGGCTTCTTTCTCAGAGTTCACGTCTTCCCTGAGGTGAGTGTGTGCACGGCTCTCCCAGCCTTCCCACCGGAGAGCCGGGTGGGAGGCGTGTTCCCCGTTGAATACAGTGCCTTAAACAAGATTGAAAAATCAATGGTGGGGGGAATGTAGACACAGCTCTGAGTTACGAGGAAACACCACCCTCTTCCTCCCTGCTCTCCTCCAGGGTGAGCTGGGAGGAAGAGTGGATGATAAAGTGGGCTGAGGAGATGGCCCAGGGAGTCAGGGAGCCGAGTGCTGATGGTGGAGCCAGGGAGTTCCTGAGGGGCGCCTCCGTGAGGAGCGCTATGAAGACGTTGCGTTTAACAGATAATATTGAATGTGTATTCCGCTTGGAGCTAGTCTAGTGCTATAAATTAGGGGTATGTTGATGTGACTGTCAGTCTTGTTAATTGCATTCGTCTCAGCAACAGCAGCTGGTCATTTTGAAGTTTCCTGCATAATATTGCTGGCTTTGAGTGTTAACTGTGGATTTCATGTCTCCTTACACTTACTTTGATTTGCTTACTGTTGTTTCATTTTGTCCCCTGAAAAAAACGGAGTGGAGATTTCCACCCCCCGACTTGAAAGACTTTCTTTCCCTGTTCTAGCAAGACATGTTTTTAAATAGTCACTGTAATGGAAAAAATGAGAAAACAACCTGATGGGAGCTAGCATTTACCATTGCAGACAAATCAAGAGAGGAGACTAAAGCCCATGTTGCTTTATAGCACCTCTGATAATAGCGGTGAGCCGTTCCTCAGAGGTGAAGTGAGAGTTATGGGAAATGTCTCCAAAATACAATGAGATGCTGGTTCTCCTCCCATACAGGGCAGCCAGGTTTCCACCTCTTGCTCTTCTGGTTACTTGAGAATGCTGCTGAAGCAACTGCTTCCCTTTACAAGCTCTTGTGCACGGGCCATGTTGTTTCATTAAACATCAACAGGGCCAGGCCCTCTGGGCAGTCTGCTGGAGGTGACAGGATTTTTGTGAAAGTGAAACTGTTGACACAGTTGATGGTGCACAGTGTATGCACTGCTGTCCCCACCTTGAGAGCCTGGTGGTTGTGCGAGCCTGAGGGGCTGGGGGCATCTTGAGACTCTCTGGAACCTCCGAGAAGTCCCTGTGCTGCTGCCCTGCTGACCCAACAGAAAATCTCCCACCCTGGCTCATCCGCCATTCCACTCTGCCATCCACACTCACATTTGTGTTTCTTGGAATCTGTAACCAGCTGTGTCTCCACAGTGGATTTGAAACTAGTGTTCAAAGGTTTTCTGTGAATGATGATCCTGAGGGCTGTCTCCACTGCTCACCTCTGAATTTTCTCTTTTCTAAAAGTACGAAAGATTCTTTAAGGAGTAACTCCCCAGTGGAGATGGAGACCAGCACTGAGCCGATGGACCCTCTGGCGCCCAGTGCGGCTGCGCTGGCTGTGCAGCCGGAAGGTGGGTCCGGGGCCGGCGGACTGCTCTCTTGGTGGGTGTTCGCTCTGGAATGTGGCGCTGAGTCCCCTAGATCGGGACAGTTGTCTTTGTCCACAAAGCAGGTTTCTAAAAAAGTTCAAGGGCTCAAAGGACCCAGGAAAATGAGATGTGGGTCTGATATCCTCAGGGCTTCGGGCGAAAAGCAGTTGTATATTTATTCTAGAACCACAGCATGCTGATCCTAGAAAGAGTAAGGTGTCTAAGTTGCCAGTCGTTCAGTCCCCTCAAAACAGGAAAGGAAACAGGCCCAGAAAGGACGATGTCCTAGCCTGCAGCACCCAGGGGGAATGAGACCGGCACTTGCCGTGGGTGCTCCAGGCCTGGCTCCACGCGGTGCCTTATTCCTTGGAGGGTGCTGTCTGGGTGCATTTCAGGCCGTGTAGCTGTTTATTCGTTTGCATCTTTATGAACAGGCGAAATGGTTGAGGTTGTCCATTGGTGGCTGTCTTACTCAGAATAGGCATGTGTCGCTTGCGTGGGCCCTGAACTGTTTCCAGCCTGAGGATTAGGGCTGTGGGAAGTTGGTAAAGGGGCGAGAAGGAGGGATTGACACGGAAGAGACGAATAGCTCTCAGAAAATGAGGGCGCGCGCAGGGCACAAGGACCAAGGGGGCAGGGACAGGGGTAAGTCCAGAAACGAGGGTGGGCTTGGTCGTTCTTGTGAAAGACTCTGCGACCCCGTGGACTGTAGCCTACCAGGCTCCTCCGTCCATGGGATTTTCCAGGCAAGAATCCTGGAGTGGGTTGCCATTTCCTTCTCCAGGGGATCTTCCCCACCCAGGGATTGAAACCGGGTCTCCTGCCTTGTAGGCAGATGCTTTACTGTCTGAGCCACATTTTATAGATGACCTAGTTTATCACTGAGCAGTTCTATAAGGGGGTTCAAACACCTCCAATTTTGTTCATAAGAAAACTCAGGCCCAGATTGGGTGCTTTGATCTGGTCTCTGAGGCCAGGTATGAATTCATATGCTCATCACCAGTTTACCATATGACTCCCTCTCATAGGACAGAAAAATGACCCACAGAGAACCATAACAAGGTAATTTAGCAAACAGGAAAAAGTAGGACCTGAGTGTGGACGAGCCAGAGGAGCAGGGTGAATGAGAACAGTGCCGGCAGAATGGTGGGTTGTGGCTACAGAATACTTGGCCGCCTGGTCTGCCCTGTGCTGGGAGCTGGAGAAGTGAGGGGCGGGGCAGTCCTCTGAGGGACAGCAGGGTGTGCAGGTAGCGGGCGAGACCGGCGGTCTAGCTGGTCCTGGGCTGTAGTCAGTGATCCCTTTCAGCTTCTGTCTCGTGGACGTCATTAAGAGGCAACAGTGGGCAGATCATCTCATGTCTCTCTGTCTCCGAGCAACTGAGGTGACGCTGGGTGGGCGGGTCTGCACAGGAGCCGGCAGGTCCTAGTCGGTGTTGGTGCACATGACCATCAGCTGTGTGTTCTTTTCAGCGCCAGGCAGTGTGGCCATGGAAGCCAGCTCTGATGGCGAGGAGGATGCGGAAAGTACAGACAAGGTAACTGAGACAGTGATGAATGGCGGCATGAAGGAAACTCTCAGCCTCACTGTAGATGCCAAGACAGAAACTGCGGTCTTCAAAAGGTAACCAGGCTTGGCCATACTGGCAGCTTCAAGTTGTCGGGAGGGTGGTGGAGGAGAAGCCACCGATACTAGCATCTGTACTGTGGTTCCAGCGTGGGTTCAGACATTAGCCTGACATCGTTCCATTATTTCCATTAAATTCATTAACTCTTAACAAAGAGGTGGAGTTTGGCTCTCTCGGTGTCCGTGCCCTTCCCCTTTTAATAGTATTTTGAAGACTAAAGATTGAGAAGACTGATGGGATTCAAAATAACATGAGTTTAAAGGAGTGACATACCTCTAGAAGCAGGAATTGCATTGGATACAGGCAGCAAAGCTGGGACCATCTAAACCATAAGTTTGGGTCTTACACAGATCATTTCCTCCAGATACAGTGCAACCAGCAGAATTCAGTAACAGAATGATAGATAGCTTACAAAAACATATTTGGAAATTACCCTCACTTGTAAACTTACGTGTCAAAAAAAAGACTCATAATGCAAATTAAAAGCAAAGCTGAAAAACTAGTGAAAAAGGTTCTGCCAAAACCCACAGACTGCAGCTGAATCAGTGCTTAGAGCTCTGATCTCCATCTTACACAGACCCTTTCATATCACAAGAATAATGCTTCCCAGCTTGTGAAGCCAACAGGAAACAAAGCATGAAAGAAGAAATTACTGTAGGCTGATTGCGCGTGTGGGTCTGTGTGTAGAATGCCTTAAAGTCACAAGTAGGTAAACCAAAGTTAGCAGTGGGTTTTTAACTCATGATCAAGGATGTATCTCATGAATGCAAGGATATTACAGTATTTTAAAGATTACTGATGGTAATTCATAGATAAAAGGTTGGAAACCTTTTGGACTAACAGTAGGTAAAAACACATTTGATAAAAATTGAAGCTATTTGTGACTATTTAGCAAGCTAGGAATAAGAAGTAGCTACTGATAAAAGTGTCCACTGAAAGTCTACAACAGACTCTATTCTTAACAGTGAAACATTATTTTGAAGAAACAGTCATTTTCAAAGACAAGACAGACAGTGAGCGCTGCAGTTGCTNCATGAATGCAAGGATATTACAGTATTTTAAAGATTACTGATGGTAATTCATAGATAAAAGGTTGGAAACCTTTTGGACTAGCAGTAGGTAAAAACACATTTGATAAAAATTGAAGCTGTTTGTGACTATTTAGCAAGCTAGGAATAAGAAGTAGCTACTGATAAAGTGTCCACTGAAAATCTACAACAGACTATTCTTAACAATGAAACATTATTTTGAAGAAACAGTCATTTTCAAAGACAAGACAGACTGAGCGCTGCAGTTGCTGCTCCTCATCAGCACTGTGCTGCTGGTCTTAGCAGATGCAGCATAAGCTAAAAGTGAAGAAAAGGCATAGGAAGTCAAAAGAGGGGAAATGGGCATTGTTTATTTGCAGGTTCAGCTCTGTCATTCAGTCGTGTCTGACTCTTTGCGACCCCATGGACTGCAGGTTAATTGTAACTTATGACTTGCTGTATAAAAATTGCAGTGGAATCTGTATGTATTGCTAGTAAAGTTTAGCGAGTTTTTTGAATACACCCACAAGTCGATTGCATCTTAGAAGCCAGCACAAGATGTCTTAGATGTGCCCCTTCGGCTTTAAATGAGAAGTTAAACTTTGTCTGTGACTGAGGCCGAAAGCCCTAAATGCAGGNTGTCATTCAGTCGTGTCTGACTCTTTGCGACCCCATGGACTGCAGGTTAATTGTAACTTATGACTTGCTGTATAAAAATTCCAGTGGAATCTGTATGTATTGCTAGTAAAGTTTAGCGAGTTTTTTGAATACACCCACAAGTCGATTGCATCTTAGACGCCAGCACAAGATGTCTTAGATGTGCCCCTTCGGCTTTAAATGAGAAGTTAACCTTTGTCTGTGACTGAGGCCGAAAGCCCTAAATGCATGGGGAGGGACACCAGGACCGTGTGTCCTTGTTGTTTAGTTGCTGAATCACGTCAGACTCTTTGTGACCCCAGGGACTGCAGTGCACCAAGCTTCTCTGTTCATCACTGTTTCCCAGAGTTTGCTCAAACTCCTGTGTGTTAAGTTGGTGATGCTATCCAACCATCTCGTCCTCTGTTGCTCCTTTCTCTTCCTGCCCTCAGTCTTTCCCAGCATCAGTAGCCAAACTATTAGAGCTTCAGCATCAGTCCTTCCAATGAATATTCAGGGTTGTTTTCCTTTAGGATTGACCGGTTTGATCTCACTGCAGTTTAAGGGCCTCTCAAGAGTCGAGAGTCTTCTCTAGCACTACAATTCAAAAGCATCAATTCTTTGGTGCTCAGCCTTCATTATGGTCCAACTCTCTTATCTGTACATGACTACTGGAAAAACCATCGCTTTGACTATATGGACCATTGCTGGTAAAGTGATGTCTCTGCTTTTTAATACGCTGTCTGTGTTTGCATAGCTTTCCTTCCAAGGAGCAAGCGTCTTTTAATTTCATGGCTACAGTTACCATCTGCAGTGATTTTGGAGCCCAGGAAAATAAAATCGGTCACCGTTTCCACTCGTTCCCCTTCTGTTTGCCATGAAGTGATGGGTCTGGATACCCTGATTTTAGCTTTTAATGTTGAGTTTTAAGCCAGCTTTTTCACTCTCCTGTTTGAGTTTCGTCAGGAGGCTCTTTAGTTCCTCTTTGCTTTCTGCCGTTAGGGCGGCATCATCTCCACTTCTGAGGTGGTTTATGTTTTTCCCAGCAGTCTTGCTTCCAGCTTGTGATTCATCCAGCCTGCCATTTCACTTGATGTACTCTGAATAGAAGTTAAACAAACAGGGTAACAGTGTATAGACTTGACATAGTCCTTTCCCAATTTGGAACCAGTCTGTTGTTCCATGTCCTGTTCTAACTTGCTTCTTGACCCACATACAGGATTCTCAGGAGACAGGTAAGGTGGTCTGGTATTCCCATCTCTTTAAAGAATTTTCCACAGTTTGTTGTGATCCATACAGTCAAAGGCTTTAGCATAGTCAATGAAGCAGAAGTAGATACTTTTCTGGAAATTCCTTGCTTTCTCTGTGATCCAGAGAATGTTGACAATTTGATCTCTGCTTCCTCTGCCTTTTGTAACTCCATCTTGTACATCTGAAAGTTCTCAGTTCATGTACTGATTACCTTGCTAGCATGTGAAATGAGTGCAGTTGTACTGTAGTTTGAACATTCTTTGGCATTGCCCTTCTTTGGGATTGGAGTGAAAATGAAAACTGACCTTTGCTAATCCTATGGCCACTAGTGAGTTTCCAAATTTGCTGGTATGTTGAGTGCAAGCAACACTTTCACAGCATCATCTTTTAGAATTTGAAAAAGCTTAGTTGGAATTCCATCACCTCTACCAGCTTTGTTCGTAGAAATGCTTCCTAAGGCCTAGCTGACTTCATACTCTGGGATGTCTGGCTTGAGGTGAGTGACCACACCATCGTGGTTATCCTGGTTATTAAGACCTTTTATAGTTTGCTGATTACTGTGTTTGCCAGAAGGGCTTCCCAGTTGGCACTAGTGGTGAAGAACCTGCCTGCCAGTGCAGGAGACATAAGAGCTGTGGGTTCAACCCCTGGATCAAGAAAGCCCCCTGGAGGAGGGCATGGCGACCCACTCCAGTTCTTGCCTACAGACTCTCACGGACAGAGGAGCCTAGTGGGCCACAGGCCGTAGGGTCGCAGAGTCCAGACACGACTGAAGTGACGTCACACGGCACATCTGCTGACTTTGTCATTGCTTCCCGATGGATTTCTCCTCAAAATCCCGTGGGAGCTTTTATGAAAGGGAGAAACTGACTGTAATTTTCAGAGAAGACGAGGAGAGCCGTGAAGATCAGGATCCCTGTAAAGAGGAGGCGAGGGGCCTCACCGTGCTGGCTTTCAGGGCTCACTGTTACTAAGATGACGCCGAGGCCGTGGTGCAGAGCTCTGCGAGCAGGCCCGTCCACTGACGGGGTCAGGTGACAGTGAAGAGGGAAGGGACTGGCAGACTGTGGACGTGCACGCGAGAGAACAAGCTGAGCCTCTGCTCTCTTATAGGCATGAGTGACAAACTGTCTAGCCTTCTAAAAGACACAGTAAAATGAAAAGGCACGTCATGACTAGCGAACAAACTCACAGGATACAGAGGGAGCCTCACAGCAAAGGGGGCACAATAAATGACTTTTACAGCTTGACAGGGCGCAGACAAGGCATTGTCCGCAGAGGGAAGAAGAAGACCGGCTGATGGTCCGGGCGTGTGTCAGTGACGGTGAGAGTTCAGGGCACTCCACGCCCTCCACACGCTGATCTGTCAGTTCCTCAGTTGTCACAGAAGATAGAAGAAGGGCCAGAACTGCCTGGACCTATTTATGAAGCACTGAAAGCCTAATTCCAGAACCAGATGAAGATAATTACAGAAAGTGATCAGCTTCTGTCACTTACAGGCACACTAAATGCAGAAACCCTGTGTGGATATTTGCCAGCGGACCCTGATCAGTTCAGCCCAGCCGCTCAGCGCGTCCGACGCTGCGACCCCACAAATCGCAGCCCGCCAGGCCTCCCTGTCCATCNTTGGCTCTCTCGGTGTCCGTGCCCTTCCCCTTTTAATAGTATTTTGAAGACTAAAGATTGAGAAGACTGATGGGATTCAAAATAACATGAGTTTAAAGGAGTGACATACCTCTAGAAGCAGGAATTGCATTGGATACAGGCAGCAAAGCTGGGACCATCTAAACCATAAGTTTGGGTCTTACACAGATCATTTCCTCCAGATACAGTGCAACCAGCAGAATTCAGTAACAGAATGATAGATAGCTTACAAAAACATATTTGGAAATTACCCTCACTTGTAAACTTACGTGTCAAAAAAAAGACTCATAATGCAAATTAAAAGCAAAGCTGAAAAACTAGTGAAAAAGGTTCTGCCAAAACCCACAGACTGCAGCTGAATCAGTGCTTAGAGCTCTGATCTCCATCTTACACAGACCCTTTCATATCACAAGAATAATGCTTCCCAGCTTGTGAAGCCAACAGGAAACAAAGCATGAAAGAAGAAATTACTGTAGGCTGATTGCGCGTGTGGGTCTGTGTGTAGAATGCCTTAAAGTCACAAGTAGGTAAACCAAAGTTAGCAGTGGGTTTTTAACTCATGATCAAGGATGTATCTCATGAATGCAAGGATATTACAGTATTTTAAAGATTACTGATGGTAATTCATAGATAAAAGGTTGGAAACCTTTTGGACTAGCAGTAGGTAAAAACACATTTGATAAAAATTGAAGCTGTTTGTGACTATTTAGCAAGCTAGGAATAAGAAGTAGCTACTGATAAAGTGTCCACTGAAAATCTACAACAGACTATTCTTAACAATGAAACATTATTTTGAAGAAACAGTCATTTTCAAAGACAAGACAGACTGAGCGCTGCAGTTGCTGCTCCTCATCAGCACTGTGCTGCTGGTCTTAGCAGATGCAGCATAAGCTAAAAGTGAAGAAAAGGCATAGGAAGTCAAAAGAGGGGAAATGGGCATTGTTTATTTGCAGGTTCAGCTCTGTCATTCAGTCGTGTCTGACTCTTTGCGACCCCATGGACTGCAGGTTAATTGTAACTTATGACTTGCTGTATAAAAATTCCAGTGGAATCTGTATGTATTGCTAGTAAAGTTTAGCGAGTTTTTTGAATACACCCACAAGTCGATTGCATCTTAGACGCCAGCACAAGATGTCTTAGATGTGCCCCTTCGGCTTTAAATGAGAAGTTAACCTTTGTCTGTGACTGAGGCCGAAAGCCCTAAATGCATGGGGAGGGACACCAGGACCGTGTGTCCTTGTTGTTTAGTTGCTGAATCACGTCAGACTCTTTGTGACCCCAGGGACTGCAGTGCACCAAGCTTCTCTGTTCATCACTGTTTCCCAGAGTTTGCTCAAACTCCTGTGTGTTAAGTTGGTGATGCTATCCAACCATCTCGTCCTCTGTTGCTCCTTTCTCTTCCTGCCCTCAGTCTTTCCCAGCATCAGTAGCCAAACTATTAGAGCTTCAGCATCAGTCCTTCCAATGAATATTCAGGGTTGTTTTCCTTTAGGATTGACCGGTTTGATCTCACTGCAGTTTAAGGGCCTCTCAAGAGTCGAGAGTCTTCTCTAGCACTACAATTCAAAAGCATCAATTCTTTGGTGCTCAGCCTTCATTATGGTCCAACTCTCTTATCTGTACATGACTACTGGAAAAACCATCGCTTTGACTATATGGACCATTGCTGGTAAAGTGATGTCTCTGCTTTTTAATACGCTGTCTGTGTTTGCATAGCTTTCCTTCCAAGGAGCAAGTGTCTTTTAATTTCATGGCTACAGTTAACCATCTGCAGTGATTTTGGAGCCCAGGAAAATAAAATCGGCCACCGTTTCCCCTCATTCCCCTTCTGTTTGCCATAAAGTGATGGGTCTGGATACCCTGATTTTAGCTTTTAATGTTGAGTTTTAAGCCAGCTTTTTCACTCTCCTGTTTGAGTTTCGTCAGGAGGCTCTTTAGTTCCTCTTTGCTTTCTGCCGTTAGGGCGGCATCATCTCCACTTCTGAGGTGGTTTATGTTTTTCCCAGCAGTCTTGCTTCCAGCTTGTGATTCATCCAGCCTGCCATTTCACTTGATGTACTCTGAATAGAAGTTAAACAAACAGGGTAACAGTGTATAGACTTGACATAGTCCTTTCCCAATTTGGAACCAGTCTGTTGTTCCATGTCCTGTTCTAACTGTTGCTTCTTGACCCACATACAGGATTCTCAGGAGACAGGTAAGGTGGTCTGGTATTCCCATCTCTTTAAAGAATTTTCCACAGTTTGTTGTGATCCACACAGTCAAAGGCTTTAGCATAGTCAATGAAGCAGAAGGAGATACTTTTCTGGAAATTCCTTGCTTTCTCTGTGATCCAGAGAATGTTGACAATTTGATCTCTGCTTCCTCTGCCTTTTCTAAGTCCATCTTGTACATCTGAAAGTTCTCAGTTCATGTACTGATTACCTTGCTAGCATGTGAAATGAGTGCAGTTGTACCGTAGTTTGAACATTCTTTGGCATTGCCCTTCTTTGGGATTGGAGTGAAAATGAAAACTGACCTTTGCCAGTCCTATGGCCACTAGTGAGTTTCCAAATTTGCTGGTTTNTCTGGAAATTCCTTGCTTTCTCTGTGATCCAGAGAATGTTGACAATTTGATCTCTGCTTCCTCTGCCTTTTGTAACTCCATCTTGTACATCTGAAAGTTCTCAGTTCATGTACTGATTACCTTGCTAGCATGTGAAATGAGTGCAGTTGTACTGTAGTTTGAACATTCTTTGGCATTGCCCTTCTTTGGGATTGGAGTGAAAATGAAAACTGACCTTTGCTAATCCTATGGCCACTAGTGAGTTTCCAAATTTGCTGGTATGTTGAGTGCAAGCAACACTTTCACAGCATCATCTTTTAGAATTTGAAAAAGCTTAGTTGGAATTCCATCACCTCTACCAGCTTTGTTCGTAGAAATGCTTCCTAAGGCCTAGCTGACTTCATACTCTGGGATGTCTGGCTTGAGGTGAGTGACCACACCATCGTGGTTATCCTGGTTATTAAGACCTTTTATAGTTTGCTGATTACTGTGTTTGCCAGAAGGGCTTCCCAGTTGGCACTAGTGGTGAAGAACCTGCCTGCCAGTGCAGGAGACATAAGAGCTGTGGGTTCAACCCCTGGATCAAGAAAGCCCCCTGGAGGAGGGCATGGCGACCCACTCCAGTTCTTGCCTACAGACTCTCACGGACAGAGGAGCCTAGTGGGCCACAGGCCGTAGGGTCGCAGAGTCCAGACACGACTGAAGTGGCGTCACACGGCACGTCTGCTGACTTTGTCATTGCTTCCCGATGGATTTCTCCTCAAAATCCCGTGGGAGCTTTTATGAAAGGGAGAAACTGACTGTAATTTTCAGAGAAGACGAGGAGAGCCGTGAAGATCAGGATCCCTGTAAAGAGGAGGCGAGGGGCCTCACCGTGGTGGCTTTCAGGGCTCACTGTTACTAAGACGACGCCGAGGCCGTGGTGCAGAGCTCTGCGAGCAGGCCCGTCCACTGACGGGGTCAGGTGACAGTGAAGAGGGAAGGGACTGGCAGACTGTGGACGTGCACGCGAGAGAACAAGCTGAGCCTCTGCTCTCTTATAGGCATGAGTGACAAACTGTCTAGCCTTCTAAAAGACACAGTAAAATGAAAAGGCACGTCATGACTAGCGAACAAACTCACAGGATACAGAGGGAGCCTCACAGCAAAGGGGGCACAGTAAATGACTTTTACAGCTTGACAGGGCGCAGACAAGGCATTGTTCGCAGAGGGAAGAAGACGACCGACTGATGGTCCAGGCGTGTGTCAGTGACGGTGAGAGTTCAGGGCACTCCACGCCCTCCACACGCTGATCTGTCAGTTCCTCAGTTGTCACAGAAGATAGAAGAAGGGCCAGAACTGCCTGGACCTATTTATGAAGCACTGAAAGCCTAATTCCAGAACCAGATGAAGATAATTACAGAAAGTGATCAGCTTCTGTCACTTACAGGCACACTAAATGCAGAAACCCTGTGTGGATATTTGCCAGCGGACCCTGATCAGTTCAGCCCAGCCGCTCAGCGCGTCCGACGCTGCGACCCCACGAATCGCAGCCCGCCAGGCCTCCCTGTCCATCACCATCTCTCGGAGTTCACTCAGACTCACGTCCATCGAGTCCGTGATGGCATCCAGCCATCTCATCCTNTTAATTTTCAGCAACATTGCCGAGGCAGTTACACAGGGAAAGGAGAGTCTTTTCAGCTGGCAGCTGGCTATCTGTATGGGGAGAGAGTAACCTTGAATCCTGTCAAACACCATATGCAAAAATTAATACGGAGGAACTGATGGCAGACTCCCTGGTGGTACAGTGATTAGGACTTAGCGCTTTCACTGCTGAGGGCCCGGGTGCAGTCCCTGGTCAGGGAACTACAATTCCCCAAGCCACATGTCTGTCACAGTCTCCCCCCACCCCCTCCAAAAAAAAAGAACAAATCAGGTGATGGGTCTAAAAACAACTATTTACATCAGCTTCTAGATGAAAACAATGATTAGCTTTGCAATGGGCAAAGAATTTTTAGCACACAAATTGCAAGGGGAAAGAAATGAGGCTCTCATCAAAATGAAATTTTTCTGCTCTTGAAAATGAACAGGTTAGACCATGGACAGCCAGGACAAGAGTAACCTCTGTGAGTCTGACACAGGACTCCCATCCAGGAACTGGAGAAATGCAGCTGAAATAAGGAGGTAAAGTGGAACCAATGGGGAAGAGATGAGCACATCACCACCGAGGGGCCACACGAGTGGCCAGTGAGAACATGAGCGGCCGTGTCGAAGCGCCAGTCAGCAGGGGCTCCAAATTAAAAGCACAGGCAGCTGCCCACTCCCGCCTGGCAGAATGGCTGAGGTTCAGACCAGCACTACTAAATGCTGATGAGAATGTGGAGCCAGTAGAATATATGTCCGTGAAAGACATACAAGGATGCTTATTGCCACTTCATTCATAATAACAAGACAAAACCATGTCCAACAGTGGGGAGATCAGTAAGCAGCTTATAGTATGTGAGGTCACACCTGCTCACGGAGGTCCATGCCGTGCGAGGCTGAGGACAGCAGCTGGGTGGGCTCCTGCTGCGTTGTTTCAGAGGTGTCCAACTCTGTGTGCCTTATGGCCTGTGGCCCCCCCAGGCTCCTCTGCCCATGGGATTCTCCAGGCAAGAATACTGGTGCGGATGGGGGTTGCCATGCCCTCCTCCAGGGGACCTTCCTGGACAGCAGCTGGAAGGACTCGTAAAACAAGTGGGAAAAGGGAGCCAACCTCTGTCTGGTGCTGCAGCTCCCGTGGAGCAGCTGGGGACCTCATCCTGGATCAGCTTGCCCCACTGTGGGCGACTCCATCCAGAATATTTTAGGATTCCCTACACAAAGCAGGCACTTGGCACCATCACAGGAGATGGTTTGAGGCTGGACGGACTGTCATAAAGCCATTAGACAAAAACAATGAACTCAGAGAAATAATCATGACACCTCCGAAGAGCTTACAAGCTGAAATCTCAAGATTGTCATACAGAATTCTAATGTTAACAAGAAATCATCCAACTCCGTAACTAGGATCCACTTCAGGTGAAACTGATTTTATGGAACAGTCTCATAAAGACTATATTGTCATCCTGTTTATTTAACTTCTATGCAGAGTATATTATGTAAAATGCCAGCCTGTATGCATCACAAGCTGGAATCAGGACTGCTGGGAGAAATAGCAACAACCTCAGATATGCAGAGGATACCGCCCTAATGGCAGAAAGCAAAAGAGCCTCTTGAAAGTGAAAGGGAGACTGAAAAAGCTGGCTTAAAACTCAGCATTCAGAAAACTAAGATCATGGCATCTGGTCCTATCACTTCATGGCAAATAGATAGATGGGGAAGTGATGGAAACTGACAGACTTTATTTTCTTGGGCTCCAAAACCACTGTGGATGTTGACTGCAGCCATGAAATTAAAAGAGGCTCCTTGGAAGAAAAGCTCTGACAAACCTAGACAGCATACTAAAAAGCAGAGACNAAGTGAAAGGGAGACCGAAAAAGCTGGCTTAAAACTCAGCATTCAGAAAACTAAGATCATGGCATCTGGTCCTATCACTTCATGGCAAATAGATGGGGAAGTGATGGAAACTGACAGACTTTATTTTCTTGGGCTCCAAAACCACTGTGGATGGTGACTGCAGCCATGAAATTAAAAGAGGCTCCTTGGAAGAAAAGCTCTGACAAACCTAGACAGCATACTAAAAAGCAGAGACATCACTTTGCCGACAGCGGTCCGTATAGTCAAAGCTTTGGTTTTTCCAGTGGTCACATACAGGTGTGAGAGTTGGACCGTAAAGAAGGCTGAACTCCAAAGAATTGATGTTTTTGAACTATGGTGCTGGAGAAGACTCTTTAGAGTTCTTGGACTACAAAGAGATCAAACCAAAATCAATCCTGAATATTCACTGGAAGGACTAATGCTGAGGCTCCAATACTTTAGCCACTTATGTGAAGAGCCAGTTCATTGGAAAAGACCCTGATGCTGGGAAAGATTGAGGGCAGGAGGAGAAAGGGGCCAACAGAGGAGATGGTTGGATGGCATCACCTACTCAATGGACATGAGTCTGAGCAAACGGCGGCGGGGGGGGACAGGGAAGCCTGGCATGCTGCCCATCCATGGGGTCATAAAAGTTGGACGCGACTGACCAACATAAGGACTAAAGGACGTTTAGTAGCTCAAGGAGAGAAATAAAGATACACAGAATGAAGACATTCCTCCCCACCCAAAGAAACAGAATTATTGTAAACAGAACATCTAGAAGAAGAGAGGAAAGCCAATCAGAAATAGTGTAAACGAAAAATACAGCCAGTAACATTTTTTAAAAAGTCAGTAGACAGATTAACTGTGGACATAAGTAGAGGGCTGAGGGGTTAGAAGATGGTTCTGAGACCTTCAGCCAGAACCTTGCATGAATGAGAGAGCTTGCAGGGCTTGGCGGATGGGTCGAGGCTGTAGCATGGTCTGAGGAGAGTTGCAGAAGATTGTGGAGACGCCATGTTTGAACAAATACTAGCTGGTTATTTTCCAGAATTAGAAAAGACACGATTCTTAGATTGAAGTTGTATTTGGAATTCTAAGCAGGATAAAGAATAATCCCTTAGCACTTGGTCAGTTGATTTGAAAGAGTATGCACGGGGTATCCTTGAGACTAAATAGCATTTTCTGGAAAGTAAATGAAATTTGTTGGTCTCATTAAAGAACAGATGGATGGCCAAAGGGGAACAGGTCTGTGATGATTTTGTAGTTGTGGGAGCATGGAGGTGGGAAAAGCATGCAAGAATATGCACCAGATGGGATACACCCTATTAACAGAATGAAGACTGAGAATGAAGAATGAAGAACAGAATGAGACCACACGGTCTCAACAAATGCATAAAAAAGCATTTGACAGAACTCAGCATCCTTTCGTAAGAAAACTCTCAATAAGAGAGTATAGAAGGAACATAACCACAACATAATCAAGACTATATGACAAGCCAGTGATTCCATTTCCTTCCGGTTGTTACTGTTCAGTCGCCCAGTCGTGTCTGACTCTCTGCGACCTCATGGGCTGCGGCGCGCCAGGCCTCTCTGTCCCTCACCATCTCCCGGAGTTTGCCCAAGCTCATGGCCATTGCACCAGCGATGCCATCCAGCCGTCTCATCCTCTGAGGCCCTTTCCTCCTTCTGCCCTCGATCTTTCCTAGCAGCAGGGGCTTTTCCAGTGAGTCAGCTCTTCACGTCAGATGACCAAAATACTGGAGCTTCAGCTTTAGCATCAGTCCTTCCAGTGAATATTCAGGGTTGATTTCCCTTAAGATTGACTGGTTTGATACTTCTGATAAATACCCAGAATTGTGATTACTGAATCATATAGTCGTTCTATTTTTAATTTCTGAGGAAACTGCATACAGTTTTCCAAAGTGGCTGCACCAGTCTACATTAACAGTGCACAAGGGTTCCTCTTTCTCCACATTTTCACCAATATTTGTTATCTCTTGTCTATTTGATAATGGCCTTTTAAATAGGTGTGAGACGGTATCTCATTGTAGTTTTGGTGTACCCACCCCTGATGATTATTGATGCTGAGCTCTTTGCCATGCACCTGTTGGCCATCTGTATGCCTTTGTAAAAATGCATATTCAGGTTCTTTGCCCACTTTTTAGTTGGATTATTTGGGGATTTTGCTGTTGAGTTTATGGGGCTTCCCAGGTGGCACTTGAGGTAAAGAACCGTTCTGGCAGTGCAGGAGCTTTCAGGTTTGATCCCTGGGTTGGGAAGATCCCCTGGAGAAGGGAATGCAACCCACTCCAGTATTCTTGCCTAGGGAGTCTCATGGACAGAGGAGCCTGGCAGCCTTCTGTCCATGGGGTCGAAAGGAGTCGGACACGACTGAAGTGACATAATCTGCGTGCATGCGTGTGTGAGTTCCTTATTTATTTTGTAGATTAATCCTTTGTCAGACATCTGGCTCACAAATATTAATGCATCTTTTTGCGTTTGTAGGTTGCCTCTTCATTTTATCGTGTTTCTTTTGCTGCGGAACCTTGTAGTTTGACGTAGTTCTGCTTATTTTGCTGTCAAAATAAGCCATAATCATAAAAAATATTTTATGATTTTGGTGTCACATCCAAAAAATATGACCAGAGTCAGTGTCAAGAAACCTCGTTTGTTCTAGGAGTTTTTATTGTCAGGTCTTCCATTTCACGTTAATTTTGCAAGTGGTGGAAGGTAGGGGTGCGACGTCATTATTTTGCACGCTTCTGTTTTCTTTCGTCGCCTTGCCTATGTTGTTCCTTACCTAATGAGCGCACAGTGGTGTTTCTCTGAACACAGTGTGTTGTCTTTCTCTCTGGCAACTTTCAGGGTGTCCTCTTTGGCTTTGCCTTGTAGCAGTTTGTCTTTGCTGTGCCAAGGTTCGAGAAACTGGGGGCAGTGATTTCTTCCTGTGTCTTTTCTGCCTCTCTTTCCTTGCATCCCCCGTCCTCTCCTGGGATTCCAGCCACATGTGTGTTGGACAGCTTTGTATTCCACAGAGCTCTCAGGATGTCCCTTTGCCCTCGGTCTTCTTCCTCTGCGCTTTTTGGGTTAATTTCCATTGTCTTCAAGCTCACAAGTTCTTTCTCCCACCGTCTCCTTTTTGAGCCTATCTGGTGGGCTTTTCATTTATGTTATTTTACTTTTGGACTCTAGAATTTTCATTTGATTGTTTTTTGGAGTTCTCTTTTCTCTGTTGAGATCCCCATCTGTTTCCTCATTAAGACTATGTTTTCCTTCAGCTATTTGATCATTTTAAAATTTAATTCCTTTGACATATGTATAATAGCTGTTTCAAAGCCTGTCTGCCAGATCTAATCTCTGGGTCCACTTGGGGTCAGTTTCCGTTGGCTGCCTTCTTCCTGAATATGAATCACAAGTTCTTGTTGCTTCACGTGTCTAGTTATTTCGTGTTGTTAACTGGACAGCAAGGTGGTATTTTACAGCCACTTTGGATTCTGTTTTGTTCTTCTCAAGATTGTTGGGAGTTCACATGACAGATCGGAAACTGCAGTCTCTCCTTCCTGGTGCGCGGCGGCTGGCGTTTCTGCTCAGCTTCTTAGCTTCCTGCTGTAGCCTTTGGGGCTTGCCCTCTGTGTCTGCATACTTAACGGAATTTATACTCAGATCGGGAGGCTCAGCCTTTCTGTAGCTTCCTTGTCTGGGAACTTGACACCCAGTTTTCCAGAAACTCTCCCAGTCCACACTCTATCCTATGACACTTCAAGCCAGTAAGGCTTCAGCTTTCTGCCACTAAGCTCTGTGTGTATAGAGAGAAGACTGTCACCCAGAGCAGTTATGTCTTTTAAGGGTAGGCCTGTCTCATGTCTGTCTGCTTTTTACTGAGGTCCTTTAGAGCTCTGCTGTGCGTGTCTAGTTTGGTGGTTATCGAGGGATCTGGGCAGTGTTGTCTTGTGGGTGGGGCTCACCATGTGGCTTGTGGGATGTCAGTTCCCCACCAGGAACTGAACCCAGACCATAGAAGTGAAAATGCCAAGTCCTAACCAACCACTAGGTCACCGGGGAGTTCCCCTGGGCAGAGTTCATACTCAGATTCTGGGTCTCATTCCCTTCTGCTTCCAGGATTTCTCCCATTTCCAGCTTCCGTTGCCCTGGGCTGGACGATGGTGACTTTGCACTGCCGTGACTGTGGAACACACCTCATTGAGGGGCTGGCCTTTTGTGCCTTTGCAGTCACTGACCGTGGCCACCCCTGGGCAGGATGCAGAAACGTGATTTCCGTCTGCTGAGGGCACGTCTCCAGAGAAGGGGCCGACCTGAGAGGTCCACCACCAGCATCCACAGCAGCAGCCATCCCCGGCCTGGTAAAGTGGCTCCAAGGGCACAATAGCAGGTCACCCTGGGGTATCCCATTGTCCTTTCTGCTCAGATCCTGACGTGCTCTTTCTAAACTCAGGGGAAGCCCCAGATTTCTCTCTGAAACACCACCCCCTCTATGATTCCAGGCCCCTAAGACGCCACCTTGGAAGGCTTGCTCGGGATCTGTCTTCCTGGTCAGACACCTCTGTCCCAGGAACTGTCACCAGCATCCTGCCTCGGGGATGGAATTACACGCTGGTTTCTGCCTCGTATGAGCCACTCAGACACTGCCCTGCCCCTTGGAGCTCCCGCCACGCCAGGGTGGATGGAGAGATGATGCCCACAGAGCAAACACTCAGAGCTTTCCTTGAGGGAAGTCTTATTCTATGTTTTGGCCACGCTGTGCATCATAAGGGATTTTAGTGCCCCAGCCTGAGATGGAACCCATGCGCTCTGCAGTGGAAGCGTGGCATCCTAACCACTCCACCCTCCCAGTGCAGGGGGCCCAGGTTCAATCCCTCATCAGCAAATGCGACCCCACATGCCTCAACTAGGAGTTTACATGTCACAAAGATCAAAGATCAAAGATTTTGAGTGCCAAAACTAAGGCCTGGCACAGGCAAATAAATACATAATTTTAAAAAAGCCTATAGGATTTTAGGGCCTTTCTTTTATTATTTTTCTAACAGGGAGTGACATGATTTCGGAGAGAAAGTAACAGTTTGTGTAGACTGGATTGAAAGGCGAAATCTTTTCCCTCTGGTTACAGCATCGATAGTGGCTCAGATGGTAGCGTCTGCCCTCAGCGCTGGAGTCCTGGGTTCGATCCCTGGGTTGGGAAGATCGCCTGGAGAAGGGAAAGGCTATCCACCCCAGTATTCTGGCATGGAAAATTCTGTGGACACGGGAGCCTGGTGGGCCCCAGTCCATGGGGTTGCAAAGAGCTGGACACGACTGAATGCCTAACACGTTCATCTAACAGGGAGTGACATGATTTTGCAGAGAAAATAATTGAACAGTTTGTGTAGACTGGACCAAAAGGCGAAAGCCACTGTGAAATAACTAATAAAATCTTTTCCCTCTGATTACAGCAGCGATGCAAGTTCATTATAGAAATTCCAAAACGCAGAAGCACAGAGGAAAGCCCCCTGCAGCGTCATCACCCGGCCTTCACGCACTCCTTGCATTTCACAGTGTCTGTCGTGCTCACTTGTTTCACGGCCTTGTCTATCGTCTGTTCTTCCCGTGTCAGGAACAATTGATCAAGGCCGCTCAAGTGAACTCAAAAACTCTGTTTTTAAAAAGGGCCTTTCTTTTTCTATCTTGATATTTCTTGAGTGAGTCCTGCCTCTGAGTTCTGAGCATCTGTTTCATCACGATACAAAGAGCATGTCCATGTTAATAAACACCAAATCCTAGGCGGTGCTGACTTCATTGGAGCCGGTGTTTTTATTTTAAAATCTAGCCAACACAAAATGTTCTACTTTGTGCTTTTTCCACCTTTGAAAAGAGAACCCGGCTTTTGAGCACCAGGCAGAAAGGGGATCCTTTTCAGAGAAATGTTCAGCCCAGAGTCCAATGCCTGAAAACAGAGGCTGAAAACAAGTAAAGCTGCTCTGTGTAGAAAATTACAGGCCCCATAGATGCATATGGCTAATCACGGCTAATGCTCGCTGCTGCCAATTATCCTTATTAGCACCCGCCGTCGGGCCCAAGATGACATTAATTCTGTCTCTTATACACATCTTCTGCAGTCTCTCCTTCCTGGTGCGCGGCGGCTGGCGTTTCTGCTCAGCTTCTTAGCTTCCTGCTGTAGCCTTTGGGGCTTGCCCTCTGTGTCTGCATACTTAACGGAATTTATACTCAGATCGGGAGGCTCAGCCTTTCTGTAGCTTCCTTGTCTGGGAACTTGACACCCAGTTTTCCAGAAACTCTCCCAGTCCACACTCTATCCTATGACACTTCAAGCCAGTAAGGCTTCAGCTTTCTGCCACTAAGCTCTGTGTGTATAGAGAGAAGACTGTCACCCAGAGCAGTTATGTCTTTTAAGGGTAGGCCTGTCTCATGTCTGTCTGCTTTTTACTGAGGTCCTTTAGAGCTCTGCTGTGCGTGTCTAGTTTGGTGGTTATCGAGGGATCTGGGCAGTGTTGTCTTGTGGGTGGGGCTCACCATGTGGCTTGTGGGATGTCAGTTCCCCACCAGGAACTGAACCCAGACCATAGAAGTGAAAATGCCAAGTCCTAACCAACCACTAGGTCACCGGGGAGTTCCCCTGGGCAGAGTTCATACTCAGATTCTGGGTCTCATTCCCTTCTGCTTCCAGGATTTCTCCCATTTCCAGCTTCCGTTGCCCTGGGCTGGACGATGGTGACTTTGNTCCCACCCTTCGGCTGGTGGATCCCCGCAGGAGGGTGGAGGCTCACGGCAGGGGACTCAGGTGCAGAAGAGAGCCAGGCCCCTCCCAGCACACCCCCAGATCCAGCCAGAGGAGCCCGCACCCCTGACCCAGGCCAGCCAGTGTGTCCCAAGACAGCGCCCTAGCCCCAGGGACCTCGCTGGGCAGCAGGAGGTCGGGAGAGGAAACGTCACCCCCCCATCTCCCATCCCCCAGGGCCCCAGATCCAGAGCTCTGATTCTTTACCCTCAGAGGCGGGGTCCATGTCATCAAATCCCAAACTTTCTGCAGGCACTTCACCTCTTGGGAGTGGCCTCTGCCATACACAGGGATGGGGTCACCAAGCCCACCTTCAACCTCCTGTCCGCTCTTGGTTCAGTTTAGCTCTTGCTACACGCCGAGCCCTGGGGACCCTGTGGCCCCACCTTTTGGAGCTGATACTCTGCTGATACTCGGATACTCTCCAGGGGTGGTCCTGGAGCACAGAAGGTCAGAATGAGAACACAGAGGCTTGGTCATCAGGCCCAAACCAGCGACTCTCAGGGAAGACTTGCCACACGACTTAGACACGATGAGGTGGGATTTCGTAGGGACCCACTCGGCACAAGGCTGGCTCCCTGGAGCCTCGGGGATGTGGCGCCCACACCCCCGGCCCTGTCGGGTCCAGTTCTGAGTGTGGTTGTATGTGGCTGAGGGTCACTCACGGGCACTGGTTGGTTGCTCCACAGGTTCCCTTGAACTAATGACCAGTTTGTTTTTGCAGAAACACAAGGCTGCATACTTCATTCCAGGTGCTGCACTCAGCTGGCCCTGGGCACATGGGGTGCAGGCCAGCTCTGTCCTTGCCTGCTTCCAGGCCGCAAGGTGACATTAGAAGGCCCAGAAAGTGTCGATGAGGCACGAGGACTTGTGTGGCCTCCTGCTCCTGTCCCTGCCAGGGCCCTGGAGCCCAGCACAGCTGGCTCTGATCGCNGACTGGTGGAGAGCAAGACTCCGGCTCCTCAATGGGCTGAGGGAGCTGAGTCCTCCCAGCCCTGGTCCTCCCAGTCCTCGTGGTCCTGTCTCGTGGGGCCTGTGGGTGGGACCTGCAGCTGCCACATCTGCGGACAGCTGCCTGGTCCTGGGTGACAGCTCACAGGGGTGAGGTCAGGGGGTGCAGGACACGGCCCTGACCACAGCCCCTCCATGGGCAGCATCCTGCAGAGGCCCCCACCAGGAGGCTTCTGTGCGGGGCCTGAGGGCTCCCCAGGCCCTGCACCCATCCTGCAGAAAGCGGGGGTCTGCTGGCCAGCTGCTTGTCACTGAGAGCCCCTGTCCTGCCATCGCATCAGGCTGTTCCCTGGTTTGGCCGCTACACGGCGCCTCTGAGGACGTTCTAGGCTGTGTCCTCAGGGAAGATAGGGCCGCAGTCCCGCTTGGGTGACCCCGCAGCGGAGCTGTGAGGCCTNTTCTGTGCGGGGCCTGAGGGCTCCCCAGGCCCTGCACCCATCCTGCAGAAAGCGGGGGTCTGCTGGCCAGCTGCTTGTCACTGAGAGCCCCTGTCCTGCCATCGCATCAGGCTGTTCCCTGGTTTGGCCGCTACACGGCGCCTCTGAGGACGTTCTAGGCTGTGTCCTCAGGGAAGATAGGGCCGCAGTCCCGCTTGGGTGACCCCGCAGCGGAGCTGTGAGGCCTGGACGTCCAGGTTGACCAGAGGATTCCGTCCCAAGGGAGCAGAACCTTTTACATTCTACCCAGCGAGGCACGAGGGCGTGCCGACCTGCCTCCTGTCCCGCACGAGCAGCAGTCGCATTCGTGTTGCTGGCCAAAATCCTGGTTTCTTCTGCCCTCTGAAGCTGAATAAAAAATACGGAGAAAGAGTTTGGAGGAATAGAAAGGTGGCTTTAATTCTCAGCCGGCAGAGAGAGGAACGCAGTAGGCGCACCCCTCGAGGACTGTGCCCCCGCCCCCGTGAGGAGTCTAGGGACCCATATAAGATGAGGAATGAAGGTGACAGGATCTTGATCTCTTGCATTGTTTCAAAGACAGTCACAGGCTGGCATCGGTAACCCAGCAGTTGACTGGCCTTTTGGTGGCTCTGTGGCCTCCTTTCTGATAACTCCAAGGGGAAGGGTATTGTGAGGGTACAGGATGTGTTTAGCATAGAGTCAAAGGAAAATTAGTTGTGAAGTGTGGCTCCTGCAGAGTTAGGGGACAGGAGAGCACACTTACAGACAGAGATAGGGGCAGTTAAAGTGAAAAACCGGGCTTTCCAGATAGCTCGGCTGGCAAAGCATCTGCCTGCAATGTGAGACCCTGGTTTGATTCCTGGGTCAGGAAGATCCGCTGGAGAAAGGGGTAGGCTACCCACTCCAGTGTTCTCCGATTTTCCTGGTGGCTCAGTAAAGAATCCACCTGCAATGCGGGAGACCTGGATTCAATCCCTGGGTGGGGAAGAGCCCCTGGAGGAGGGTATGGCAACCCACTCCAGTATTCTNCTGCAGAGTTAGGGGACAGGAGAGCACACTTACAGACAGAGATAGGGGCAGTTAAAGTGAAAAACCGGGCTTTCCAGATACCTCGGCTGGCAAAGCATCTGCCTGCAATGTGAGACCCTGGTTTGATTCCTGGGTCAGGAAGATCCGCTGGAGGAAGGTATGGCAACCCATTCCAGTATTCTTGCCTGGAGACTCCCGTGGACAGGAGCCTGGTGGGCCACCGTCCGTGGGGTCTCAGAGTCGGACACGACTGAGCGCCTAAGCAGAGCCGGCACACGAAGTAAAGACTGCGGCGTGCTCGGCCGCGCACTACCTCTTCCTTCTCTGTTCTCAGGAAAGGGAAAGAGAAAACTCATTCCCCCTCCTTCCTTTTCCCTGCAACGTTTGTGTGTCTTTTTCAGACGGAGTTCCATCAGCCGCCGTGGGGTGAAGCTCCACGGTGCGTCGCCGGCCACACCTGCTCTGTGAGGGGCCTGCTGTGGCTTCTGCCCACTCTGTTGACTGTTTTCTCATGAATTCGTAGGACGCCTCCAGGTAGTTGGTGCTGACTCTTCGACAGTTAACGTGTTTCACAAACATCTTGCAAGACTAGTTAGTCTTTTCACTTCCGTCAAGACGCCTTTCACGGAGATGTGAATCTCTCCATGAGCCTGTGTTCAGCAGGGTGTGCTCGTGTCTGGTTAAGGGCGAGGCTGGCACCGAGTCCGTCTGAGGCCCAGGCCTCCTCGTGCAGGTTCATCTTCCCTCCAGGGTCTGGAGGTGCTGCTCTTGCCTCCTTTGGTCCTGTGTCCCTGATTGGAAACTCAAGTCAGTCTGAGTCTTGTCTCCTAGCTGCTGCCGTCTTCTCTCTGGAAGCTTTCAGAAGAGCGTGCGTGCTCAGTCACGTCCAACTCTTTGCAACCCCACGTTGCCCGTCAGGCTCCTTTGTGCATAGGATTCTCCAGGCCAGAATGCTGCGGTGGGTTGCCAGTTCCTTCTCCAGGGGATCTTCCTGACCCAGGGATCCAAGCCTCTTCTCTTGTACCTCCTGCATTGCAGGCGGATTCTTTAGCTCTGAGCCACCTGGGGAGTGAAAGCTTTTCGGCTTCCCCTCACCCTCGGAGCTCCGCAGTGCTGCCGTATCTGAGTCTAGGCTTGTCCCTCTGGCCCGCTCTCTTTTCAGTTCCAGGATCGCTGTTTCATTCCATTTCATGTAAATTCTACTCTTATGAAGTCCTTCAGGGAATGTAAGTGGTGGCCACTTCAGAACAGTCTGGCAGCTCCTCAAAAGATCTAATGTGGAGTTGCCATCTGATCTGGCAGTTCCATCCCGAGGGGTAGACCTGGGGGCAGTGAACATACAGGGCCCCGAAAACGCATGTGCCGAGTGGCCAAAGAAGCATTATTCATGACAGAGCATACGGAAACAGCCCAGCCGTCCAGATGAGTGGGTAGACAGTGATCAAACCGCACACTGGAGTAGTAGTTGACTGCAGAAAGGGTGAATTAACCACAACAAAATCGAAAACCAATTTAAAAATGGGCAGAGGGCTTAGATAGACGTTTCTCCAAAGAAGATGTGTGAGTAGCCAGTAAACTTGTGAGAGGATGCACAGCATCACCGATCGCCGCGCTGTGTGCCTCGCCCAGTCGCTCAGTCGTGTCCGACTCTGCGATCCCGTGGACTGTGGCCCTCCAGGCTCCTCTGTCCATGGGATTCTCCAGGCAAGAATACTGGGCTGGGTTACCATTTCCTCCTCCAGGGGATCTTCCCGATCCAGGGGTCAAACCCTCCTCCCCTGCATCTCCTGCAGTGGCAAGTGAATCCTTTCACCACCGAGCCACCTGGGAAGCCCCAGGCACTGCATTAGCGGGATGCAAACTGAAAAGGAGAGGCTGTTTCACATCTGCTAGGATGGCTGGCAGAAAAAAAGAGAAAATGGTTAGACAGCATCACCAACTCAATGGACATGAACCTGAGTGAACTCTGGGAGATAGTGAAGGACAGGGAAGCCTGGTGTGCTGCAGTTCGTGGGATGGCAAAGAGTCGGACAGGACTGAGCAACTGAACAACAACCGTCCCCACCAAAGGACCCCTCCTCTGGTCTCCCACCTCCTTCTCCCAATCATTAATCTTTCCCGTCAGCGTGTAAGCTCACTGTAACACAAGGATCCTAATGGTTCAAAAGCTTTACCTGCAAATCAGTCCTGACACCTCTGGCTACAAGTTCGACTGGCAATGACTGAAAGCAAAGACATGAATTACTCCTCCTCCTGAGAAGTGGGAGGAGATCATCTCAGGGCTGGCTTGTGGCACCTCAACCACCCCTCTCACCCTCAGAACATTGGCTTTCCATCCTTCTTGCTGTGACCTCACAGTCTTAAGACAGCTGCACAGCTCTAGCCATCACATCAGGATCCCAAGCAGGGAAGAACATTTCACACAGCTTGTTGAGTCACAAGGGTACCCTGGGGAATCCATCACCCTTCCTCAGAGCATGACATTGAGTGGCTCCCAGGAGAAATTTGTAGAATAAAGGAAAGAGGAAGAATAGCAATAGCCAGAGCATTGAGAGGGCTGTGAATGTTCTCACGTGGTTGGTCCTGAAAGTTTCTGCTCAGGCCACTGCGAGCACAT
>SJYW01033359.1:138480-156113 GCA_006410735.1 Raphicerus campestris
GAGTCTCCTGTGGGGACTCGCCAGCCCTGGACCTGTTCCAGTCTGCCCACCAGAGGAAGCACTTGGCCTGTCCTCCTGGCAGGCTCTGTGCGCTCCGTCCAGCTCCCACGGCCCTGCCCACTTCCTGACACCCGTTGGGTTGGAGCCCCTCGTCTTCTGGCAGAGTGGCCGGGGTGTGGTGGGGTCTGCAGGGTCCTCCAAGAGTGAGAAGGTGACAAAGCTGCCACAAGAGCCGGGGGCGGGGGAGGTGGGGTATGTAAATTCCATTTCATGAGAAAGGAAACCACAAAATTACAAAGTTGCCGAAGTCGCTGGATGCCTCCCTCATCAGCGAGGGCAGGAGAGCTAGGGTGCTCAGCGAGGCCGGCTCAGCCCAGGACTTATCACCCCGGCTCTGGAAAGTACTCACCCCTCCCCTGTCCATGTCAGGACCGTGTGATTGTTGTCTGTGGAGAGAAGAGGCCGAGGGCACAGCTCTCCTCCCGGAGGCTGATGTGGATTTATTTCTCATCGTCGATGGTGGAGAGGGACGTTCAGAAGCCTCAGAGCTCGTCTTGGGGAAGCCGAGACTTTCGGGCTCCATCGAGCTCGTTGTCACCAAGGGGCTTTCACAGCTGTGACTCAAGTTGGCTGCAGGAGCTGCAGGCGGTTTGACGAACCCAATTCCCATCGGAAGAGCAGAGCCTGGCGGTGGGTCTGTACCTGCGGGCTTAGCGCAGACGGACTAGAGTGAACTGGGTCTCACTGGGCACCAGCACCAACCGACCTGCCTCCCCGAGGCTCAGCGCCCTGCAGACTGGCTTCTGGCCCCAAATCCCATGCCCTGCTCCCCTGCGCTCCCCACCCATCCCCAGGGGAACACCGTCACCCCTTGGCCATGCCTTGACCCCGCCTCCGTGACAGGCCAGGGCGGCAGCTGTGTCCCCAGGAGCCACTGCTGTGTCGGGTGGCTGCTGGTCAGTACGCTAACCGCACAGAAGGGCCCGCAAGCCACAGGGGCCTGTCCCAGTGTGGGGAGTTGAATCCCGTTCCCTGCAAAGACAGGCTCACGTCACATACGCCACCATGGAATTGAACGCTGCAACGAGCTGCGTGAATGGGGCGAGCTCGGCCTTGTGGCTGAGCGGGGATTCCGATCAGGTCAGCAAACTGGCCACAGCCAGCCCTCTGCCTGGTTTTGTGGCGTCTTATTGAAACAAGGCTGCGCTGGCGTGCCTGCACACGCCTTCAGTGGCTGTCACGTTGCAGCTCCAGGCTGAGCCGTGTGACACCGGGCAGCCCGCAAAGCCTCAGTCACCCTCCAGCCCTTTATGGACACCCCTGCCGGCCCTCGATAGAGGTCCAGTCGCGGCTCCGAGGGGTGCTCTCCCTTTAGCCCTTACGGGAAAGACACTGTCCAGGACCAGATCCACGCTGAGCTGGCCCTCAGAGGCCTGTGACCCCTCAACGCCCTGAGCCCCTCCTGTGTCTAAAGCACGTCAGGGGTCCAGCGATGAGCTTGTCTCCTGCTGATGACTTCCGTGAGCTGGCCTTCACTCAGAAGGGTCAATTCTCCAGAATATTCTCAGCTCAACTTCTTAATTCTGGCCAATATCCTCGAAATGTGTTTTTAATAGCTTCAAATGAAACTCAAATCTCGTTAGGTGATGCCCCAAGTCAATTCAGATATACATCTCCATCTGCCTTTAACACTTTCAGATATGAAAGTTATGAAAGGGAAGGCGAGTAAAGGAATAAAAATGCAAACGAGATGGAGAGACTGGGGCAGGCGGCGGGGCGGCAGGTCCCTGACAGCGACACACACGGTCTGGTCGGGAGCTGGGCCACGGGCTGCTGGGCAGCCTGTTCCCCAGCCCTGTTTCTAGGGCTCTTCGCTCCGCTGTGGATGCATTAAAAAGAGCAAAACACGAAAATATAACCCGAGAAGCAGCTACTCTATAGAGTCCACCTTTATCCTGTGTTCAGGAAAGGCAGTCATCAGCCCATGAGCTTCAATGGCCCACATTATCGGTAATTTTGGTGTAAATTAGGCCATTATGCGCCGCCGGGGCTGTCTGCCTGCTGATGAAAGTGAGCACTGAGCTGTCAATACAGCTCTGCTTCAGGGGCAAGGGCGGGGGACAGGGCCTCGCTGCTGTCTCTGGAGGCGAGGGGCCGCTGCTTTGCCGACCGGGACCCCAGGGTGCCAGCTCTGCTAGACACACGCTGCCCTACTCCCACCCGCAGGCCCCAACTGCGGCTCCAGGAGGCACCAAGCCCACTGAGAGAGACTCCCAGCCGACTCTGACATACTGACTGAGCCCATGGGTGGGGCACTGCCCTTCAGGGCTGCCTAGGGTGAGGTCAGGCTTCCGAAGAAGCAGGCACTCCGGCACCAGCATGATGGTATTTGGGGGCGGGTGGGGCCTTCAGGAGGTGATCAGGATGGGGTGGCCGCCCGCAGGCCGGGGGCCAAGCCCTCGGGTGAAACCACTCTTCCAGGTGTGGAGCAGGGCAGANTACTCCTTTTCCTGTTTGGAACCAGTCTGTTGTTCCATGTCCAGTTCTAACTGTTGCTTCCTGACCTGCATATAGGTTTCTCAAGAGGCAGGTCAGGTGATCTGGTATTCCCATCTCTTTCAGAATTTTCCACAGTTTATTGTGATCCACACAGTCAAAGGCTTTGGCATAGTCAATAAAGCAGAAATAGATGTTTTTCTGGAACTCTCTGCCTGATGCAGAGTCTAACATAAATGAGCTCATCTGGTCATGGAAACTCCCTGGGAGGTGCTCCTGGTATGTGGATTGGATGGTGTGAGAGCAGATGTGGGCCACACCTGGGCCGAGGGTCTGTCCCAGGGCAGGAGCAGAGTCCAGAGGACCCGAGGGCCTGAGATCCTGCTGACTCTTCCCCACCTCTCCCCTCTCCCAAGACCAGACCAGCTCAGGGACCACAATTTCTGCAACAGTCCAGCCTGTGGGCAGCTGGGAGGGACGGCAGGGCGTGAAGCTGCCCCGTGATTCCTGATCAAATGAGTCAGGAATCACGGCCCCGGCTTCCCCCGCCTAAGTGGTCCAGCTTGGAAGGTCAGGGGGGATGAGAGTTTCAGCAAGTCTCTCCCCTCGCCAGCTGGGGGGTGACCCTCACAAACCAGCAGCCAAGACGGGCCTGCAGGGGAAGGGTTGACATGGGAGGCCGACCTGGAGTTGGGGGCGAGTGGGGGCCTGTTCCTGCTGGAAGCCTAGCCCCTCCCAGCGCATGGCGCGTGTTGAGGTGGTCTGCTTCTTGCTCTAAGTCCCCTGGCGGCCTGTGGGCTTTGATGTGTGGGAGGCAGTTTTCTCCTGGAAGGAAGCGGCTTGACCAGTGGGAACAGAAGGCAGACCGAAATAGCTCCCCACTTCATAACGCTTTTAGGGGTTTTGGTTTTTATTAAAAAAAAAAAGTTCATTTGCTATATGTTATTCAATTAGGAAATTTGCCAGGCATGGTGACGTTTTTCTTAAAAAGGGCAAAAATAACTTAATAAGTCAAATTTGATTTGGCACACTAGCGTCTGTATGCTTTCCAGAGGAGCTAAAGGCCCATGTGGACCAGATGGGGAGAGAGGAGTCAAAGGTGGGGGAGTGAGTGGGGAGGTGAGGCCACCCCGACCCCAGCTGGGAAAAGGGGAAAAACCCAGTANTGCTTCTTCCAGCCCAGCGTTTCTCAGGATGTACTCCGCATATGAGTTGAATAAGCAGGGTGACAATATACAGCCTTGACGTACTCCTTTTCCTGTTTGGAACCAGTCTGTTGTTCCATGTCCAGTTCTAACTGTTGCTTCCTGACCTGCATATAGGTTTCTCAAGAGGCAGGTCAGGTGATCTGGTATTCCCATCTCTTTCAGAATTTTCCACAGTTTATTGTGATCCACACAGTCAAAGGCTTTGGCATAGTCAATAAAGCAGAAATAGATGTTTTTCTGGAACTCTCTGCCTGATGCAGAGTCTAACATAAATGAGCTCATCTGGTCCTGGAAACTCCCTGGGAGGTGCTCCTGGTATGTGGATTGGATGGTGTGAGAGCAGATGTGGGCCACACCTGGGCCGAGGGTCTGTCCCAGGGCAGGAGCAGAGTCCAGAGGACCCGAGGGCCTGAGATCCTGCTGACTCTTCCCCACCTCTCCCCTCTCCCAAGACCAGACCAGCTCAGGGACCACAATTTCTGCAACAGTCCAGCCTGTGGGCAGCTGGGAGGGACGGCAGGGCGTGAGGCTGCCCCGTGATTCCTGATCAAATGAGTCAGGAATCACGGCCCCGGCTTCCCCCGCCTAAGTGGTCCAGCTTGGAAGGTCAGGGGGGATGAGAGTTTCAGCAAGTCTCTCCCCTCGCCAGCTGGGGGGTGACCCTCACAAACCAGCAGCCAAGACGGGCCTGCAGGGGAAGGGTTGACATGGGAGGCCGACCTGGAGTTGGGGGCGAGTGGGGGCCTGTTCCTGCTGGAAGCCTAGCCCCTCCCAGCGCATGGCGCGTGTTGAGGTGGTCTGCTTCTTGCTCTAAGTCCCCTGGCGGCCTGTGGGCTTTGATGTGTGGGAGGCAGTTTTCTCCTGGAAGGAAGCGGCTTGACCAGTGGGAACAGAAGGCAGACCGAAATAGCTCCCCACTTCATAACGCTTTTAGGGGTTTTGGTTTTTATTAAAAAAAAAAAGTTCATTTGCTATATGTTATTCAATTAGGAAATTTGCCAGGCATGGTGACGTTTTTCTTAAAAAGGGCAAAAATAACTTAATAAGTCAAATTTGATTTGGCACACTAGCGTCTGTATGCTTTCCAGAGGAGCTAAAGGCCCATGTGGACCAGATGGGGAGAGAGGAGTCAAAGGTGGGGGAGTGAGTGGGGAGGTGAGGCCACCCCGACCCCAGCTGGGAAAAGGGGAAAAACCCAGTAACTGCTCGGACCAGCTCAGCAGACCCCCAGCCCAGCCCCTCCTCCAGCAGGTCCCTGCCCCAGGTGCCCTGAGTTCAGGGGGCAGAGACCCCAGGCCAGGAAACCCCCATGACCCAGACGTGAGACCCTCAGGGGTGGAAGACAGGGAGGGTCTCCCACGCAGAAGGAACAGAGGATCTTCCAGGTAGAGTCAAGTGGCCATGGCCTAGGGCTCCGGGTCACACCCAGGGACATAGCCCCAGATGTGCAAGGGCACACTCAAGCGCACACGCACTCCAGGGGGCAAAAGGCAGCCAGAGAGCAGAAGTGAGGACCAGGGAACTCGGCCTGGGCCCCTCCCATGCTGATATCCACCTGCCCCCAACTCGACAAGGTCCCCAAATCCTTAAGAAGATGCCTACCCTGGGGAAACAGCACCTGATGCCCCCCAGGAAACAAAGGGTGCCCCCTCTCCAGCCCCACGCTGTGGAACTGCAGGATCGATTACTGATGGGAAGCATAGCAAGCTTTTCAACTCTAAGCTACAATATTCGTTTAAGAATCTTTCCATCACAATGACCTAGAAATGAGACTTAAAGAAGCTGAGATAATGCCATCCATCAGAAGGGTCATGCTGCCCTCATGAGTCTCTTGACAGGCACGAATTTATATAATAATCAGAAAGCATTTCTGGCATTAAGGGGCCCGGCAGGCCCGCCAAGGACGACGAGACCCTGGTTCACATGGCGTCACCGCTCCATCGCCTGTCACTTTTCACCGACATCTCCAACTTTACCAGGAACACAGCAGGCTTTGGGAGCAAGGTTGTGAAATTTGTAAGAACGTTTTTCCAGGTTACTTTTGGGAGGGACTTTGTAAATGAATCACATGACTTGAGGATAATTACAGCTGACTCNCCGCTCCATCGCCTGTCACTTTTCACCGACATCTCCAAATTTACCGGGAACACAGCAGGCTTTGGGAGCAAGGTTGTGAAATTTGTAAGAACGTTTTTCCAGGTTACTTTTGGGAGGGACTTTGTAAATGAATCCCGTGACTTGTAGGATAATTACAGCTGACTCATGAACAGCTTGGGCGATGAACACATATTTTGCATGTTACGTATTTGTCATTCGTATTATATACTGTATACTTAGAATTAAGCTGGAGAACAAATGCTATTAAAATCATGAGGAAAATAAAAATACGTTTATGGCTCATATATGTATTTATTGGAAAAAAAAAAGCCTATATGTGGACCCACAGGTCAAATCTGTGCTGTTCGAGGGTCAGTGGTCTTCCCTCCAGTCATTTTTTCACTTTTTAAAATTGTGATAAAACATAAATAAAAATGTACCATTTAACACATTTTAAGCCTGCAAATCACTGGCATTAAATATATTCCCAGTGTTGACAGGATCTATTGTATGGGGAACTATACTTAACACTTTTTACTAACCTATAAGTGAAAAGACTCTGAAAAGCAATAGATATGTATATAGAGAGGTATAACTGAATTACTCTCTTGCACATGTGAAACTAATTTGGTATTGTAAATCAGTTATACTTCAGTTAAAACAATAGACTTCAGTGCAATGAATGAATAAATAAAAGATATCTATACCTATGGTGGTGGAGGTGATTAGGGCTCAGTCGTGTCCGACTCTTCACAACCCTGTGGACTCTAGCCCGCCAGGCTCCTCTGTCCATGGAAATTTCCAGGCGAGAACACTAGAGTGGGTTGCCATTTCCTTCTCCAGGGGATCTTCCTGACCCAGGGATTGAACCACGTCTCCTGCACTGCAGGTGGGTTCTTTCCTGACTGAGCCCCCAGGGAAGCCCCTATATATACCTATATATGTTCACCGTGTCCTGCAACCATCTCCGCTATCCATTTCCAAAAACATTTCATCCTCCCAAACAGAAACTCTGTCTCCATCAAACTCGCTCTGCCCCGCACCCCACCACAGAGCCCTGGGACCCTCTGTTTCACACTGTGTGTCTATGAATTTGCCTAGTCTAGGGACCTCCTCCAAGTAGAATCATATACGCTTCGTCCTTTCGCATCTGGCTTATTTCATTGAGCATACCGTCCTCAACGTTTATCCATGTCATAGCCTGTGTCGGAATTTCCTTCCTTTTGAAGGCTCTGTTGTATGGAGACTGCAGCCTCTTTGCACGTCATCCACCTGTGGACATCTGTGTCTCTGTGAACAAGGACACAGGCCTGCACATTCAGTCAGCCTGACAACGCAGNAGATACTGATAGTAGGTTGAACCATATGAAGTTGCCATTTTTGTAGGCTCCTCCAAATGGTAAAAATAAAGGCAATTTCCTATGGTCCAGCTTAGTTGAGGGTTATCTAATCCTCTATGTATAGTGCCTTAAGCATATTAAGCACTCAGTGAAGGGAACCTTATTACTGTTCATGTTATTTCACCTTCTCATTCTTTGTCAGATTTTCTAATAATTATAATAGTTTGGAGTGAGTCTCTTCAGCCCTTTCATCCTGTTGTGGTAATGAACACAAGTAATGAAGTGGTTCAAGAGTGGGCCAGTAAAAGAAGCAAAGGGTTGACACATCTGGCCCCGCTGTGACCCAGCGGGGTGGGGAGGGTCGCGAGAGGGAGTGTGTTGCTTTCCGCTCTCCACTGCACCTCTTCTTTCCCCAGGTACACTGTGCTCCGCCTAATGATTCGGCAGAGGCTGGAGGAGATAGCTGAGACCCCAGCAACAATCTGAGCCACTAGAAGGAGATCCAGATGCTGCAGAGGCCTTTGTTGCCCAGAGAAGACTCACAGGAAGCTGGATGCCTTCCATGGAAACATTTAAAAGCAAATCTTTCCAGCTTTCAAACCACAATGGAGAAGTCAGCAACTCCCTGTCCTTTCTTTCCCTGCTCCTTTCCTTCACTCATGAGGACTTTCAATTTTTATTATAAGGAGGACCCAAAATGTGTGTGCACACATGTGTGCTTATATGGTACACATCCACATGCCTACATGATATATTCATATGCAGTTCAATTCCAAGCAACCAGCACTAGTGCTTGAGGCTGGCAGATATGCTGCTTGTAGGCAGGAAAATCAGAGGAGTCACTGCCAGTCTGAGGGGTTTCAGACTGAAGAAAAGATTTCTTCTCTCAAGTGCCAGGGAGCAACCATACATATCTGCTCAACTTTAGAAGTAAAAGAAGGCCTAGCAAACTCACCATCTGGGGTATTTATGTGTCAATAGGAGCTTCCCTGGTAGCTCAGCTGGTAAAGAATCCACGTGCAGTGCAGGAGACCCCGGTTCGATTTCTGGGTTGGGAAGATCTCCTGGAGAAGGGACAGGCTACCCACTCCAGTATTCTTGGGCTTCTCTGGTGGCTCAGATGATAAAGAATCCGCCTGCAATACAGGAGACTGGGGTTGGTTCCCTGGGTTGGGAAGATCCCTGGAAAAGGGAATGGCTACCCACTCCATTATTCCTGCCTGGAGAATTCCATGGACAGAGGAGCCTAGTGGGCTACAGTCCATGGAGTTGCAGAGAGTTGGACAAGACTGAGCGACTTTTACTTTCACTGTGTTAACAGATATTCTCTCTGTATGCCTAGAAGGATCTGTGAGTCTGAGATCCTTGGAAATAAACAAATTAATTAACAAACCATGCCCTCAAGGCAGGTCTGATGAAAAGAAAAAGATAAACTATTAGTGGGGTAGATGCAATAAGCCCACAGGTTTTTACACTGGAAACTGATTGTTCTAAATAACAAGGACTTGTCTATCTGGATGCCAGTAAAGCATGGACTCTGCCTTGGCCCTTGCCTCCCTGGCTACTCTCGGAGATAGGGGGAGCCTGATGATTCTTTCAGCATGCCAAGCTGTTGACCCCAATTCTTTGGTGCCTCCTGAGTTGAAAGAAATGTCTTATGAAACAAGTCTCAGTCGTTTGTATAAGGTGCTGACTGGCTGGCAAGGCCAGGGCCTAGTCTTGGGTGGCTGGGAAATTTCCCCTCCTTAGGGAAATGTGAAGATTTCTTGTAGAATGACAGGTGCCTGTAAGTTCAGTCCATTTGCACATAGTCAAGGAGTCTTCCTCCACTTGGAGCTAGAGTCCCATGTTTGAAGTCAAGGCTTTAAACTTTCCAACCACTATATTCTTGCAAGTTGCTCTCACACTGTATGTGGAAATGGACTCAGGAATGAAGACTTCTGCAATTTACCAAGTATGGGGTTCAGAGATGCCTTTGGGGCTGCCCTGTGATGGTGCAGTTAGGATGGAGCTTCTCTCTCAGCTTCTCTGAGCAGCTACCTGGGTAATCTTTAGAGAGACTCCAATAGAGAGGGGAAAGGGCAAGATGAGTCTGTCCCTTGGAGCCCCCGTTGGGAAGATTGACAAGTAGCGCAGCCCCAGTACAGCTGATACTGTTTGAAGAGGGTTAGATGGATGGCTGGAACAGGGTGCTGGCTGTGGAGGTCAACCAAGCAGGGCCAGAAGCTCCTAACAGCAGGAGTCTGAGCCTTGTTGGGATAGAACTCCCCATCTCTTCTCTACCTCTTCTCTGAAGATTTGGAGAGCTGGGCAGTTGAGGAAACAAGAGCCACTGATCTCTGCCTGCAAGGAAAGTGGACCTTTGCAGCAGAGCTGTTCCTGCCCTGAGCACCCTTGCCCCCATCTGCCCCTGTGGCTTCCAAGAAAGACCTCTTTAGATGGCTTACAGCTGTGGTTTCATTGTTGACTTTTGAGAAGATGGTATGCTGCCATCTGTCATTTTGCTAAGCTTATTGCCTCTGTGGGGATATCCACCAGCCTTGTGCAGAGTGGACTGGAAATCAGGAGGGCCTTAGCCTCCTCAGTGAGCTTCTGCAAAATGCACAGAAAATAACAGGGGCCCAGGGAGAGGCTTCCTTTGTTACAGATGGGAAAGAACAGTTTTGTGAATGCAAACATACTTCCTGAATTTTGCATTTGAGAAATGACTTGGAAAACTTTTCTTCTGGTTATTTTTATTTTAAATGTTCAAAGCCTTTGTTGGCCCCAATAATCTTCCTTGAATGGCTTGGGAAAATTTTTTCTGCAATGTAAATTACTAATGACTAACTTTTATTGGACAGCTGTTTTGGTTTATGAAAGTTCTCTTTAATTTGCACTAACATTATGATAGTGTTAAACATGGAAATGTTGCAGAATGTCAATTTGCCAGATCACTTTCTGAGAAAGTGATACTGGGGTAGACTTGGTTTTTTTAAAGATTGGGGATTGGGGTGGAATGAAGGGAAATCTCTTACATGATACATCCCACTTAATGCAGTCCCCAAGTTTTCCATTTTGGCTCACCCTGTTTAGAAATCATTTCTCATGTACTAACAACCCAGTCAGGAATTTTGGAAAGATTCTTTGAAATAGAGACACTGCTGTGATGTACAGCTGTATTTTCTCACTGGTATCACATGGCCTTGCAGCTTTGAACTCCTGGACAGATTTGTGTGCATTTATGTAATTGTGTGCAATGAACCTGAAATCATGTGATGAACAAAGGGCCAATTTATAGGGTTTTTTCCCTCACTTGTGAAAAGCAACATAGCCTCATCCAACTTAATCTTTTTCCCGGAGCTTCTGTTATAAGGTGATCAAATGAAGGAAAAACTTGAGTTTATCTGATTGGTGATAAGGGATCCAGTCCCTCAGGTGATGTTGGAATTAAGCCCAAGGTAACATAAATAGTAATTACATTAGTGAGAGTGTGAGGAGTTAAATTGTAGGGGGAGAGGGAGTGGTTACCTTGAGGGAGGAACTGAAAAGCACAAAATAGGCTTGACTGTGCAAACTGGTGAGGAATGCATACTGACCTCCAGGCTTTTGAACTCTTGAGTTGAGGCTGAGGTGGGAGAATCAGATTAGCCACCCCTGTGACAGATGCTGAGCCCTGAAGTTGAGGTTTTGGCCTGAGACTCCAAGGAATAATATATTCACCTTTCCCTCCTTTCTACCAGAAAGAAGGCACTCTCCTAGAGACCTCCGGATAATGATATTTTGTCATCTATGTAGATAAGACTTTAGGACACAAAGCCCAAAAAATAAGAAAGTCACTCAAAACACAATCTCTGATGCAAAAATGTCTTGGCCAGGATTCTTTCTCTGGAGTTTGGGCAGTTACTTCAGGGTTAGGAGATTGGAAGGAGAGATGGATCACAGAAGGGGAAGAAGCTCTCTTAAAAGAGATGCTCTCTTCAAAAAAACAAAACTGTTTCAAAGCTCTGTAGCACAGAGAACACAGTGCTGTAGGTACATCTTCAAGAGAAATTTCTGTATGAACAAAGGAATTCCACAGGCGGCCCTAGGGTAACGGACCTGCCTGCCAGTGCAGGAGATCTAAGAGACACGGATTCAATCCCTAGGTCAGGAAGATCCCCTGGAGAAAGGCATGGCAACCCACTCCAGTATTGTTGCCTGGAGAATCTGACGGACAGAGCAGCCTGGCAGGCTATAGTTTATAAGGGTCGCACAGAGTCGGATAGGACTGAAGCAACTTAGCACACCAGCATAGTGCCCAAACCATGATGTGAAGGCCTAGGTAGGAGGCAGAGATCTCCTTGAGCACCGATGCAGCAGTACAGATTCTCTAGTCAAGTCTCTACTTAAATTGTTTTACACAAAGTCTTCTTGTTGGAGGCAGATGAGATGAGAAATGATCTAGAGAGGTAAAAATAGAGAAATGCGGCACTCTTTCTTTCTGAGGGAATTGATAGCGTTTACCTGTCATGGGAGGTTACAGCTCCCCTGTGTTGCAGCCGAGCGCTAGACATGGACCAGCTGTAAAGGGAGAACCTCAGTTTACCTGTGGAGCCTCCCCAGCAGATCGCAGACCTGTTTTCCAAGCTGCTGGTTTCTGGTGTGTAACTGCTAGTGTTGCTTAAGGGTTTCCCCATTTGATTTAGCTTTGTGAAGTATCTTTTATCTTACTCATAACTTGCTTTTCAACCAATGGTACATGACCTGGTTCAATGTTTGGTTCTGAATTTATATACTGATGTGTTTAGATATCTTAATGTAACTTGACAAGTCCTCAGTAAGGAACTGTGAATTTCTGTAACATTTTGATAAGTTTTAAAGCACCTGACTTAGATCTTGTTGAATAAAGCCCTCTCAAAAAGAATTTTCTGGTGGACGAGTATGTGTGTCTGCTGCATTATAGGAGGGTTGGGGATGGGAATGTGAAGGTGCATCTGGGAGAAGCTTTGATTTTCTTCCTTCAGAGTTTATGGTTTGAATGTGTTCGGACTCGGTTCCAGTTTTCCAAATAGAAAGTGAAATTAGAATATTCCTTAGGAATCTTGAGTTCAGGCCCCCGGTGGAACCAAGAATTGTAGGAATAGCTGGGGACAGCTGTTTAATGAGGCTGGATTTTTGTCCTAACTCTACCCTGGGTTTTGTGGGGCCAATTCATTGAACCTTTTTCTAAGACTTGTTTCTTCATCTATAAATGGTCAAACCACTGTCTCCAGTTGGGGACCTGGGTTTATCTCTTGGTGGCAGCCCCCCAGGAGTTGCCAAACCTAAGACCTACCGATTAGGGCCCAAGTTCCATCAGATGGTATGGGGGAAGGGTGATGGTTAATTTTATACACAACTTGGCTAGATCATGGCACCCAGATATTGGTCAAACACTAGTCTGGGTATTGCTGTGATGATATTTTTAGATGGGATTAACCAGGTGGCCCAAATGGTAAAGAACCCAACTGCCAATGCAGGAGCCATAAGAGAAGCAGGTTTGATCCCTGGATTGGGAAGATCCCCTGGAGGAGGGCACAGCAACCCACCCCAGTATTCTTGTCTGGAAAATCCCATGGACAGAGGAGCCTGGCGGCTACAGTCCATCCAGTCACAGAGTCGGACTTGACAGAAGTGACTTAGCATGCACGCAACATTGAAATCAATAGACTCTGAGTAAAGCAGATCACCGTCTATAATGTGAGTAGACCTCATCCAATCAGCTGAATGCCTTAACAGAAAAACACTGAGGGAGAGGGAGAGGGAATTCTGCCTCCAGTCTGCCTTTGGGCTACAGCTGTAACACTGTCTCTTCCCTGACCTCCAGACTGCCAGCCTACCCTTAAGATTTTGGATTCCCCGTCTCCCACAATTGTATGAGTCAATTCTTTAAAGTAACTCTCTCTATAGCTATCTATCTATCTATATCTATATCAATATAGATATATTTTATATATATATATATATATATATAAAGTGAAAGTGAAGTCGCTCAGTTGTGTCCGACTCTTTGCGACCCCATGGACTGTAGCCTACCAGGCTCCTCCCTCCATGGGATTCTCCAGGTAAGAGTACTAGAGTGGGTTGCCATTTCCTCCAGGGGGAATCTTCCTGACTCAGGGATCGAACCTGGGTCTCCTGCATTCCTGCATTCCAGGCAGAGGCTTTAACCTCTGAGCCACCAGGGAAGCCCCTAGATATGTATATATACATATATGTCTTCATCCTGCTGGCTCTGTTTCTCTGCAGAACTCTAACACAGAGAAAGGCTGTGTAGTTGGTTTACAATATTTAAATATATGATTGACAGTTGTCCTCTTAGGATATCTGGCCAAGGAGCATAAAGAATGACCAGCATAATTTGGCCTCTAGAAAAAGATAACAACCAAGACTATATTTTTATCAGTGCCACCAAACAATGCTTGTATATTTAGAGTTTTCACTCCCAGCAGCAGCTTTTTAGGTGCTGAATTAATTAAACTGAGTGCAATAGATGCGCAGACAGCTAGCACATATAAAGCAGTGAGGTTTTTGTACTGTACAGTATGTGGATGTACACAACATAAACAAAAGATAAATGGTCTTTTTGGGGTCCTATTAAGACCTCAAATCAGGCAGTAAACTTTATAGAAGTTAGAGTGCCTGAAGTCACCCAATAAATACTAATAGCTGCTGCCAAAGGAGTTGGCAGTTTCTGTCTTGCTTTATGAAAACAGATTTTATGAAATAATTTGTTGGTATCTGTTTTATGTAATGAAGCTATTACTAACTGGAGTTTGCTATGAGAACAAGACTTTACTGTAAAGTTCTGAATACATTCAAGTAGGTTTTCCTGGAACACTCAGATGCAAGCAAACCTACTGAAAATTGAACCTGGGTAAAAACTGACAGACAAAATAAGGGGTGGAGGGGATGCAGGGAAAAAAAGAGGCAACCAAACAAAGTAAAAATTTTTACTTTTTATTTAAGCGTGTAGTTGTATGACTTTGTAAATTAACTTTATCATAATTGTAACATATATTTTATAAATACATAAGTTTAGCAGTTTTAAAACTGTGGGCTCATTGATAGGGGCAGTAAGTCCCAGTTGCTCAGGACAACTCCAACTTATGTCTGTTACTCCAGTGTAATTATCAATAGCATCCCCTTTTGTTCTCAAAATGTCCCAGTGTGGGTGATAAATATGGTCACAGTGTGCATTGGCCAAAAAGCAGCTTATCACAATCTTAATATGTAAGATGTTTAAGAAAGTCATAAATTAGAGTTTAAATGTTAAATTTAAACTTTAGAGTAGTGCTGAAATCTACCCATGTTTTGGTGGAAGGCAGACTATAACGTGGATATTTTATTTATCACTATTTTGATAATGCTGATTTAAATGTTAAGTTGTAAAATTGAACACAATTCAAATTCAAACTCGTGACTTTCAATGTCACCCTAACTGTGTCTGCAGAACCATTGAAGGGGTCAGGAACACTACTGAGAGAAACCTGGGCTCCCAGCGTGTGCTTGTGCGTGCTAAGTCACTTCAGTCATGTGACCCCATGGACTGTAGCCCTCCAGGTTTCTCTGTCCATGGGATTCTCCAGGCAAGAATACTGGAGTGGGTTGCCATGCCCTCCTGAAGGGGAGCTTCCCGACCCAGGGATCGAGCCTGTGTTTCTTATGTCTCCTGCACTGGCAGGTGGATTCTTTACCACTAACGCCACCTGGGAAGCCCCTCCCAGAGTGGAGTTTGTACCCAAGTTTGGATCAAAGGAGCAGGACAAGCATGGGTTGTCTTATTAATGGAAATAATTTTGTCTTAGAGATGTCTGAAGTGTAATTTCAGGAACAAACTGCTGATGAGAACTCCCACACATATTGAATATCTGGACTGTAAAAAGTCTAGAATCCAAAATGACCCCAAGGAAAGATTTTTAAAGGCAAGGAACACATTTACAGAAATGTAATGAGTTAAATTGTTAAAGTTCCTTTTCCAAATTTTGGCAATAGCACGAGTCATCACAAAAATTAATATTAGTAGTCTGACCAGAATCCTTTAGTTAACTAAGCTCAGTCACATCCAACTCTTTGTGACCCCATGGACTGCAGCCTGCCAGGCTCCTCTTTTCATGGAATTCTCCAGGCAAGAATACTAGAGTGTGTAGCCTTTCCTTTCTCCAGGGGATCTTCCCAATCCAGGGATCCAACCTGGGTCTCCTAAATTGCAGGCAGATTCTTTACCATCTGAGCCACCAGGGAAGCCCCTCAGTTAACTCAGCAGAAAGAACAAACTACAACATCCATGAGCCACTGAAAGAAAACAAGTAGAAGCTGAATTTAAAATGATCGTAACAGGACTCCTCTGGTGGCCCAGTGATTAAGAGTCCACCTACCAATGCAGGGGACATGGCTTCTATCCTCAGTCCACGAAGATTGCACATGCCGCAGGGCAACGGAGCCTCTATGCTGGTTCACAAATCACACTCTGAACACGGCTGGAAGCCACATAAGCCCAAAGGATCCTAAGAAGACCAAAACCACCCTCCATTCTAAAGTACCCTCAAAGATCCTAAACAGAACTAAACCCTACATCCCAAACAACACAAAACATCCTCGTTTCTTAAGAGATGCTTAAAATCTTAAGCCGCAAATTACCTAAATTAACTGAAACAACTCTACATGACCTAAGGATCACAATAGACTCTAAAAGATCTTAAGCTTTATTCTTCCCTAAACGCCTTAAAAATTCACATTTGCTTTAAATCTATTTTAATGAATTTAAATCTACTTTAATAGATCTAAACCCTTTCAGTCCAAAAGGCCATAAAAACCCCCAAGAAACCCTAAATACACTTAAATTCTAGATTTCCCTAGACAATTCTAATTGATCCAAAATTATCCTGTGCTTGCTAAGTCACTTCAGTCATGTCTGACTCTTAGCGAGTCCATAGTACTATAGCCTGGCAGGCTCCTCTGTCCATGGGATTTTCCAGGTAATACCGGGGTGAGTTGCCATGCCCTCTTCCAGGGTATCTTCCTGACCCAGGATCAAACCCCCTGTCTCCTGTGTCTCCTGCATTGCAGGTGGATTCTTTACCACTGAGCTACCAGGGAAGCCCCTTTGTAAGCACTTGCTGATAGGATACAATCCATCCTCCTCATCTAGGAACCTGGATGCCCCAGGGCCCTAAAAGGTGGGGAGGCTGCAGAACATCCCTCTCTCCTGAGCAGGGGAGTGCCTCTTCTCTACAAGGAAAGTCTTGTAGGCATCTGGCTGCATGGCTGACCAGAGGCCCAAGTGGTCTTTTTCACATCAGTGACTCTCTCCATACTGGCTACACATTCTAGCATCTTCAAACCAGTGACCTGGTCAGCTTTGACATGCCGTCAAGAGCTAATGCTCTATCTCTTGCCCATTTGGAGCTTCTGTTAGGGCCAGCAAGGTCATTTTGCTCAGGTTCAAATTAATGAAGTGCCTTAAATGTATGCTTTTGACATTATCACTAGATGACACAATTGTGTTTTAGTTTGGATTCAAACTTAGTTTGGGAGTTGATTCCACAGAGGAGTGGAATGGAAAGTGTGATAGGAAAGGGAAGGAAAGAAAGGAAGCCAATATAGGATTTGTTATTAAGTTACCACTTGGGCAACTCCAGCTCAGTCCTACTGAAGACCTTTGGGAACATGGTAGAGTGCACCTCAGAGTTCTCCCACTGCAAGGCGAGACAGCCAGGGTATTTAAATACCAACCTTCATCAGGCAATGGTAGAGGGCTGCTCTTGGGGTAGAAGGGAGCCATTAATTCCCTAAGCACATCAGCTTACAGTGTACGCAGGCAGCACAGACTCTGGTGGCCAAAGAACACAGGTGCTGGCTGTTAATGATCAGGTGTGTGTACACAGAAACAAGTGATATGAACAACATCTCCTACATGAAATCATTGTATCTGTATATGTTAAAAGCAACAATTTGTTTGATGTAAATATTAAAGCTATTCCACAGCACAGGTTTGTAAACTTGTTTCTTCATTCTTCATCTTACAATTTCCTGGATGTCCTAAAAAGAAAGGCTTTTCTCCTTCACTCCAGGAATTTATCTAGGGTCCATATTCCACCATAATTTCTTCCTTTCAAAATCTTTAAGCACATTTGCAAGGATCTTTTTTCCATATAAGATAACATTTATAGGTTCCAGGGATCAGGACGTTATATTTTGGGCATCATTTTTCAATCTATAGAACTATGGAAAGCCTGAGCTACTTTGGAAACAGTGAAGTTAGACACGGATGTTACCCATAGTTGGTTGCATGATCCTGTTTAGCAGATTAGAAAATGTATAACTTTGAAGCCTGGAATAATGCCCAGTCACGAGAAACAAAGTCTGAGAGAAACAAGGCCAAAGCAGGGCTGACCCCAGACCTCCAGCTCCTAGGATCCACACTTCTTGAAGCTCATTCCCTTCTAGGCCATCTCAAAGCCACCATATAATTGTGAGTAAAAGCAGTTAG
>SJYW01033362.1:0-37942 GCA_006410735.1 Raphicerus campestris
TCTTAGCTACTGTACATTGTGCTACTATAAAGACTGTTGCACATGTCTCTTTTCTGATGGGAGTTTTCATCCTAACTGGATATATGCCCAGTAGTGGGATTGTTGGATAATGTGGTAAATGTATGTTTATGTCAATAAAAATTAAAAATAATAATAATAAATAAATAAATAACTGCATACAAGGAGGGAAATGGGAAGGAGGTTCAAAATGGAGGGCATATGTGTATATCTATGGGTGATTCGTGTTAAGGTTTGACAGAAAACATCAAAATTCTATAAAACAATTATATCTCAATTAAAATTAATTAAATAAGAAAGAACTACATACTGTTTTCAATAGTAGCTCTCTCAGTTTCTTGGCTTTCATGTCTGGGATGCTGTTATTCTTCCTGCAGTGCACAGTTGCCTTATATGTGTTTTTTCAATCTGTTTTTATATGAAATATTTTTATCAGTGGAAATGCCAGATCATATGGTCAGTCTCCTGTTATCATCACAAAGCCCTTTTGTAGTGATGTTTATAATGGCTCCTAACAAATATATCCCACTAGTACCATAAAAGAGTCCCATTTAAAAATGTTACTCTACCATATCTTCTCTGCATAACATTTGATACTTTTTCACTCCTAAGAGATGATATCTCATTAATATAGGTTTTGTATTTCTATTAATATACTAGGCTTCCCAGATGGTACTGTGCCAAAAAAAATCCATCTACAAAGGCAGGAGTCAAAGGACATGCAAGTTGGGAGGATTCCCTGGAGGAGGAAATTGCAACTGACTCTAGAATCCTTGCTGGAAAATTATATGGAGAGAGCAGCCTGGTGGGATATGGCCTCTGGGATCACACAGAGTTGAACACATAAAGAGTTCACAGTAACTCACTATAATGAGCATATTTCGTGTACTTTTAAAGAAATACTGTGAACTGTATTTACTGGTTGATATTGTTTTCAAGATATGTTTTTGACATTTTTTTATTCATATAAGATCGGTAGCAATTTTGAAGGCAAAGTATCTTTTAAAGCCCAGCACTCTTGGGTATATCCAATGCTTTCTGGTTTCTTTTTTAAAAGTACTATGAGCTGTATTTGCTGACATTTTGTTCCTCAGAGTTTCCTGATTTTTCTTTTTGATTCTATAAAAATTTTATTTTATTTTTTTTATCATTTAAATTATAATTTTAATTTTTTTAATTTGTTTATTTAATACTTTTTTTCTATTTTACAGTACTGTATTGGTTTTGCCATACATTGACATGAATCAGCCATAGGTGTACATGCATTTTTTTAAAATGAGTGACCCCTGACATGTTCAAGGGTAGGTATCATGTTGAGCCCAGTGGCCTTGTGAATATCAGATGTCCATCAGTGATAGTTTTCAGGCTGAGGTTACAGAAAAAGCCTCCATGCTGCAAGTATTTTTTACTTCCTCCTCTTTTAGATTGGCAACAGCCAACTGAAAGCTTTCTCAGGCCTGGTTGTACACTGGAGTAGAATGAGTTAGGGATGCCACCAAACATGATGTCTCCTCACTTTTGTATTTTTGAAATGTCTCTGTTCTCTTTAATTTGAAGACAAAAATGAGTTGTCTTTATGTGTACAGATTCTGGTTTCATGGCACTGAGAGTGTTTCATCTCTCTTACATGTCATTACAATGTGTTCTATCTACCACTCGTGCTGATGTAGGTTTAGGTTCATTCTGTATTTAATATGTATCTGTGGAAAGAAATTAATGCCAAGTTCCAGATGTATCTCTTCCATCCACCAGGGTCTTCTGCCACCCATGAGTTTCTTGCCAGGTTGGATGTCCATGTGTGGGTGCTCACTGGTGTGGGCTTTTGTATCCCACCTGTCCATTGCATCACATAATGTTTCTTGAACTGACCCTGCTTCACTCACTATGATGACATGTACATTTATCTCTATCTCTGAACATGGCCTACATTCATATTTCAATCCTTGATTCATAATTTATTCCAGACCTCTATCACATTTCTTTATCCATTTGTCTGTCCCAGGTATGCCATCTTTACTTTCTTTTTTTTTTCTTTTTTCTTTTTTTTAATATTCTGAGTTGTGCTATGGGACATGGTTTGTGGTGTTCCAAATCTATACATTTCTGAAATATTTCAGGAGAATATCTAATTTTTTATATTATCACTATATTTTTACTCTCATGGTGTGCACTTTTCTAGTCATGCTCATAGTGGCTCTTACCAAGTCTATGCCACATGTATCCAGAAGTGTCCTCTGCACTAATGTTACTTCACCATTGATGCCAAGTTCAGCTTTAAGCAGTGGCCTTTTCCCATGGTCAGGCAGAGGGGATAATGTCCTTGCAGTTTAAATGTTTGTGGCTATTAGGATTCATCTAGCCTGCAAATTGCCATGTGCTCTTTTAAAGAAACAGGGAATTATGTTTACCTGCTTATATCCTCTTCCTGTTAGCTTCCTCCGTGTTTACTTTCAGTTCAGTTCAGTCACTCAGTCGTGTCTGACTGTTTGTGACCCCCATGAATCACAGCATGCCAGGCCTCTCTGTTCATCAGCAACTCCCAGAATTTACCCAAACTCATGTCCATAATGTCGGTGATGCCATTCAGACACCTCTGTCGTCCCCTTCTCCTCCTTTCCCCAATCCCTCCCAGCATCAGAATCTTTTCCAGTGAGTCAACCCTTCACATAAGGTGGCCAAAGTACTGGAGTTTCAGCTTCAGCATCATTCCTTTCAAAGAACACCCAAGACCAATCTCCTTTAGAATGGACTCATTGGATCTCCTTGCAGTCCAAGGGACAGTCAAGAGTCTTCTCCAACACCACAGTTCAAAAGCTCAGCTTTGTTCACAGTCCATCTTTCACTTCCATACATGACCACTGGAAAAACCATAGCATTGACTAGACAGACCTTTGTTGGCAAAGAAATGTCTCTGCTTTTGAATATGCTATCTATGATAGCCATAACTTTTCTTCAAGGAGTAAGTGTCTTTTAATTTCATGGCTGCAATTACCATATGTTCATGGATCAGAAAAATCAATATAGTGAAAATGAGTATACTAACCAAAGTACTTTATAGATTCAATGCAATCCTTATCAAGATACTATCAGTATTTTTCAGAGAATTAGAACAAAAGAAAATTCGCAATTTGTATGGAAATACAAAAAAAAATCTCTAATAGTAAAAGCAATTTTGAAAAAGAAAAATAGAACTGGTGAAGTCAACCTGATTTCAGAGTATACTACAAGCTACAATCATCAATATAGTATGGTGCTGAAAGAAAAAATAGATCAATAGAATAAAATAGAAAGCCCCAAGGAAAATCCAAGCACCTATAGACACATCACATTTGACAAAGGAGGCAAGAATATACAATGGAGAAAAGACAACCTCTTTAACAAGTGTTTCTGGAAAAACTCGTCAACCATTTGTAAGAGGATGAAACTAGAACACTTTCTAGCACCATATGCAAAAATAAAGTCAAAATTGCTTTAAGATCTAAATGTAAGACAGGAAACTATAAAACTCCTAGAGGAAAACATAAGAAAAACACTCCCTGATACAAATCACAGCAGGATCCTATATGACCCACCTCCCAGAGTAGTGGAAATAAAAGCAAAACTTAACAAATGGGACCTAATAAAACTCAAAAGGCTTGGGGCAATGAAGAAAACTATATGCAAGGTGAAAAGAGAGCCTTCAGATTGGGAGAAAATAATAGCAAATGAAACAACTGGCAAATAATTAATCTCAAAAATATACAAGCAGCTCAATTCCAGAAAATTAAGACCTAATCAAAAAATAGGCCAAAGATCTAAACAGACATTTCTCCAAAGAAGACATAGAGATGGCTAACAAATACGTGGAAAGATGCTCAACATCACTCATCATCAGAGAAATGCAAATCAAAACCACAATGTAGCATTTTACACCAGTCAGAATGGCTGCTATCAGAAAAGTCTACAAACAATAAATGTTGCAGAGGATGCATAGAAAATGGGACCCTCTTATGCTGTGGGTGGGAATGAAAAGTAGTACAATGACTAAGGAGAATAGTGTGAAGATTTCTTATAAAAAAAAAAAAAACAACTGGAAATAGAACTACCATGTGACCCAGCAATCTCACTGCTGGGCACACACATCAAGGAATCCCACAATTGAAAGTGACACATATACCCCAATGTTCATCACAGCACTGTTTACAATAGCTAAGTCATGTAAGCAACCTAGATGTCCAATGGCAGATGAATGGATAAGAAAGCTGTGGTATATGCACACAATGTTCTAATGAGGTGAATGAAACTGGAGCCTATTATACTGGATGAAGTAAGTCAGAAAGGAAAACACCAATGCAGTATATTAATGAATGTATATATAATTAAAAAGATGGTAATATTGACCCTATATGCAGATCAGCAAAAGAATCACAGATGTAAAGAACAGACTTTTGGACTCCGTAGAAGAAGGCGAGGGTGGGAAAAGTAACAAGTGAAAAACACTCCACCCCAATAAAATAGTTAGAGCAGTGGTTCCTAAACTTTGTGTCACCAGGAATAGTTTCATGGGATCAATTATTCAAATGCATTTACATTTACTGTTCAGTATTATTTCTATTATTATGACATCCACTCCACCTCGGACCTAAGGCATCAGATTCCAGAAGTTGGGGACGCATGGTTTAGAGGACCCTTCTTCTTCTAGAGAACCAATTGTGCAAAAGATGCAGAGAAGAAATGCCCTGAAAGCCCAAGACTGCCCTAGAGAATCTGCCTAATCAGTATTTGTAGAATGAAAAGTTAAATAGATGGAAACAAAGAACTGTGTTTTGTAAGATTAGTTGTAGTTACATTGTTACCTATGGCAGATATCTTTCTACTTTTAGTATCTGTATTAGAGTATTCAGTTTTCTTTTCACTTGACCTGGCTAAAGATATCTCACAGCCAATGAAGTGCTACTTTGCATTAAATAGGATGTTTCTTATAAAAAAAAAAAATATTGCAAATTGCAAGTATAGGCCAGGATGTGGAGAAACCAGAACCTTCTTGTTTTGCTGGCTTGACTATGAACTGACACAGCTGCTATGAAAAACAGTACTATGATTCCTCAAAACAAACAAAGACATATTGTAGGATACAAGAATTTCTCTTCTGGGTAGATGCACACCCCAAGAAAAAGCAAGGACTAAACAGACACTGGCATGCCTATGTTTGTAACAGCATTATTCACAATAGCTAAGATGTGGGAGTGGCCCAATTCTCCATCCATGGAAGAACAAACATGAAGCTAAAATGTAGTAAATCCATTTTTTAAAAAAAAGTATTTCTCAGTTTTTAGATGGAATGAAATTTGGACAAATGCTACAAAAAAGGATGGACCTTGGAGACTATGCTGATGGAAATAAGCCAGGTAGAGAAAAATACTGGCTTCTTTGAGTAGAGACAAATCATACAGACAAATACTGTGTGATTTCACTGTTTGTAGGATCCAGACTAGTCTAATCCACAGACATGGAAAATAAAAGAGCAGTTACCAGCGGCTGGGGGAGGCAGGACAGGGTAGGTAGTGCTCAATAGCACCAAAAGTTTCAATCTGGGGAAAGGGATGGTGGTAATCATTGCACAACACTGTGAATATAATTAATGCCTCTGAGCTTTATGTTTAAAAGCAGTCACACTATAACCCAAGTCTGTTTAACCACAAGAGATACACAACAAAGAAGCCAGAGTGTCTACTAACCAGACTCTACTGGAAGAAGCATCTGGGATGGAGGACAGTGAGCTCAGAGGCACGGAACTGCCAACAGGAAACAGTCCCTCTCTGCCATCTTCTGCCCAGTGTGGCAGAAACCTTTCTCCAGAGGAAGAAGGATTATCACTGCCATACATAGTGGGGCTGGTCAGGGAGGTGACTGGCCTTCTCCTCGGATTTGCAGTCAATGCCTTCCATATCCATTGTACACATCTCCGGCATTGTCAGTTGCTAGGTAATAGATGCTACGGTGGCATCTCTGTTGCTGATGGTGGCATGTCCTCTTCATTTGGTCTCCTTCGTGCCTCCCTGCCCTATGCCAGAAGGGAATATGCTTACTCCAAGAACCCTAAGAGTTCACTTTTAAGACATGTATGACTGCTTAAGGCACATCCCCTCATCACACTCTTGTCACCCATACATGGTACCTAACCCATCTCACCTGGAGTTAGTGACTTTTTTTTTAAGCAAGGGAAACCTATGCACACAGATGTTAGCAGCTGTGCTGTCTACATGAGGGGGACTGAGATGGGACAGACCAAGTGGGGCAAGAAATATATTAGAAAACTACCCTTAGTTCATGAGAAACCATGCCCTTCTAGTTGAGTCTTGGATCATCAATGGTCCACTGTTGTATGGCGGTATGGACTAGATAAGGTAGCCACTAAGACAGGGGAGAGCTTCAGGTGGGACTCCCATAAAAAATGAGATGTCATGTAGATGAGCCAGAGGTGAAGACAATATTTCACATAGAAGGTGAACCTTCAGTGGTATCCTCTGTGTACAATGTCTTGGTAAGAAATTTATCCCAAGGAAAAGAGCAGAGAAATTGCAAACATGTCAGTAAAACACACATACACAGTGAGCTTTATAACTGAACTTACAATGGGGGCCAATATGGAGAAGAAACCGCAGTTAAAGGATATATACAGTAAATCATTTTATAACCTTATAATGGGACATAACAATTCCACATAATGAAGAATAAAGAAGGGAAAACTTGCTCGTACTGCTAAATAAAAAGCTAATTTTAAAAATACATAGGTAAAAATGCTGGAGAGGATGTGGAGAAAAGGGTATCCTCAATTCTGTTGGTGGAAATGTAAATTTGTGCAGCCACTATGGGGAAGAGTAAAGATATTTCTCAAAAAACTAAATACAGAATTACTATATGATCTAGCATCCCACTCCTGGAAATATACCCAAATAAAACTAATTCAAAAAGATACATGTACCCCTATGTTCACAGCAGCACTACACACAACAGCCAAGACATGGAAACAACCTAAAAGAGATGAATGGACAAAGGGGGCATGATGCCTATTTAATGGAATACTACCCAGCCATTAAAAAAAATGAATGAAAGAATGCAGCAATATGGATGGACCTAGAGATTATCATGGGCTTCCCATGTGCCTCAGTGGTAAATAATCTGCCTGCAAAGCAGGAGATGCAGGTTTGATCCCTGGGTTGGGAAGATCCCCTGGAGAAGGGACTGGCTCCCTACTCCAGAACACTTTCCTGGGAAAGCCCATGGTCATAGAAGGCTGGTGGGCCACAGGACATTGGACTTGACATGAGAGCTGGACATGAATCATTGGCTACACAGCAACAAAGAGACTATCACGTTAAGTGAAATAATTCAGACAGAAAAAGACAAACACCATATGCTCTCACTTATATGTGGAAGCCAGCTCAGTTCAGTCACTAATCATGTCCAACTCTGCGACCCCATGAACCACAGCATGCAGCCTTCCCTGTCCACCACCAATTCCTGGAGCTTGCTTAAACTAATGTTCATTGAGTTGGTGATGCCATTCAACCATCTCATCCTCTGTCATGTCCTTCTCCTGCTTTGATCTAATCCAAGGGACTCTCAAGCATCTTCTCCAGATTTTCTCCTTCTCAACTTCTCCATTGATAGTTCAAAAGCATCAGTTCTTCAGCACTCAGCTTTCTTTATAGTTGAACTCTCATATCTGTACATGACTATTGGAAAAAACACAGCTTTGACTAGATGGACCTTTGTCAGGAAAGCAATATCTCTGCTTTTTAATATGCTGTTTATGTTAGTCATAGCTTTTCTTCCAAGGAGCAAGCATCTTTTGATTTAATGGCTGCAATCACCAACTGAAGTGATTTTTCAGCTCAAGAAAATAAATTTTCTTACTATTTCTACTGTTTCTGTAACTATTTGCCATGAAGTGGTATGTTTGAATGTTGAGTTTTAAGCCAGCTTTTTCACTCTCCTCTTTCACTTTCATCAAGAGGCTGTTTAGTTCTTCTTCACTTTCTGCCATAAGGGTGGTTGCCATCTGCATATCTGGGGTGGAATCCAGAATATGGCACAAATTATCATACCTGTAAAACAAACAAAAGACTTATAGAGAACAGACTTGTGATTTCCAAGGGGGAGGATGTAAGGATCATCTGCATGTAGGGGATTGGTAAATACAGACTACTGTATTTGGAGTAAACAACAAGGTCCTACTGAAGAATGCACAGAGTTATATTCAGCATCCTGTAACAAATATTAAAAGGCTATAAAACAAGAATTTATTTGTGTGTTTTACTGAGTAATTTGCTGTACAGCAGAGATGAGCACTACATTTTAAAGCAAATAGACTTCAATTAATAAAAAGAGAGACAAAAGTATGTAGTTAAGAAGCCTGTTTCCTTTAAAAAAGAAAAGGAAAAACAAGGAAAATGGAGAAATATGAGGGGAGGAATGGGATATACCAACACCTTACTTGACTTGGCACAGGACTCCAGAAAGCCTTGGCATCCTGTCCTGTACAGGAAAGAAAGAACTCAGGGAAAGGAACAGAAGGTAGTACCTGTGAAGGGCCTAAAGGAACCTCACCTCACTTAAGTAGAGCCTGGCACCACTCCATGGGGCATTAGGCAAACCACAAGAAGAGAACTCTGAGAAGAGTCATAGGGAAGTGGGGTGGGGTCCCAGATAAACCATTGTCTGCAGTTGCCCTATAACTACTGGCAGATGGATCTTCATCCAGGTGAGAAGGAAGCAAGTATGCATACACGTGGAGCTCAAGTATTGCTGTAAAACTGTCAACTAGTGCCATCCACACACCTGCATCACTGTCTACATAAGCCTCTGTGTCTCCCCTATCTTCTGTCATGCCAGGGGAAACAACAACAACAGCAAAACACAGGTGGACACGAATGTACAAACAAATCCCACATCCAGGCCATGGTCTCATATGGAGACATCACAGGACCCTTCCCCTACCCCGACCCTGCCACACCCTCAGGGGACTGGAGGCCTTTCCTATCCAACACTCAGAAGAGTCCCACAATGGCCATCTGGAATTGCAGTTCTCCTGGAATGGTGCTCCTGGTGACATGCCAGTGTTATGATCCCCATTCAGTATTTAATCATGGGTTGCAGAGTGTCTGGGTGCGGAGGCGAGTTGGTGGCTGGGTGGTAGTGGCAATCCAAGTGCACATGCCTTCAGGAAACCCCAAGCATNACACTGGAGTAGAATGAGTTAGGGATGCCACCAAACATGATGTCTCCTCACTTTTGTATTTTTGAAATGTCTCTGTTCTCTTTAATTTGAAGACAAAAATGAGTTGTCTTTATGTGTACAGATTCTGGTTTCATGGCACTGAGAGTGTTTCATCTCTCTTACATGTCATTACAATGTGTTCTATCTACCACTCGTGCTGATGTAGGTTTAGGTTCATTCTGTATTTAATATGTATCTGTGGAAAGAAATTAATGCCAAGTTCCAGATGTATCTCTTCCATCCACCAGGGTCTTCTGCCACCCATGAGTTTCTTGCCAGGTTGGATGTCCATGTGTGGGTGCTCACTGGTGTGGGCTTTTGTATCCCACCTGTCCATTGCATCACATAATGTTTCTTGAACTGACCCTGCTTCACTCACTATGATGACATGTACATTTATCTCTATCTCTGAACATGGCCTACATTCATATTTCAATCCTTGATTCATAATTTATTCCAGACCTCTATCACATTTCTTTATCCATTTGTCTGTCCCAGGTATGCCATCTTTACTTTCTTTTTTTTTTCTTTTTTCTTTTTTTTAATATTCTGAGTTGTGCTATGGGACATGGTTTGTGGTGTTCCAAATCTATACATTTCTGAAATATTTCAGGAGAATATCTAATTTTTTATATTATCACTATATTTTTACTCTCATGGTGTGCACTTTTCTAGTCATGCTCATAGTGGCTCTTACCAAGTCTATGCCACATGTATCCAGAAGTGTCCTCTGCACTAATGTTACTTCACCATTGATGCCAAGTTCAGCTTTAAGCAGTGGCCTTTTCCCATGGTCAGGCAGAGGGGATAATGTCCTTGCAGTTTAAATGTTTGTGGCTATTAGGATTCATCTAGCCTGCAAATTGCCATGTGCTCTTTTAAAGAAACAGGGAATTATGTTTACCTGCTTATATCCTCTTCCTGTTAGCTTCCTCCGTGTTTACTTTCAGTTCAGTTCAGTCACTCAGTCGTGTCTGACTGTTTGTGACCCCCATGAATCACAGCATGCCAGGCCTCTCTGTTCATCAGCAACTCCCAGAATTTACCCAAACTCATGTCCATAATGTCGGTGATGCCATTCAGACACCTCTGTCGTCCCCTTCTCCTCCTTTCCCCAATCCCTCCCAGCATCAGAATCTTTTCCAGTGAGTCAACCCTTCACATAAGGTGGCCAAAGTACTGGAGTTTCAGCTTCAGCATCATTCCTTTCAAAGAACACCCAAGACCAATCTCCTTTAGAATGGACTCATTGGATCTCCTTGCAGTCCAAGGGACAGTCAAGAGTCTTCTCCAACACCACAGTTCAAAAGCTCAGCTTTGTTCACAGTCCATCTTTCACTTCCATACATGACCACTGGAAAAACCATAGCATTGACTAGACAGACCTTTGTTGGCAAAGAAATGTCTCTGCTTTTGAATATGCTATCTATGATAGCCATAACTTTTCTTCAAGGAGTAAGTGTCTTTTAATTTCATGGCTGCAATTACCATATGTTCATGGATCAGAAAAATCAATATAGTGAAAATGAGTATACTAACCAAAGTACTTTATAGATTCAATGCAATCCTTATCAAGATACTATCAGTATTTTTCAGAGAATTAGAACAAAAGAAAATTCGCAATTTGTATGGAAATACAAAAAAAAATCTCTAATAGTAAAAGCAATTTTGAAAAAGAAAAATAGAACTGGTGAAGTCAACCTGATTTCAGAGTATACTACAAGCTACAATCATCAATATAGTATGGTGCTGAAAGAAAAAATAGATCAATAGAATAAAATAGAAAGCCCCAAGGAAAATCCAAGCACCTATAGACACATCACATTTGACAAAGGAGGCAAGAATATACAATGGAGAAAAGACAACCTCTTTAACAAGTGTTTCTGGAAAAACTCGTCAACCATTTGTAAGAGGATGAAACTAGAACACTTTCTAGCACCATATGCAAAAATAAAGTCAAAATTGCTTTAAGATCTAAATGTAAGACAGGAAACTATAAAACTCCTAGAGGAAAACATAAGAAAAACACTCCCTGATACAAATCACAGCAGGATCCTATATGACCCACCTCCCAGAGTAGTGGAAATAAAAGCAAAACTTAACAAATGGGACCTAATAAAACTCAAAAGGCTTGGGGCAATGAAGAAAACTATATGCAAGGTGAAAAGAGAGCCTTCAGATTGGGAGAAAATAATAGCAAATGAAACAACTGGCAAATAATTAATCTCAAAAATATACAAGCAGCTCAATTCCAGAAAATTAAGACCTAATCAAAAAATAGGCCAAAGATCTAAACAGACATTTCTCCAAAGAAGACATAGAGATGGCTAACAAATACGTGGAAAGATGCTCAACATCACTCATCATCAGAGAAATGCAAATCAAAACCACAATGTAGCATTTTACACCAGTCAGAATGGCTGCTATCAGAAAAGTCTACAAACAATAAATGTTGCAGAGGATGCATAGAAAATGGGACCCTCTTATGCTGTGGGTGGGAATGAAAAGTAGTACAATGACTAAGGAGAATAGTGTGAAGATTTCTTATAAAAAAAAAAAAAACAACTGGAAATAGAACTACCATGTGACCCAGCAATCTCACTGCTGGGCACACACATCAAGGAATCCCACAATTGAAAGTGACACATATACCCCAATGTTCATCACAGCACTGTTTACAATAGCTAAGTCATGTAAGCAACCTAGATGTCCAATGGCAGATGAATGGATAAGAAAGCTGTGGTATATGCACACAATGTTCTAATGAGGTGAATGAAACTGGAGCCTATTATACTGGATGAAGTAAGTCAGAAAGGAAAACACCAATGCAGTATATTAATGAATGTATATATAATTAAAAAGATGGTAATATTGACCCTATATGCAGATCAGCAAAAGAATCACAGATGTAAAGAACAGACTTTTGGACTCCGTAGAAGAAGGCGAGGGTGGGAAAAGTAACAAGTGAAAAACACTCCACCCCAATAAAATAGTTAGAGCAGTGGTTCCTAAACTTTGTGTCACCAGGAATAGTTTCATGGGATCAATTATTCAAATGCATTTACATTTACTGTTCAGTATTATTTCTATTATTATGACATCCACTCCACCTCGGACCTAAGGCATCAGATTCCAGAAGTTGGGGACGCATGGTTTAGAGGACCCTTCTTCTTCTAGAGAACCAATTGTGCAAAAGATGCAGAGAAGAAATGCCCTGAAAGCCCAAGACTGCCCTAGAGAATCTGCCTAATCAGTATTTGTAGAATGAAAAGTTAAATAGATGGAAACAAAGAACTGTGTTTTGTAAGATTAGTTGTAGTTACATTGTTACCTATGGCAGATATCTTTCTACTTTTAGTATCTGTATTAGAGTATTCAGTTTTCTTTTCACTTGACCTGGCTAAAGATATCTCACAGCCAATGAAGTGCTACTTTGCATTAAATAGGATGTTTCTTATAAAAAAAAAAAATATTGCAAATTGCAAGTATAGGCCAGGATGTGGAGAAACCAGAACCTTCTTGTTTTGCTGGCTTGACTATGAACTGACACAGCTGCTATGAAAAACAGTACTATGATTCCTCAAAACAAACAAAGACATATTGTAGGATACAAGAATTTCTCTTCTGGGTAGATGCACACCCCAAGAAAAAGCAAGGACTAAACAGACACTGGCATGCCTATGTTTGTAACAGCATTATTCACAATAGCTAAGATGTGGGAGTGGCCCAATTCTCCATCCATGGAAGAACAAACATGAAGCTAAAATGTAGTAAATCCATTTTTTAAAAAAAAGTATTTCTCAGTTTTTAGATGGAATGAAATTTGGACAAATGCTACAAAAAAGGATGGACCTTGGAGACTATGCTGATGGAAATAAGCCAGGTAGAGAAAAATACTGGCTTCTTTGAGTAGAGACAAATCATACAGACAAATACTGTGTGATTTCACTGTTTGTAGGATCCAGACTAGTCTAATCCACAGACATGGAAAATAAAAGAGCAGTTACCAGCGGCTGGGGGAGGCAGGACAGGGTAGGTAGTGCTCAATAGCACCAAAAGTTTCAATCTGGGGAAAGGGATGGTGGTAATCATTGCACAACACTGTGAATATAATTAATGCCTCTGAGCTTTATGTTTAAAAGCAGTCACACTATAACCCAAGTCTGTTTAACCACAAGAGATACACAACAAAGAAGCCAGAGTGTCTACTAACCAGACTCTACTGGAAGAAGCATCTGGGATGGAGGACAGTGAGCTCAGAGGCACGGAACTGCCAACAGGAAACAGTCCCTCTCTGCCATCTTCTGCCCAGTGTGGCAGAAACCTTTCTCCAGAGGAAGAAGGATTATCACTGCCATACATAGTGGGGCTGGTCAGGGAGGTGACTGGCCTTCTCCTCGGATTTGCAGTCAATGCCTTCCATATCCATTGTACACATCTCCGGCATTGTCAGTTGCTAGGTAATAGATGCTACGGTGGCATCTCTGTTGCTGATGGTGGCATGTCCTCTTCATTTGGTCTCCTTCGTGCCTCCCTGCCCTATGCCAGAAGGGAATATGCTTACTCCAAGAACCCTAAGAGTTCACTTTTAAGACATGTATGACTGCTTAAGGCACATCCCCTCATCACACTCTTGTCACCCATACATGGTACCTAACCCATCTCACCTGGAGTTAGTGACTTTTTTTTTAAGCAAGGGAAACCTATGCACACAGATGTTAGCAGCTGTGCTGTCTACATGAGGGGGACTGAGATGGGACAGACCAAGTGGGGCAAGAAATATATTAGAAAACTACCCTTAGTTCATGAGAAACCATGCCCTTCTAGTTGAGTCTTGGATCATCAATGGTCCACTGTTGTATGGCGGTATGGACTAGATAAGGTAGCCACTAAGACAGGGGAGAGCTTCAGGTGGGACTCCCATAAAAAATGAGATGTCATGTAGATGAGCCAGAGGTGAAGACAATATTTCACATAGAAGGTGAACCTTCAGTGGTATCCTCTGTGTACAATGTCTTGGTAAGAAATTTATCCCAAGGAAAAGAGCAGAGAAATTGCAAACATGTCAGTAAAACACACATACACAGTGAGCTTTATAACTGAACTTACAATGGGGGCCAATATGGAGAAGAAACCGCAGTTAAAGGATATATACAGTAAATCATTTTATAACCTTATAATGGGACATAACAATTCCACATAATGAAGAATAAAGAAGGGAAAACTTGCTCGTACTGCTAAATAAAAAGCTAATTTTAAAAATACATAGGTAAAAATGCTGGAGAGGATGTGGAGAAAAGGGTATCCTCAATTCTGTTGGTGGAAATGTAAATTTGTGCAGCCACTATGGGGAAGAGTAAAGATATTTCTCAAAAAACTAAATACAGAATTACTATATGATCTAGCATCCCACTCCTGGAAATATACCCAAATAAAACTAATTCAAAANTTGACAAAGGAGGCAAGAATATACAATGGAGAAAAGACAACCTCTTTAACAAGTGTTTCTGGAAAAACTCGTCAACCATTTGTAAGAGGATGAAACTAGAACACTTTCTAGCACCATATGCAAAAATAAAGTCAAAATTGCTTTAAGATCTAAATGTAAGACAGGAAACTATAAAACTCCTAGAGGAAAACATAAGAAAAACACTCCCTGATACAAATCACAGCAGGATCCTATATGACCCACCTCCCAGAGTAGTGGAAATAAAAGCAAAACTTAACAAATGGGACCTAATAAAACTCAAAAGGCTTGGGGCAATGAAGAAAACTATATGCAAGGTGAAAAGAGAGCCTTCAGATTGGGAGAAAATAATAGCAAATGAAACAACTGGCAAATAATTAATCTCAAAAATATACAAGCAGCTCAATTCCAGAAAATTAAGACCTAATCAAAAAATAGGCCAAAGATCTAAACAGACATTTCTCCAAAGAAGACATAGAGATGGCTAACAAATACGTGGAAAGATGCTCAACATCACTCATCATCAGAGAAATGCAAATCAAAACCACAATGTAGCATTTTACACCAGTCAGAATGGCTGCTATCAGAAAAGTCTACAAACAATAAATGTTGCAGAGGATGCATAGAAAATGGGACCCTCTTATGCTGTGGGTGGGAATGAAAAGTAGTACAATGACTAAGGAGAATAGTGTGAAGATTTCTTATAAAAAAAAAAAAAACAACTGGAAATAGAACTACCATGTGACCCAGCAATCTCACTGCTGGGCACACACATCAAGGAATCCCACAATTGAAAGTGACACATATACCCCAATGTTCATCACAGCACTGTTTACAATAGCTAAGTCATGTAAGCAACCTAGATGTCCAATGGCAGATGAATGGATAAGAAAGCTGTGGTATATGCACACAATGTTCTAATGAGGTGAATGAAACTGGAGCCTATTATACTGGATGAAGTAAGTCAGAAAGGAAAACACCAATGCAGTATATTAATGAATGTATATATAATTAAAAAGATGGTAATATTGACCCTATATGCAGATCAGCAAAAGAATCACAGATGTAAAGAACAGACTTTTGGACTCCGTAGAAGAAGGCGAGGGTGGGAAAAGTAACAAGTGAAAAACACTCCACCCCAATAAAATAGTTAGAGCAGTGGTTCCTAAACTTTGTGTCACCAGGAATAGTTTCATGGGATCAATTATTCAAATGCATTTACATTTACTGTTCAGTATTATTTCTATTATTATGACATCCACTCCACCTCGGACCTAAGGCATCAGATTCCAGAAGTTGGGGACGCATGGTTTAGAGGACCCTTCTTCTTCTAGAGAACCAATTGTGCAAAAGATGCAGAGAAGAAATGCCCTGAAAGCCCAAGACTGCCCTAGAGAATCTGCCTAATCAGTATTTGTAGAATGAAAAGTTAAATAGATGGAAACAAAGAACTGTGTTTTGTAAGATTAGTTGTAGTTACATTGTTACCTATGGCAGATATCTTTCTACTTTTAGTATCTGTATTAGAGTATTCAGTTTTCTTTTCACTTGACCTGGCTAAAGATATCTCACAGCCAATGAAGTGCTACTTTGCATTAAATAGGATGTTTCTTATAAAAAAAAAAAATATTGCAAATTGCAAGTATAGGCCAGGATGTGGAGAAACCAGAACCTTCTTGTTTTGCTGGCTTGACTATGAACTGACACAGCTGCTATGAAAAACAGTACTATGATTCCTCAAAACAAACAAAGACATATTGTAGGATACAAGAATTTCTCTTCTGGGTAGATGCACACCCCAAGAAAAAGCAAGGACTAAACAGACACTGGCATGCCTATGTTTGTAACAGCATTATTCACAATAGCTAAGATGTGGGAGTGGCCCAATTCTCCATCCATGGAAGAACAAACATGAAGCTAAAATGTAGTAAATCCATTTTTTAAAAAAAAGTATTTCTCAGTTTTTAGATGGAATGAAATTTGGACAAATGCTACAAAAAAGGATGGACCTTGGAGACTATGCTGATGGAAATAAGCCAGGTAGAGAAAAATACTGGCTTCTTTGAGTAGAGACAAATCATACAGACAAATACTGTGTGATTTCACTGTTTGTAGGATCCAGACTAGTCTAATCCACAGACATGGAAAATAAAAGAGCAGTTACCAGCGGCTGGGGGAGGCAGGACAGGGTAGGTAGTGCTCAATAGCACCAAAAGTTTCAATCTGGGGAAAGGGATGGTGGTAATCATTGCACAACACTGTGAATATAATTAATGCCTCTGAGCTTTATGTTTAAAAGCAGTCACACTATAACCCAAGTCTGTTTAACCACAAGAGATACACAACAAAGAAGCCAGAGTGTCTACTAACCAGACTCTACTGGAAGAAGCATCTGGGATGGAGGACAGTGAGCTCAGAGGCACGGAACTGCCAACAGGAAACAGTCCCTCTCTGCCATCTTCTGCCCAGTGTGGCAGAAACCTTTCTCCAGAGGAAGAAGGATTATCACTGCCATACATAGTGGGGCTGGTCAGGGAGGTGACTGGCCTTCTCCTCGGATTTGCAGTCAATGCCTTCCATATCCATTGTACACATCTCCGGCATTGTCAGTTGCTAGGTAATAGATGCTACGGTGGCATCTCTGTTGCTGATGGTGGCATGTCCTCTTCATTTGGTCTCCTTCGTGCCTCCCTGCCCTATGCCAGAAGGGAATATGCTTACTCCAAGAACCCTAAGAGTTCACTTTTAAGACATGTATGACTGCTTAAGGCACATCCCCTCATCACACTCTTGTCACCCATACATGGTACCTAACCCATCTCACCTGGAGTTAGTGACTTTTTTTTTAAGCAAGGGAAACCTATGCACACAGATGTTAGCAGCTGTGCTGTCTACATGAGGGGGACTGAGATGGGACAGACCAAGTGGGGCAAGAAATATATTAGAAAACTACCCTTAGTTCATGAGAAACCATGCCCTTCTAGTTGAGTCTTGGATCATCAATGGTCCACTGTTGTATGGCGGTATGGACTAGATAAGGTAGCCACTAAGACAGGGGAGAGCTTCAGGTGGGACTCCCATAAAAAATGAGATGTCATGTAGATGAGCCAGAGGTGAAGACAATATTTCACATAGAAGGTGAACCTTCAGTGGTATCCTCTGTGTACAATGTCTTGGTAAGAAATTTATCCCAAGGAAAAGAGCAGAGAAATTGCAAACATGTCAGTAAAACACACATACACAGTGAGCTTTATAACTGAACTTACAATGGGGGCCAATATGGAGAAGAAACCGCAGTTAAAGGATATATACAGTAAATCATTTTATAACCTTATAATGGGACATAACAATTCCACATAATGAAGAATAAAGAAGGGAAAACTTGCTCGTACTGCTAAATAAAAAGCTAATTTTAAAAATACATAGGTAAAAATGCTGGAGAGGATGTGGAGAAAAGGGTATCCTCAATTCTGTTGGTGGAAATGTAAATTTGTGCAGCCACTATGGGGAAGAGTAAAGATATTTCTCAAAAAACTAAATACAGAATTACTATATGATCTAGCATCCCACTCCTGGAAATATACCCAAATAAAACTAATTCAAAAAGATACATGTACCCCTATGTTCACAGCAGCACTACACACAACAGCCAAGACATGGAAACAACCTAAAAGAGATGAATGGACAAAGGGGGCATGATGCCTATTTAATGGAATACTACCCAGCCATTAAAAAAAATGAATGAAAGAATGCAGCAATATGGATGGACCTAGAGATTATCATGGGCTTCCCATGTGCCTCAGTGGTAAATAATCTGCCTGCAAAGCAGGAGATGCAGGTTTGATCCCTGGGTTGGGAAGATCCCCTGGAGAAGGGACTGGCTCCCTACTCCAGAACACTTTCCTGGGAAAGCCCATGGTCATAGAAGGCTGGTGGGCCACAGGACATTGGACTTGACATGAGAGCTGGACATGAATCATTGGCTACACAGCAACAAAGAGACTATCACGTTAAGTGAAATAATTCAGACAGAAAAAGACAAACACCATATGCTCTCACTTATATGTGGAAGCCAGCTCAGTTCAGTCACTAATCATGTCCAACTCTGCGACCCCATGAACCACAGCATGCAGCCTTCCCTGTCCACCACCAATTCCTGGAGCTTGCTTAAACTAATGTTCATTGAGTTGGTGATGCCATTCAACCATCTCATCCTCTGTCATGTCCTTCTCCTGCTTTGATCTAATCCAAGGGACTCTCAAGCATCTTCTCCAGATTTTCTCCTTCTCAACTTCTCCATTGATAGTTCAAAAGCATCAGTTCTTCAGCACTCAGCTTTCTTTATAGTTGAACTCTCATATCTGTACATGACTATTGGAAAAAACACAGCTTTGACTAGATGGACCTTTGTCAGGAAAGCAATATCTCTGCTTTTTAATATGCTGTTTATGTTAGTCATAGCTTTTCTTCCAAGGAGCAAGCATCTTTTGATTTAATGGCTGCAATCACCAACTGAAGTGATTTTTCAGCTCAAGAAAATAAATTTTCTTACTATTTCTACTGTTTCTGTAACTATTTGCCATGAAGTGGTATGTTTGAATGTTGAGTTTTAAGCCAGCTTTTTCACTCTCCTCTTTCACTTTCATCAAGAGGCTGTTTAGTTCTTCTTCACTTTCTGCCATAAGGGTGGTTGCCATCTGCATATCTGGGGTGGAATCCAGAATATGGCACAAATTATCATACCTGTAAAACAAACAAAAGACTTATAGAGAACAGACTTGTGATTTCCAAGGGGGAGGATGTAAGGATCATCTGCATGTAGGGGATTGGTAAATACAGACTACTGTATTTGGAGTAAACAACAAGGTCCTACTGAAGAATGCACAGAGTTATATTCAGCATCCTGTAACAAATATTAAAAGGCTATAAAACAAGAATTTATTTGTGTGTTTTACTGAGTAATTTGCTGTACAGCAGAGATGAGCACTACATTTTAAAGCAAATAGACTTCAATTAATAAAAAGAGAGACAAAAGTATGTAGTTAAGAAGCCTGTTTCCTTTAAAAAAGAAAAGGAAAAACAAGGAAAATGGAGAAATATGAGGGGAGGAATGGGATATACCAACACCTTACTTGACTTGGCACAGGACTCCAGAAAGCCTTGGCATCCTGTCCTGTACAGGAAAGAAAGAACTCAGGGAAAGGAACAGAAGGTAGTACCTGTGAAGGGCCTAAAGGAACCTCACCTCACTTAAGTAGAGCCTGGCACCACTCCATGGGGCATTAGGCAAACCACAAGAAGAGAACTCTGAGAAGAGTCATAGGGAAGTGGGGTGGGGTCCCAGATAAACCATTGTCTGCAGTTGCCCTATAACTACTGGCAGATGGATCTTCATCCAGGTGAGAAGGAAGCAAGTATGCATACACGTGGAGCTCAAGTATTGCTGTAAAACTGTCAACTAGTGCCATCCACACACCTGCATCACTGTCTACATAAGCCTCTGTGTCTCCCCTATCTTCTGTCATGCCAGGGGAAACAACAACAACAGCAAAACACAGGTGGACACGAATGTACAAACAAATCCCACATCCAGGCCATGGTCTCATATGGAGACATCACAGGACCCTTCCCCTACCCCGACCCTGCCACACCCTCAGGGGACTGGAGGCCTTTCCTATCCAACACTCAGAAGAGTCCCACAATGGCCATCTGGAATTGCAGTTCTCCTGGAATGGTGCTCCTGGTGACATGCCAGTGTTATGATCCCCATTCAGTATTTAATCATGGGTTGCAGAGTGTCTGGGTGCGGAGGCGAGTTGGTGGCTGGGTGGTAGTGGCAATCCAAGTGCACATGCCTTCAGGAAACCCCAAGCATAAAGTTAAAACCTGGTGCCTTCAGGGGTCTTTCTGGGAAGTGTGTTGCTCTAGGAGCGCAGGACATTTGCCCACCAGCTCGAGGGCATCACCGCCTCCCATGTCGAACCATGCTCCCCACATGCCAATGGAGATCCTGCTTTTTTGAAACCGTGAAATACTGGCCTTTCTTCCCAGGCTGCCTCCCCTTCTCCCAAAGTCGGAGCTCTACCCCTTTCTCATCTCAAGGCCAAGGGTAGCACCCCCAGGTCTGCCTGAGCACAAACCTGAACATGCCTGTCCCCTATGACCTCCGCCCAACCACAGCTCCCTGTCCTTGCTCTGGAACACAAGATTGGTACAGTGAAGGAACTAAACCACTGCCACTGAGATGCCAAAAATCCTGTGTTCCTTTTCCCCAGCATGAAGTCTGGCTTCTGAACACCAACTGCCCAGTGTTTGGAGGCCTGATGCAGGCCTGGCTGACCATACTCATGCCTTTTGTCCACATCAGCTACCCACCTGGACAAGAAGAGATAAGCACCCACCCAGCACTTACTGATGGCTTAAAGCAAGAGTCTTCTGAAAACTCAAGAGNCCATAAGGGTGGTTGCCATCTGCATATCTGGGGTGGAATCCAGAATATGGCACAAATTATCATACCTGTAAAACAAACAAAAGACTTATAGAGAACAGACTTGTGATTTCCAAGGGGGAGGATGTAAGGATCATCTGCATGTAGGGGATTGGTAAATACAGACTACTGTATTTGGAGTAAACAACAAGGTCCTACTGAAGAATGCACAGAGTTATATTCAGCATCCTGTAACAAATATTAAAAGGCTATAAAACAAGAATTTATTTGTGTGTTTTACTGAGTAATTTGCTGTACAGCAGAGATGAGCACTACATTTTAAAGCAAATAGACTTCAATTAATAAAAAGAGAGACAAAAGTATGTAGTTAAGAAGCCTGTTTCCTTTAAAAAAGAAAAGGAAAAACAAGGAAAATGGAGAAATATGAGGGGAGGAATGGGATATACCAACACCTTACTTGACTTGGCACAGGACTCCAGAAAGCCTTGGCATCCTGTCCTGTACAGGAAAGAAAGAACTCAGGGAAAGGAACAGAAGGTAGTACCTGTGAAGGGCCTAAAGGAACCTCACCTCACTTAAGTAGAGCCTGGCACCACTCCATGGGGCATTAGGCAAACCACAAGAAGAGAACTCTGAGAAGAGTCATAGGGAAGTGGGGTGGGGTCCCAGATAAACCATTGTCTGCAGTTGCCCTATAACTACTGGCAGATGGATCTTCATCCAGGTGAGAAGGAAGCAAGTATGCATACACGTGGAGCTCAAGTATTGCTGTAAAACTGTCAACTAGTGCCATCCACACACCTGCATCACTGTCTACATAAGCCTCTGTGTCTCCCCTATCTTCTGTCATGCCAGGGGAAACAACAACAACAGCAAAACACAGGTGGACACGAATGTACAAACAAATCCCACATCCAGGCCATGGTCTCATATGGAGACATCACAGGACCCTTCCCCTACCCCGACCCTGCCACACCCTCAGGGGACTGGAGGCCTTTCCTATCCAACACTCAGAAGAGTCCCACAATGGCCATCTGGAATTGCAGTTCTCCTGGAATGGTGCTCCTGGTGACATGCCAGTGTTATGATCCCCATTCAGTATTTAATCATGGGTTGCAGAGTGTCTGGGTGCGGAGGCGAGTTGGTGGCTGGGTGGTAGTGGCAATCCAAGTGCACATGCCTTCAGGAAACCCCAAGCATAAAGTTAAAACCTGGTGCCTTCAGGGGTCTTTCTGGGAAGTGTGTTGCTCTAGGAGCGCAGGACATTTGCCCACCAGCTCGAGGGCATCACCGCCTCCCATGTCGAACCATGCTCCCCACATGCCAATGGAGATCCTGCTTTTTTGAAACCGTGAAATACTGGCCTTTCTTCCCAGGCTGCCTCCCCTTCTCCCAAAGTCGGAGCTCTACCCCTTTCTCATCTCAAGGCCAAGGGTAGCACCCCCAGGTCTGCCTGAGCACAAACCTGAACATGCCTGTCCCCTATGACCTCCGCCCAACCACAGCTCCCTGTCCTTGCTCTGGAACACAAGATTGGTACAGTGAAGGAACTAAACCACTGCCACTGAGATGCCAAAAATCCTGTGTTCCTTTTCCCCAGCATGAAGTCTGGCTTCTGAACACCAACTGCCCAGTGTTTGGAGGCCTGATGCAGGCCTGGCTGACCATACTCATGCCTTTTGTCCACATCAGCTACCCACCTGGACAAGAAGAGATAAGCACCCACCCAGCACTTACTGATGGCTTAAAGCAAGAGTCTTCTGAAAACTCAAGAGGTCCAAGTGCACCAGCTCAGTGCTGGCCTTCCTATTATGAAGAACTATTCCCAACTCAGCTTTAGAGCTCCTCTCACGTACTGGAAGTAAGTGCTAGAGTGAGGAGGCACAGAAGGAAATCATCCCTTGAAATTGTGGAAAGCAACCATTTGAGCACTTCCTGAAAAATCTATTAGATTCTGGGAAAAAAAAAAAGTATTGCAAATAACACATCTCCAAACATTCTTCAGGAGACTTCAGTTGAATTCCTGGTTTGGGAAGTTCCCCTGGAAAAAGGAATGGGCTACCCACTCCAGTATTCTCAGAGCTTCTCTGGTAACTCAAACAGTATAGAGTCCACCAGCAATGTGGGAGACCTGGGATCAATTCCCCCAGGTTGAGAAGACCCCCTAGAGGAGGCCACTCCAATATTCTTGCCCTGGATACACCGTGGACTGAGGATACTGACAGGCTACATCAGTGGGGTGAAAAAGAGATGGGAATGACTGAGGGACTAAGCACAACAACATCATCACATTCTTCACCTGAAATTAACCAAGTAGAAATGACACCAGTCACCATAGCATGACACTGGGAATCAAGGAATTCACCTTGACCACCACTAATTATTTTTTTAAAAATGCAAATCAACACTGCTTTTTGTATCACCTACACTGTTAAAAGGTTAAAAACCAGTATCACACACACTGGTTAAAATGACTATTCTTAAAAAAAAAAGAAAAGAAAAGTACAAACAATGCTGGATACGGTATGGAGAAAAGGGAACCCTTCTACATGGTTAGTAGGAATGTAAATTGGTGTGCCAATTTCAGAGGAAGTATGAAGGTTCCTTAGAAAAATAAAAGTAGAGCTACTTTATGACCCAGCAATCCTACCCTTGGGCATATATCCAGACAATACTAATACAAAAAGATGCATATATTTCCATGTTCATAGGACTCTTCACAATAGGCAAGCTGTGGAATCAAAAAAATGCCCATCAGCAGATGAATGGATAAAGAAGATGTTGTACATATACACAGAACCAGAAAAAAAAAAGTCATCTTCAGGCATATGGATGTGTCTGATCATATTCAGTCAACAAAAAGCAAGTCAGCAGCAGAAAGACAAATGCCATATGATATCACTTAGATGTGGAATCTACAATACAATAGAAATCAACATATATATGAAAGAAAACAGACTCGGAGATCAGACTTGTGGTTCCCAAAGGGGAGGGGAGGGAAATATTGGGAGGATAGGAATAGATAAGATAGGAATGGGCAAACCTAGATAGATAGATGATAGATAGATAGATAGATAGATAGATAGATAGATAGATAGATGGATGATAGATAGATGGGGAAACAGTGTCTGACTTTATTTTATTTTTTATTTTTATTTTTGGCTCCAAAATCACTGCAGATGGCGATGGCAGCCATGTAATTAAAAGATACTTGGAAAGAAAATTATGGCCAATCTAGACAGCATATTAAAAATGAGAGGCATTACCTTGCCAACAAAGGTCTATCCTGTCAAGGCTATGGTTTTTTCAGTAGTCATGTATGAATGTAAGAGTTGGACTATAAAGAAAGCTGAGCACTGAAGAACTGATTCTTTTAAACTGGAGTGTTAGAAAAGACTCTGAGATCCCTTGGACTGCAAGGAGATCTAACCAATCCAGACTAAAGGAAATCAGTTTTGAACATTCATTGGAAGGACTGATGTTGAAGCTGAAGCTCCAATACTTTGGCCCCTTGATCTGAGGATCTGACTCATTTGAATAGACCTGATGCTGGGAAAGATTGAAGACAGGAGGAGAAGAGGACTACAGAGAATGAGATAGTTCAGTGGCATCACTGACTTAATGGGCATGAATTTGAATAAACTCTGTGAGTTGGTGATAGACAGGAAGTCCTAGCATGCTGCAGTCCATGGGGTCTCAAAGAGTCGGATGCAACTTGAATGACTGAACTAAACTGAACTCACACACACACACACACACATACATATCTATAAGCGAGTCATTCTGTTGTACAGAAGAAATTATCACAACATTGTAAATCAAGTATGCTTTATATATTTAAAAAAAGAACATCACGTTGACCACACAATGACTTTCAATCTTTATTCAGACTTCTTCAAACACCAGGCAGTGTTGTCTTCCCACTGAGAGGATCAGGGGATGCAGGCACTACGTCGTTGCTGTGGTCAGGTGTTTTCATTCCCTCCAGATTTGAGCTGCCCCTCCGGTGGTCTTCTCATTGCACTGGCACTTTTAAAGGAAGTGGTCAGCTTTATTTATTAATAAATAAAAAGTGGGGGAGCCTTTCCCCCACTTTGGGTTTGTCTGATGTATTTTGGAGAGGACATCTTCGAAAGCAGATGGTGTCCTCCCTTGGCAAGTCCTGTGAACAGTGTTTGGCCTTGTTCCTGGGGCCATGGACCATGTATGTGGAGAGCCCATGCCCATGAGGTTTGGGCCTGCTTGTATAACACTGTCAGGTAGGTCTCATCCTTGAGTTTCCTAAGCTGGTGTAAACTAGAAACAGGGTGACCATGAGATTAAAGGCGTAGGCCTCCCCCTGCTCCAACAATGCTCCTCTGCCCTAGCCTTTGTTGAGATGAGAAAGGAGGGTTTATTGCCACTGGTTTGCCTTGCTCTGTACCTTTCCTAAGTTTCATGGGATGAGGGGAGGGGAAGGGGCTTGGGTCATCACAAGCATTTTGGGGATCTGATGGAGGAGAGGAATGACATAGGTTGGGTTTCATGTGATGTTTTACCTGGTGCGGTGTGACTCAGCATACAGCCTATACCTGAACATGCATAATGTGAGAGGTTCTCTTATTTTGAAGGGAAATGCAGAAAAAAAAAAANTCCCCCAGGTTGAGAAGACCCCCTAGAGGAGGCCACTCCAATATTCTTGCCCTGGATACACCGTGGACTGAGGATACTGACAGGCTACATCAGTGGGGTGAAAAAGAGATGGGAATGACTGAGGGACTAAGCACAACAACATCATCACATTCTTCACCTGAAATTAACCAAGTAGAAATGACACCAGTCACCATAGCATGACACTGGGAATCAAGGAATTCACCTTGACCACCACTAATTATTTTTTTAAAAATGCAAATCAACACTGCTTTTTGTATCACCTACACTGTTAAAAGGTTAAAAACCAGTATCACACACACTGGTTAAAATGACTATTCTTAAAAAAAAAAGAAAAGAAAAGTACAAACAATGCTGGATACGGTATGGAGAAAAGGGAACCCTTCTACATGGTTAGTAGGAATGTAAATTGGTGTGCCAATTTCAGAGGAAGTATGAAGGTTCCTTAGAAAAATAAAAGTAGAGCTACTTTATGACCCAGCAATCCTACCCTTGGGCATATATCCAGACAATACTAATACAAAAAGATGCATATATTTCCATGTTCATAGGACTCTTCACAATAGGCAAGCTGTGGAATCAAAAAAATGCCCATCAGCAGATGAATGGATAAAGAAGATGTTGTACATATACACAGAACCAGAAAAAAAAAAGTCATCTTCAGGCATATGGATGTGTCTGATCATATTCAGTCAACAAAAAGCAAGTCAGCAGCAGAAAGACAAATGCCATATGATATCACTTAGATGTGGAATCTACAATACAATAGAAATCAACATATATATGAAAGAAAACAGACTCGGAGATCAGACTTGTGGTTCCCAAAGGGGAGGGGAGGGAAATATTGGGAGGATAGGAATAGATAAGATAGGAATGGGCAAACCTAGATAGATAGATGATAGATAGATAGATAGATAGATAGATAGATAGATAGATAGATGGATGATAGATAGATGGGGAAACAGTGTCTGACTTTATTTTATTTTTTATTTTTATTTTTGGCTCCAAAATCACTGCAGATGGCGATGGCAGCCATGTAATTAAAAGATACTTGGAAAGAAAATTATGGCCAATCTAGACAGCATATTAAAAATGAGAGGCATTACCTTGCCAACAAAGGTCTATCCTGTCAAGGCTATGGTTTTTTCAGTAGTCATGTATGAATGTAAGAGTTGGACTATAAAGAAAGCTGAGCACTGAAGAACTGATTCTTTTAAACTGGAGTGTTAGAAAAGACTCTGAGATCCCTTGGACTGCAAGGAGATCTAACCAATCCAGACTAAAGGAAATCAGTTTTGAACATTCATTGGAAGGACTGATGTTGAAGCTGAAGCTCCAATACTTTGGCCCCTTGATCTGAGGATCTGACTCATTTGAATAGACCTGATGCTGGGAAAGATTGAAGACAGGAGGAGAAGAGGACTACAGAGAATGAGATAGTTCAGTGGCATCACTGACTTAATGGGCATGAATTTGAATAAACTCTGTGAGTTGGTGATAGACAGGAAGTCCTAGCATGCTGCAGTCCATGGGGTCTCAAAGAGTCGGATGCAACTTGAATGACTGAACTAAACTGAACTCACACACACACACACACACATACATATCTATAAGCGAGTCATTCTGTTGTACAGAAGAAATTATCACAACATTGTAAATCAAGTATGCTTTATATATTTAAAAAAAGAACATCACGTTGACCACACAATGACTTTCAATCTTTATTCAGACTTCTTCAAACACCAGGCAGTGTTGTCTTCCCACTGAGAGGATCAGGGGATGCAGGCACTACGTCGTTGCTGTGGTCAGGTGTTTTCATTCCCTCCAGATTTGAGCTGCCCCTCCGGTGGTCTTCTCATTGCACTGGCACTTTTAAAGGAAGTGGTCAGCTTTATTTATTAATAAATAAAAAGTGGGGGAGCCTTTCCCCCACTTTGGGTTTGTCTGATGTATTTTGGAGAGGACATCTTCGAAAGCAGATGGTGTCCTCCCTTGGCAAGTCCTGTGAACAGTGTTTGGCCTTGTTCCTGGGGCCATGGACCATGTATGTGGAGAGCCCATGCCCATGAGGTTTGGGCCTGCTTGTATAACACTGTCAGGTAGGTCTCATCCTTGAGTTTCCTAAGCTGGTGTAAACTAGAAACAGGGTGACCATGAGATTAAAGGCGTAGGCCTCCCCCTGCTCCAACAATGCTCCTCTGCCCTAGCCTTTGTTGAGATGAGAAAGGAGGGTTTATTGCCACTGGTTTGCCTTGCTCTGTACCTTTCCTAAGTTTCATGGGATGAGGGGAGGGGAAGGGGCTTGGGTCATCACAAGCATTTTGGGGATCTGATGGAGGAGAGGAATGACATAGGTTGGGTTTCATGTGATGTTTTACCTGGTGCGGTGTGACTCAGCATACAGCCTATACCTGAACATGCATAATGTGAGAGGTTCTCTTATTTTGAAGGGAAATGCAGAAAAAAAAAAAAACCCCTCCCCCTGAATGCCTGGGCTTGCAGGGTATGGTAGCCCTGCAGTGGTCAAGCCAACAGGTGGGAGGACACAGACAGTGTCTTCCATGCCCCCATGCCTGAGATTAATTCAGTGTGCCCAATGTGGCCTGCCCTGAAGAAACAGAAATATGAACATTTCAGTCCATGGCTTTCAGAACATGGCCTGAGAATCACTGACTCCCACAGCCATATCCCTACAAATCCAGCCTACAACTACACCTCCATTGCCCTCATGGACAAATCCCTCCATCCTTTCAAAACTCAAAAGACAAGCAGGAGTAGCTCTGAGAAAGAAAAATAAAAATAAAAGCATGTAGCATTTGTGTACTTTTTAAAGTTTCTAAGTTTGTGACAATATGTTTTCCCCATCTGAAATAAAAAATTCACCTCCTATGTTTGAGTAGTTCTTACTAAGAAGACTTTCTGGGGCCTTCTTGATGGCTCAGTGGTAAAGAATTGACCAATACAGGAGACAAAGATTTGGGCTCCTGATCTGGGAACATACCACCAGCCACAGAGCAACTAAGCCCACACACCACAACTACTGAAGGCCACGTGAGAGAAGACTGCATACTACATCTACACAAAAGCCCTAGCAGCAAGGAAGACTCAAGAGAAGCCAAAATTCAACAAACAAAATTATTAAAAAAAAAAAAAAAAAAAAAAAAGAAGAAGACTCCCTCTCTCTCAACTGGTTAACCTCTGGTTCTCACCAACTTGCTCTGAAAACAGAAGTGTTTATCCACTGCTGACTGGGAGCAGCTGCTATCTATCCTCCAGTCATTCCAACCAGAGCCTCCAGGTGCAGAGAATGCTTTTCCTCCAGATGAAGGCTGCAGTGACAGCACCAGAGGTGTGAATGCCTCCCTCCATGTGGCACTCTTCTCACTCATCATAGGTTCCAAGCCCATTGACATTATTAGCTCACTTGCCCTCCCAAAAGCTATGAAGGAGGAAGCTGAGGGGTTGAGAGGCTAGCACCTGCTCTCAGCCATATGGCCTTCAAGTGACACAGGTGACTATGTTCTAGGAACTTGGATTCAAGTCCTGGGCCACAGGGAGCACCTGATTCAGCACCTGGTGTGGGAAATAATGGGCTTCCACCAATGGCCCCAATGCTTCACAGGTCCCTAAAGTCATGAGGTGAGCACACACTGCACTTTCTGGATTCCAGGTTGGACTGTGGGACTTGTTGCAGCAATGGAAGTTTACAAAGTGAGGTAATGGAAGATTAGCAAGAGCACCATAACCACACCTAGGGCAAGCAGTGCTGTGACTGAACTTGTTCTCCAGTCACGTGCCATGGGCATGCCCAGGCCAAAGGCCTGGTCCCAGAAGGCAGATGACAGGCATGTGGAGCAGAATGATCAACAAATTTCTACTCTAAAGGAGTATGTATCCCTGTACCCTGCCACGATTTTATAGTGGTTGTTACACCGTATAGGTGTGGCAGAGCTGACTGATACAACGTGTGTCCCTGATGTTTTCCTGCCTGCAAACTGACTGGAATTGGCCTGAACTAGACAGGTAGAAACAGTTGAACACCTGCATACACATATTAAACCGCATGACTTATCAGTGGCTGAATAATCTGACATACAGAAAGGATATTCCAATTCTTAAAAAAAAGATGCAAGACAAAGACATACTCCATTATCTGAAAGACACCATTTATTTTATTAAGGTCAAGCAGGGTGATCTGTTGAGAGGTAAGTATTAAGTGTTGAACATGAAATTGGTAGACATCTTTCACAGTGGCTGGCATGATCAAAGTTTCAGGCAAGGCCATTAATTGCAACCTCAAGATACAGAGAATGCTTCTCAGCAGAGCAATGACCTGGGGTGAGCCATCAGCAACCATCCAGGTATGCCATGGGAGAAATGTTAGCACGACAGTGTTTGTATATACAGTAATATAGCTATATACAAAGGTGTGCACACTGACTCACTACAATCTTTGGGTCCCTGCCAATAAGACGTTTATGAGTCACATGCAGAAATAGACCATTTTGATTCTATGTTCTTCATTTAAGGGACACCAGAGCTCTCTGTATTGCTGTGTAGAAGACAACATTGTCAAAGGACACTGAAAAGCTGGATACAGATACAAAATCTATTTTCAGATTTCACAGATATCTTCAAAATGATCACAACATTATATGAAGAGGGCAAAAATTACAGACTAAAGCTTTGTGAAAATCAAAATATACTGACATCACTGTGGTTGCCTCCTTAAGAGAGGAAAGCAGAGTTCATGGACAGCCAGCTTTATCTTTTCTGCTATGACTCATTTTCACAGCAAGTGACCATAGCATATGGGGAAGAGGAAGACACTTTACTGGCAGAAGAGGGGTTTCTCAAGTTAGGAACAACTTAATTTAAGAGTAAAAAGTGTTGTAAAGGGCCTTTCTGTTTGTGGGTGGGCTGCCAAAGGAATGTTTATTGACAGTATCACTGAAGCCTGACAGTTCCCTCCCGGGCTACAGAGATATCACCGTGGCAAGTCCAGCTTGTCACTTTGGCTCAATGAGTGCAGAGTAGTGCCCTTTGATAAGACATTGTGTGCTTTTGTCTTTGGTAAGGCACTAGCTACTGGTGACAAAGGGATATCTCCCCATTTGCCAGAAAATCCTTTCATCAGCATAAGAGGAAACAAGGAGAAATGTGATCTGACCTCCAAATATCACCCCAACAGGAAGTTATCTTAGGGCTTCTCATGCCACTATCCAGGCATCGTACCCAACTAGGATGGAACAGAAATGATCAGGTTAAAAATCAGACTGTGAGAACCAAGCCACAAGGGGCTGAACACCCCCTATTCCTATTCAGAGTGGACTGGTGGATCTCCTTGCAATCCAAGGGATCTCAAGAGTCTTCTTCAACACTACAGTGCAAAACACCCCTATTGTGGCTATTGATGTGCATATAGACTTTGATGAAGTATCTATTTAAATCTCTGGCTCATGTTTAACTGGGCTGTCTGTTTTCATACTGTTAACTTGGAAAGTTCTTTATACATTTTGGATAAAAATCATTTGTCACACACGGGATCTGCTCCTAGAGAAGTTATCTTCTCCTAGTAGTGACTTGGCCACTGGAAAATAACAGCTTGACAGCGTTTTCTTTAGTGAATAGACTCCCTTGACGACCTTGCAATGAGTCAGTCAATCAGTTCAGTCAGGCAGTCCTATCCGACTCTTTTCAACCTCATGAATTGAGTGTACCAGGCCTCCCTGTCCATCTCCAACACTCAGATATCACACAAACTCATGCCCACCAGGGAGAAGGCAATGGCACCCCACTCCAGTACTTTTCCCTGGAGAATTCCATGGATGAAGGAGCCTGATAGTCTGCAGTCCATTGTGGTCGCTAAGAGTCAGACATGACTGAGCGACTTCACTTTCACTTTTCACTTTCATGCATTGAAGAAGGAAATGGCTACCCACTCCAGTGTTCTTGCCTGGAGAATCCCAGGGATGGGGGACCCTGGTGGGCTGCTGTCTATGGGGTCACACAGAGTTGGACAGGACTGAAGCGACTTTGCAGCAGAAGCTGAACTCTCTGATAGTGTGGAGGCAGAAAAGAGCAGAGAAATGATAAGTGGGAGATGGTTCCCGTGCAGTTGGACATGGGACTAGAAGGTCCAGTTAGAAAGTATGGGCAGAACTCTGCCCGGACTGAGCCCCAAGAACACACTTCCCATTGCAGAAGAGGAAGAGGACATGACGTTTCCGTGTGTGAGTGCAGGGGTTGGAAGTTAGCTGGGGAGTGATGTCATGTGCTGGAGATCAATGCCACTTGCTAAAAAGCATGAGTAGTTGCCCTAGAACATCTATCTCATAGTAGTGCTTATTATACCTCAATATATGATGTCAGCAACTCATAGCTTCAGAAATTCAAACTTCCTTACTAAAATATAGCCTGTAGGAATAAAATAATGGTGGATTTTAGTATAGAGGTTTCTCAAAGAGCTAAGACAGAACACTACATGACTTAACAGTTTCATTATTGGATATATTAAAAAATACAACCACAACTTTAGTCAAAAAGGCATATATATCTCAATGTCCCCTGCACATCATTCACCAAGACATGGAAACAACTTAAATGTCCATAGATGATAGACAGATTAATGGATAAAGATGTGGCATATGTGTACCAAGGGACACTTTTTTGTTGTTGTTCAGTCACTAAGTCATTTTCCACTCTTGAGAACTCAGTGAACTCTATCCCCTCCAGGCTCCTTGTGCATGGAATTTTCCAGGCAAGAACACCCCAGTGCAATGTCATTTCCTTTTCCAAGGGATTTTCCTTACCTTGGTTTTAAACTCACATCTCCTCCTTAACAGGGAGATCGTTTCCCATTAAGCCACCAAGGAAGACCTATAGAATGATCAGTACAGTTCAGTTCAGTCACTCAGTAGTGTCCTACTCTTTGTGATCCCATTAACTGCAGCGTGGTGGGACTTCCTGTCCATTACGAACTCCTGAAGTTCACACAAACTCATGTCTCTCTAGTCAGTGATGCCATCCAGCCATCTCATCTTCTGTTGTCACCTTCTCCTCCTTTCTTCAATCCCTCCTAGCAACTGAGGCTTTTCCAATGAGTCAGCTCCTCACATAGGTGGCCAAAATATTGGGGTTTCAGGTTTAGCATCATTCCTTCCAAAGAGCACCCTGGACTGATCTCCTTTAGAATGGACTGGTTAAATCTCCTTGCAGTCCAAGGGACTCCCAAGAGTCTTCTCCAACACCACATTTCAAAAGCATGAGTTCTTTGGAGCTCAGCTTTCTTCACAGTCTATCTCTCACATCCATATATGACTACTGGAAAAAACATAGCCTTGACTAGATTGACCTTTGTTGGCAAAGTAATGTTTCTGCTTTTGAATATGCTCTCTAGGTTGATCATAAATTTTCCTCCAACGACCAAGCCGTTTTTAATTTCATGGCTGCAGTCACCATCTGCAGTGAATTTGGAGCCCCCCAAAATAAAGTCTGACACTGTTTCCACTATTTCCTCATCAATTTCCCATGAAGTGATAGGAGCAGATGCCATGATCTTCACTTTCTGAATGCTGAGCTTGAAGCAAATTTTTTCACTATCTTCTTTCACTTTCATCAAGAGGTTTTTAGTTCCTCTTCACTTTCTGCCATAAGGATGGTGTCATCTGCGTATCTGAGGTTATTAATATTTCTCCTGGCAATCTTGATTCCACCTTGTGTTTCTTTCAGTCATGATATACTCTGCATATAAGTTAAATAAGCAAGGTGACAATATACAGCCTTGATGTGCTTCTTATGGAACCAGTCTGTTTTTCTATGTCCAGTAATACCTGTTGCTTCCTGACCTGCATATAGTTTTCTCAAGAAGTAAGTAAGGTGGACCAGTATTCAAATCTCTGGAAGAATTTTCCACAGTTTATTGTGATCCACACAGTTGAAGGCTTTGACATAGTCAATAAAGCAGAAATAGATTTTTTTCTGGAAATTTCTTGATTTTTTGATGATCCAGCAGATGTTGGCAATGTGATCTCTGGTTCCTCTACGTTTTCTAAAACCAGCTTGAGCATCAGGAATTTCATGGTTCACGTATTGCTGAAGCCTGGCTTGGAGAATTGGAATATTACTCAGCCATATAAAGAATGAAATTCATGCCATTTGCAGGGAAAGGCAAGCCACTTCAGTATTCTTGCCTTGAGAAGTCCATGAACAGCATGAAAAGGCAAAATGATAGGATACTCAAAGAGGAAGTCCCCTGGTCAGTAGGTGCCCAATATGCTACTGGAGATCAGTGGTGAAATAACTCCAGAAAGAATGAAGGGATGGAGCCAAAGCAAAAACAATACCCAGATGTGTATGTGAGTGGTGATAGAAAGCAAGATCTGATGCTGTCAAGACCAATATTACATAGGAACCTGGAATGTCAGGTCCATGAATCAAGGCAAATTGGAAGTGGTCAAACAAGAGATGGCAGGGGTGAACATCGACATTCTAGGAATCAGCGAACTAAAATGGACCGGAATGGGTGAATTTAACTCAGATGACCATTATGTCTATTACTGTGGGCAGGAATCCCTCAGAAGAAATGGAGTAGCCATTATGGTCAATCAAAGAGACCGAAATGCAGTACTTGGATGCAATCTCAAAAATGACAGAATGATTTCTGTTTGTTTCCAAGGCAAACCATTCAATATCACAAGTCTATGCCCCAACCAGTAACACTGAAGAAGCTGAAGTTGAACAGTTTTATGAACACCTACAACACCTTTTAGAACTAACAGCCGAAAAAGATGTCCTTTTCATTATAGGGGACTGGAATGCTAAAATAGGAAGTCAAGAAACACCTGGAGTAACAGGAAAATTTGGCCTTGGAATGTGGAATGAAGCAGGGCAAAGACTAATAGAATTTGGCCAAGAAAATGTACTGGTCATAGCAAACACACTCTTCCAACAACACAAGAGAAGAACCTATACGTGGACATCACTAGATAGTCAAAACCAAAATCAGATTGATTATATTCTATGCAGCCAAAGATGCAGAAGCTCTATACAATCAACAAAAACAAGACCAGGACCTACTGTGGTTCAGATCATGAACTCCTTATTGCCAAATTCAGACTGAAATTGAAGAAAGTAGGGAAAATCGCTAGACCAGTCAAATATGACCTAAATCAAATTCCTTATGATTATACAGTAGAAGTGAGAAATAGATTTAAGGGCCTAGATATGATAGTTAGTGCCTGATGAACTAAGGAATGAGGTTCGTGACATTGTATGGGAGACAGGGATCAAGACCATCCCCATGGAAAAGAAATGCAAAAAAGCGAGTTTGCTGTCTGGGGAGGCCTTACAAATAGCTGTGAAAAGAAGAGAGACGAAAAGCAAAGGAGAAAAGGAAGATATAAGCATCTGAATGCAGAGTTCCAAAGAACAGCAAGAAGAGATAAGAAAGCCTTCTTCAGCAATCATTGCAAAGAAATAGAGGAAAAGAACAGAATGGGAAAGACTAGAGATCTCTTCAAGAAATTAGAGATATCAAGGGAATATTTCATGCAAAGATGGGCTCGATAAAGGACAGAAATGGTACTAACCTAACAGAAGCAGAAGATATTAAGAAGATGTGGCAAGAATACACAGAAGAACTGTACAAAAAAGATCTTCAAGACCCAGATAATCATGATGATGTGAACACTCATCTAGAGCCAGACCTCTTGGAATGTGAAGTCAAGTGGGCCTTAGAAAACATCACTATGAACAAAGCTAGTGGAGGTGATGGAATTCCAGTTGAGCTGTTTCAAATCCTGAAAGATGATGCTGTGAAAGTGCTGCACACAATATGCCAGCAAATTTGGAAATTTCAGCAGTGGCCACAGAACTGCTTATTTAACTTATATGCGGAGTACATCATGAGAAATGCTGGACTGAAGGAAACACAAGCTGGAATCAAGATTGCCGGGAGAAATATCAGTAACCTCAGATATGCAGATGACACCACCCTTATGGCAGAAAGTGAAGAGGAGCTAAAGGGCCTCCTGATGAAGGTGAAAGAGGAGAGTGAAAAAGTTGGCTTAAAGCTCAACATTCAGAAAACGAAGATCACGGCATTCGGTCCCATCACTTAAGTGTCCCTTGGCCTGCAAAGAGATACAACCAGTCCATTCTGAAGGAAATCAGCCCTGGGATTTCTTTGGAAGGAATGATGCTAAAGCTGAAACTCCAGTACTTTGGCCACCTGATACGAAGCCTTGACTCATTGGAAAAGACTCTGATGATAGGAGGAATTGGGGGCGGGAGGCGAAGGGGATGACAAAGGATGAGATGGCTGGATGGTATCACTGACTCGATGGACGTGAGTCTGAGTGAACTCCAGGAGATGGTAATGGACAGGGAGCCTGACATGCTGCAATTCGTGGGGTCGCAAAGAGTCGGACACGACTGAGCAACTGAACTGAACTGAATACAACAAAAATTGTTAAACATTTCACAAACTCAAGTAACAACAGCCATCTAACAGTTTGGACATCAATTAATAGATTTACAAAAAAATAAATATTTTTAAATTGTGATCGGAATTTTATTCAATTTTGTATCACTCCTGTTCAATTCAATCATATTGCTTACAACTGGGAAGAAATCAAATTTCATCTTCAAGATAATACATAATACACTTCATTAAATGTATAATTGTTGCAAAAGGAAATTTTTGAAACCTTCTCTAAGAAGGTTTCCAACCATTTGGAAACTCTCTTCCAACTATTTGGAAACCATAGCTGAACACTTAATTGATCAATTTTCTGGGCTGTACCCTTGAGGATGTTTTCAAAGCATTACACATAGTCTTGGATCTGAAACTATAATGATAATAATTATCCTTGTGATTATATTTGTAGTGTACCAATGCCTTTCAATTAATTTTATTCAAACTAAACAAACTCAATTGGTCAGGGTCTTCTCCATAAAAGTATCTACAGTCACCCTCAATTTTGAAAAAAAAATAAAAAACGGGGAATTGTCAGCGGATGTTAAGCTTTAAGTGATCCAATATATTATTCTTTTCTTTTGTGTGTTTTTTCTCAAAATTCTCTATTCCTTATCAGTTCCTGGAAAATAGGAATGAGCAGAGCTGCACTAAGCTCTCAGGATTGAGATCATGATAAGAGGCACCTGTGTGGATCCCTTTCAGTGACTCCTTTCAGTGACCTTACATAAATGTAATCTATTCAGTTATGTCCCTCTTAGTCAGGATATGGAATGCTTTCTGGCGCTTTGAAAATTGTTATTTGCTTGGCTTTGTTTTTGCTCATTTTTAAAAAACTGCCTAAAGCTGTCTTGCATGAAGATATATAAACATGCATTTCTGAAAATAAATCACCCCTGTTTCAGTCGAGACTTGGGTCCCCTGTGTCCCTCTTCTCATTAACTCCAGTCTCCAGATCCTGATCTACAATGTCCATGACAGAAACACATGTCTTAAATGATACATTAGATGAGATTTGTCTCACTGATATCTTGAGGACATTCCATCCAAACGTAGAAGAATACAGCTTCTTCTCAAGTGCACATGGAACATTCTCCAGGGCAGATCACACTTTGGCCACAAATCTAACCTCAGTAAATTTAATGTTGAAATCGTATCAAACATCTTCTCAGACCACAATACTATGAAACTAGATATCAATAACAAGAAAAAAAAACATTGTAAGAAACACAAATACGTGGAGGAAAAAAGTTTCTAAATAATCAACAGGTTACTGAAGACATCAAAAGGAAAATTAAAATTTTTTTGAAACAAAAGACAATGAAAATACAATTCAAAACATATGGCTTTCATCGAAAGCAGTTTTAAGAAGCAAGATTGTAGAAATAACACCTACTTCATGAAACAATTGCCAGTCCAGGTGATGCATGATATTGGATGTTTAGGGTTTGTTCACTGGGACGACTCAGAGGGATGGTTCAGGGAGGGAGGAGGGAAAGGAGTTCAGGATGAGGAATACGTGTATACGTGTGGAAGATTCATGTTGTTATATGGCAAAACCAATACAATATTGTAAAGTAATTAACCTCCAATTAAAATAAGTAAATTTATATTTAAAAA
>SJYW01033366.1:0-15902 GCA_006410735.1 Raphicerus campestris
ACGTGAGTCTGAGTGAACTCCGGGAGATGGTGATGGACAGGGAGGCCTGGGGTGCTGCGATTCATGGGGTCACAAAGAGTCAGACATGACTGAGCGACTGAACTGAACTGAAAGTGTTTTATATTTATTAAAATTCTAAACTATCATAATTGCTATTGCCATTTGTTGATAATGAGAAGAATTGACAACTCTTGTTCTTATCATGACTTTTATAGCATTATGTACATGTGGAGTTTGATGAAATATAGGGTCTAAAATTGACCTGATTAAATTATTTCATAATCAATCCGATTATCAAGTGGAGAAAGCAGTCCACCTAGGAATAAAATAAGATTTCTTATCTGTATCTAAATTTCCACATTACATAAACTAAATAAGAGAACTGCTGTGGGGAAGATGACACAGACATGAAATTAAATTTATAACCTGTACCTCAGCTTACACATGAGACAAGTAAGCACCTTTTTCATATCTCATAATCAAACAATGCATTTTTAACTTAAAGGTATTAATTACTGGTAAAAATGGAGACATTATTCCTTTAAAATTTCAAAAAGTCTATAAAATGTTAATTAAAAGAATAAAATATAGAAAACTTAAAGTAGATGATAGACAACCAACCAACACTTATGACAACTGTTATAAATAGAGTAAATTTTCCTATTAAAATTCAAAGACTGAATGGATTAAGAATACAATCTAACATCATGTTGTTTTAGAAGTGGTAAAGCTAAAGTTGAGTAAGCAAAATGGATTTAAAAATATATATGTGTGTGTCTGTGTGTGTGTATGATGCCAAATTTAGAGTGGTTCAATATATGTATATCTAATTTTATATTGTACACAGTCCACAACCTTTCAAGGTTCTATTACATTTTTTAAGAATCAAAAAACATTCAGGATAGTATTATTAATAATTTGCTTAGTGCAAAAATCATTAGGCCCATGCACCACAACACCAAAGTATAATTAAATATCTATTAATATTTATGAAATTGATACAAGGTCAAAATGTTGAACATGGCTAAACCCAACATGAGTTTACATTCAATAACAAGGGAGTAGGTCAAATCAGAGCACAATATCCAACATGAGAGATCTGGTGGTAGAGCAGACATCCATTTTACCACATATCTGAAATAATTTTAGCAAAGTATTAAAAGAAAATATTCTATATTTTACCAGCATCCTGAATTTAGAAGAGTATAAAACTTAGTAATTTGCTTTACTTTTACTCTTAAATAGTAATTGAATAAAAGGAGTAGATATTATAAAAATAAAGTGTTAACTGTATGGTGGTTTACTGTAGGTAGTGTTGGTATTTTCAAATAATAAGGATCAATAAAGTTATTAAAACAAGATCAACTGTTTTTAGAAGACATGTAATTTATTAGATTTACTTAAGTATTTTCCACTTAGAATTAATTAGGTTTATTAGTATTATAAAATGAATGTTAAAAATTAATGCAATTTCAAATATAAATTTATATTATTGTTAAACTACAATTAAAATGTATTGCTATTTTAAAACATTTTAGAAAAATAATCTGAGCCATTTTTGAGACTACCTTCTGTGTTAATAAATGAAAGTTTCTTAGTAACCTACTCTTGACCTGAAGTTGACTGTCCATTCACATTTGAAGCAGTCTTTCTTCAATAATGGGAGGAATGCCATTCATCTTCCTCTAAGACTGATATAAAACTTTTTTTTTTTTTTTTGCATTTTCTTTACTGTAACAGCCATGCCTTTAGCTCAGATAACCCTTGGGAATAGTTTTAGCATAACAACAAACATCCTACTATGTTATGTTACTTTCAAACACTAGTTAGAACACAAGCTGAAAGATCTACTTTGTCTCCAACTTTACAGGTCAAAAATATACTAGTTTCAGAATAAGCATTTTGCATTCTTATTATAAGGAAAAATGGTGGACTGAGTCATGGGAGCTGAAATAAACAGTACTAGGAGTATATTCAAAAGCAGAGACATTACTTTGCCAACTAAGGTCCGTCTAGTCAAGGCTATGGTTTTTCCTGTGATCATGTATGGATGTGAGAGTTGGACTGTGAAGAAGGCTGAGCGCCGAAAAAGTGATGCTTTTGAACTGTGGTGTTGAAGACTCTTGAGAGTCCCTTGGACTGCAAGGAGATCCAACCAGTCCATTCTGAAGGAGATCAGCTGTGGGATTTCTTTGGAAGGAATGATGCTAAAGCTGAAACTCCAGTACTTTGGCCACCTGATGCGAATAGTTGACTCATTGGAAAAGACTCTGATGCTGGGAAGGTTTGGGGACAGGAGGAGAAGGGGATGACAGAGGATGAGATGGCTGGATGGCATCACTGACTCGATGAACGTGAGTCCGAATGAACTCCGGGAGATGGTGATGGACAGGGAGGCCTGGAGTGCTGCAATTCATGTCTGACTCGCGAAGAGTCAGACATGACTGAGCGACTGAACTGAGGAGAAGGTCTTTTGAAACTGTTATTCATTTCTAATACACAACGTTGCAGAGAAGTTTAGGGGAGAAAAGTTTTGTAAATAGACAAAGGGAAACTTGGTTTTAGTTCTTGAGCGATTTAAATAAAGAACAGAGATGATGATAAAGCATAGTTTGTAAATATAAGTTTTCGGGTGTGGAACATCTTTGAAGTAACTGTATATTACTATGATAAAATTTTCATAATATTTAAATTTTATGCAAATATGATATCAGAAATATTTTGCTTTCTTTATAAAATGTCTTTATCTCCTTCAAATTACTGCCATCAATTTTTTAAAAAATATTTTAAAATTTCTTCCATTTTATAATTCATAATAAATAATGTGATATTCATTCTGCTATTCTTTGTTTATGTGTAGGAAATATGTTTATTGCTTCTGATTCATATCTTCACTATATTTATTGGAATTGTTAATTTTACATCTCTAGCTCTGCTTTGAAATTATCATTTTTTCCCCCTGATAAGAAATCTTACCTGGGATTGTGTATAAAAATATTTTTCATTTTTATTATTGGGACACTTCCCATATACTCATTAAATAATAATATTTCCATTAGTTTGTTGAAATGAGGCAGTGGAAGAGGATATGTTGTAAATCATGAATCATCTTTTCTTAAGGACAAAGTATAAAATATTTTCAGACTTTGATTCAGATTTATTTTTATTATTTTTTCAGTGGGTTTTATTTCATTCTATTTTTGGCTGCACCATGCAGCATGTGTAATCTTAATTGCCCCACCAGGGATCAATGCACATTCCCCCTGCACTGGAAGCACAGAGTCTTAACCACTGGACCACCAGAGAAGTCCCTGATACAGATTTAGAAATGACACAAATTGTAATCAGCAGAAATGACAAGGTAATATCATAGTAAGCTTGCATATTTAGATTATAAAATGTTATTCATTCTAGATAAACATAATTCACTAGTGATATTTTCACACATAAGCACTAATACATGTATGCATTCGTTTACACAATAATTTATGAAAGGTTCTGTTGTAGATTTCTAAGATAGTTAAAGAAAGCCTCTGAGCATGAGTTAAGGAATAATATTAATACTATTTATTGTCCATAACATCTTGAAAATGGTTGTCTAAAAAACTTATATATTGGTCCACTATAAGAGAATATGCAAGGGAAAATAATAGGAATAATTATTTACACATATGAAAAGAAAATTATATTGGCAAACACCATGAGATTGTATAAGAAGAATAAATGAAACTCAGATTTGTGAATTCCATTAACCCATTTATCATCAGAAAATATTGTAGATTTATGTTCTGTTCCATATTGTTTTTTGCCCTCTTTTCTTTGCTTTGTATCTTCAATAGTCTTTTTGATGATTTTTCATAATATCACTCTTTTTCCTCTAAGTGCTAGTTACTCGGTCGTGTCCAACTCATTGTGACCCCATGGACTGTGGCCCACCAATCTCCTCTGGTCCATGGGATTTTCCAGGCAAGATATGGAGTGGATAGCCATTCCCTTCTCCAGGGTTCCTAATGTGGAATAGGAGGAATACTTTTTATCACGCCTAGGTCTGGAAAGTAAAGGGAAGAATTAACCCTGAGTCAGAGAGAGTTGTGAGGATACTAAAGACCTGCTGGTGGAGACCTCTGTTCCTCCATGAATTCCTTCTGCCAGTTCCTTGAGAATATGTGAGGTGTGTGAGTGAGAATACCCATGATTTTTTCCACTTTTTCCTGAGGATTTGGTGACTGATCTGGACTCTAATCTTAGTCATAATATGTACTAAATCCAGACACAGTTTTAATTTTGTTTAAATTCACGATTTCATTCTCACTTCAAAACTAATTGAAATATATATGACTCTAATTTTACATATTAAAAGCTTTAGATTTCAGGGCATGAGTTATTTGTACAAAATAATAAAGCACACTGAGATCTGATCACCTTCAAGGCAATATGTTGGTCTATCACCAGTCATCACATTGATTGAAAAATGTCCTGCAGTTAATATTTAATTCCTACTGCTCTTTTAATTAAGGAATTTAAATACATTTTTACTACACTCAAAATGCCTAGGAAAATAAATTTTAATATATGTGATGCAGAATAACTCTATATGTAACCTTACAATTAACTGTGAGAATAATTTTAATTTAAGGATTAAATTTTGAATTAATGTCAAAGTAACTCATTTATAAAGTATGTACCAGAACTTCCAGAGTATTTATTTCCAACAGAATTTATTATGTTTTGTAATTTAACCCAGAAAGTGTACTTTCCTACTCAGAATTCTTCTCAACAGTTCAGTATGATTACTAGTCCTATTATTTTGAGAAAAGAATGGCCACCCACTCTGGTATTCTTGCCTAGAAAATCCCATGGATAAAAACACCTTGTGGAATACAATCCATAAGGTCTCAAAGAGTTAGACATGACTGAAGTAACTGAGCATGCACAATCTCATTACTTATTCCAAATAAATATTGCTTCTGATGATTGGTCAATTATTTTAGAAAAATTATTTTAGAAAAATTTAAAAGCAAAAATTTAAAATCTAAAAGCAAATAAAATTTCTGCATTAGTTTATAAGTCATTCTGAAGAGTCTGGTATTACTAGTTTAACCATTTATACACTACTAAAAATGTGCTCAATTTCATATTTATTTTATAGACTAATTGCTAAGAAAACATTGGGAAACTTGGAGTTTTGAGGACTAAAAGGAAATGTTTTGACACTTGACCTGGGATTGCATTAAATACATTGTTGAATGAAAAATTTAGGGATAGAAGAGATTCATTTGTTCATCAAAGAAATATTTTTTTTTAGTATAGTCTATGAATAAGAATTTTTACTAGTCTTTGAGGATGTACATACAAACTACACAATGCAGGCTTCAAGAAACTGGCAATGTAATGAATAGAAAATAAACCAATAATTAAAATGAACTGTGACAATCAATTAAATTATGTAAATCCATGATTAACATAGAAAAACACCATAATTTAGGCAAACATTTTTGCCACAAAACTCAAACAATTAGGTAAATATAAGATAAAATATACACCATCCACAGGTCTTTAAAGGAAACAAAAAAAATATGAATCTAGGTAGACTATGAAGTAAATCTACTAAATGAAGTTTTTATTATTTGAGAAACAAGTTATAATAAACTGTGTGCTGTGCTAAGTCACTTCAGTCATGTCTGACTCTTTGAAACCCCGTGGACTGTAGCCCACCAGGCTTCTCTGTCTATGGGATTCTCCATGCAAGAATACTGGAATGGATTGCATTGTATGCATTGCATTGCTTTGTATGTCATTACACATATAAATAAATCACTGAACTTTTAGAAAAGATTAACTGTTTTAACATAACTTCCTTTTCTATTGAGTAGAAAAATAAATGAGATAACTGAATTAAGTAATTATTAAAGATTATATGATGATTATATGATAATTATATATCCAAATTTTCACCTTGCAGTGAAAGAATAAAGTTTTGATTATTGTCCATTAAACAATTACAGGAAATGATATATGATTGACCTTTTGGAGAAATACAGTAAACTGAAACAAAGCTTTTGGGAAACGAAGATGGACAGTCAAATTAAATACTGAAAATCATGAGTTATAAAAGCAATAAAACAGCAACATGGCTAAGTTATTCCAAGGGACAGGTCTTTGTAAAATATGAAGTTGTCAAATAATGCTTTTTGACTTTTGGTCGAAGGAAAGGGAAATAACATGAGTACATATAAGTTGAAGGCAGAATAGATATTAGATATTATAAGAAAATAGTGTAATTCTAAAACAAAATAATATCAGAACATATGTCTCCATGAGAAAAAAAAAAAGGCTAAAAGAGTTACAGATAGAAAATACAGTTTATTTAGTACAACTGAAAGAAAACTTTAAAGCAATCACATCCAAATTCTATGAAAAAAGCATTTTCTTTTCCACTGAAGTTTGCTCAACTGCTGAAACTCGGGACTCTTACTGTAACCAAAACAGAACAATATGGTGACAAAGTTTCTCAAAAATTGGACTTGTGCTTCTAGAGTTTTGCAGGAAGTATGAATTCCGAGGCTGAAGACAATATCTTGTGTGAGATTTCTGAAGGTAGGGGCTTTTAATTGTAGCCAGCAAAATGTTGGAAAAGATTTTGGGGATAGTAAACTGTGGAAAATTCTGAAAGAGATGGGAATACGAGACCACCTGACCTGCCTCTTGAGAAATCTGTATGCAGTCCAGGAAGCAACAGTTAGAACTGGACATGGAACAACAGACTGATTCCAAATAGGAAAAGGAGTAGGTCAAGGCTGGATATTGTCACCCTGCTTATTTAACTTATATGCAGAGTACATCATGAGAAATGCTGGACTGAAGAAACACAAGCTGGAATCAAGATTGCCGGGAGAAATATCAATAACCTCAGATATGAAGATTACACCACCCTTATGGCAGAAAGTGAAGAGGAACTAAAAAGCTTCTTGATGAAAGTAAAAGAGGAGAATGAAAAAGTTGGCTTAAAGCTCAACATTCAGAGAATGAAGATCATGGCATCTGGTCCCATCACTCCATGGGAAATAGATGGAGAAACAGTGGAAACAGTGTCAGACTTTATTTTGGGGGGCTCCAAAATCACTGCAGATGGCGACTGTAGCCATGAAATTAAAAGATGTTTACTCCTTGGAAGGAAAGCTATGATCAACTTAGATAGCATATTCAAAAGCAGAGACATTACTTTGCTGACTAAGGTCCGTCTAGTCAAGGCTATGGTTTTTCTTGTGGTCATGTATGGATGTGAGAGTTGGACTGTGAAGAAGGCTGAGTGCCAAAAAATTGATGCTTCTGAACTGTGGTGTTGGAGAAGACTCTTGAGAGTGCCTTGGACTGCAAGGAGATCCAACCAGTCCGTTCTGAAGATCAACCCTGGGATTTCTTTGGAAGGAATGATGCTAAACCTGAAACTCCAGTACTTTGGCCACCTCCGGCGAAGAACTGACTCATTGGAAAACACTTTGGTGCTGGGAGGGATTGGGTGCAGGAGGAAAAGGGGACGACCGAGGATGAGATGGCTGGATGGCATCACGGACTCAATGGACGCGAGTCTGAGTGAAGTGAACTCCGGGAGTTGATAATGGACAGGGAGGCCCTTGGACTGATGGACTGTAGCCCGCTAGGGCCCTTTCTGTCCATGGGATTTTTCAGGCAAGAATACTGGAGTGGGTTGCCATTTCCTCCTCCAGGAATATTCCCAACACTAGGATTGAACCCATGTCTCCCATTTTGGCAGGCAAGTCAAATATAATAAAATATATTAATTTTACAATTGTAGATACATTGAAAAAAACTTCATAAATTCAGTTTCATAACTTTCAGAAAGAACATATATGCCTGTGAAAGGAATGGAATAAGTTTTGTTCTGCTTTTCAGAAACAGTTGGGATTCTTTACATTTAAGTAAGCTCTCGTGTAGCAGAAGGGATACTTTCACAAATTAAAACTGGTAGAATACTAGCTAATACTTAAAAAGTTAATAGCTTCTAAGGACAAGGATTTTGCTTATTATTGACTTGTCATTAGTAGCTACTTCTCAATTATATGTGAGGCAAAAATTGCTTGAGTAATTTAAAACCACAAATAATACACTAATATCATTTTTAACAGTATTTTCAATCTCATTCTGTATAAACTCTTAGTAATACTACTAGCAATTGCAAATGCTGAATCAGGTTTTGCAGCATCTCTTTTGTTTTCCTCCAACTCTTTGATGGACTTCTTGACATGAAGGGAAATAATTGAAAAGTGGTCATCAACAGGGAATAAAAAAGGGAAAAGGAAAGGGGGAGACTATGAATCTAGTACCATTTTAGTCAGGCTATGAAACCTGAAAGTTAAATATAAAATGTTAATTACCTTGCATTTATGTGACTCTATTTCTCAAATGTAATAGTATGCAGATGTCAATAGCTCACTTACATTTATTACTAAGGCAGTTCTCTAATTAACTACAGTTTCTCAGATCTCTATCGTCAATTATGGCATTAAGCTGCATGGGGATGTTTTAATGATGGAAAACTGGATAAATGGACACTACTTTTATTGTTCTCTATTTCTTCCATCAATTTGGTTATATCAATTCCAACTCATATAAAATCAACCATGGGTTGTTAAAGCTGCTTTTTGAGTAAGTGACATATTCAGTGAGGTGAAACAGTGTCTCCATAATTGTCTCTTAGCACTAGGATATTCTCTTATAGTGGTGGCAGCTGCTCTCTCCTTCTGTCTCTTATTCTGTTGCGTAACTAGGCTTAATGATAAAGACTAGCTCAGGTACCCTCAGTGGCCTCTNTATATGTATACATACATGTGTGTGCATATATATACGTATACATATATGTATGCATATATACATATATATGTACACATATATGTATACACTATATACATATATATGTATATGTATACATGTATGTATATGGTATATGTATACATGTATGTATACATCTATGTATATGTACATATGCACACACACGTACATACATATATGCATGCACATACGTATACATGCATGTACACGTGCATATGTATACATGTATGTATACATCTATGTATATGTATATGCACATATGTGTATACACGTATATACATATATGTATGCATATACGTGTACATATATGTATACACATATATCATACATATGCACGTATATGTGCATACATATATGTATGCATATATCATACATATGTATGTATATATACATATGTGTATATATGTATATATATGTATGTATATTATTTTATAATTTTTGTGATTGATTTTGTTTTCTGTTTTTAGTATTGTATTTTTGAGAGTCTAACCAATCTAAATTTTTTATCTTTGCTTTTTGTTATTTGTTATCAGTTTTGTACCTTTAAGAATCTAATATTCAGTATCCATTTTCACTTTAGGGGTTTTATTATTGGCTTGATTGCCCTCTCCTCTTTTGACTCCCTTTTCTCCGCTAAGTAACCTCTATCTCTTCCATCCCCCTTATCTTCTCTATTTAGCCCTGTGAATCTCTCTGGTTGTTCTGGGCTGTGGAGAACACTGAGGGAACTGCTTACTGGCTAGATTGGTCTCTCCCTCTTTGACTCCCCCTTTTCTCCTCCTGGTCACCTCTATCTCCTTCCTCCCTCTTCTCTTTGACATGTAACTCTTTGAACCTCTCTGGGTGTTCCTTGCTGTGGAGAATTGTTTCACCATTAACCTAGATGTTTTATCATCTGTACTGTATGGATGGAGAAGTCTTGAGACTACTGTGAGAATAAAACTGAGAGCCAGAAGCAGCAGGCGTAACTCCAAAACTTGAGAATATCAGAGGACTCTTGATTCCAGGGAACATTAATTGACAAGAGTTCACCCCAAAGCCTCCATTCCTACACTGAAACCAATCGCCACCCAAGAGCCAACAAGTTCCAAAGCAAGACATACCACACTTATTCTCCAGCAAAGCAGGAACACAGCCCTGAGCATTAAAAGACAGGCTGCCCAAAGCCATGCCAAACCCATAGACACCACAAAACTCACTACTGGACACTTCATGGAACTTCAGAGAGAAAAGAACCATTTCCACCCAGCAGGACACAGAGGCAAGCTCCCCTAACCAGGAAACCTTGACAAAGCACAAGTTCAACTCCATCCACAGGGAGGACAATAAAGAGGAACCACAAAAGTCCTGCCTACAGAAAGGGCACCCGAAGCACAGCAATCTAAACAAAATGAAAATCTGCAGAAACATTCAGCAGGTAAAGGAACATGATAAATGCCCACTAAACCAAAGAGAGAGAGAGAGAGAGAGAGAGAGAGAGAGAGAGAGAGAGAGAGAGTCTACCTGAAAAATAATTCAGAATAATGAGAGCAAAGATGATCCAAATCTTGAAAACAAAATGGAGTTACAGACAAATAGATTAGAGACAAGGATTGAGAAGATGTAAGAAGTGTTTAACAAGGACCTAAAATAAATAAAAAAGAGAGAATCAATAAAGAATAATGCAATAACTGAGATCAAAAGCACTCTGAAAGGAACCAACAGTAAAATAACTAAGGCAGAAGCTAGGATAACTGAGATTGAAGATAGAATGGTGGAAATAAATGAAGTAGACAAGAAAAAGAAAAAATAAGTATTAAAAGAAATGAAGACAACCTGAGAGACCTCTGGGACAATGTTAAACACCCAAACATTCAAATCATAAGATTCCCAGAAGAAGAAGACAAAAAGAAAGGGCTTGAGAAAATGCATGAGTAGATAATAGTTGAAAACTTCCCTAAAACGGGGAAGGAAATAGCCACCAAAGTCCAAGAAACCCAGAGAGTCCCAAACAGCATAAACCTAAGGCAAAACACCCAAGACACATATTAATCAAACTAATGAAGATTAAACACAAACAGCAAATATTAAAAGCAGCAAGGGAAAAGCAACAAATGATACACAGGGGTATTTCCATAAGGATAACAGCTGATCTTTCAATAGAAACTCTTCAGGCCAGAAGGGAATGGCAGGACATACTTAAAGTGATGAAAGACCAAAACCTATAACTCAGATTACTATACCCAGCAAAGATCTCATTCAAATATGAGGAGAAATCAAAAGCTTTACAGACAAGCAAAAACTGAGAGAATTCTGTACCACCAAACTAGCTCTTTAACAGATGTTAAAGTCATATATGGATGTGAGAGTTGGACTGTGAAGAAGGCTGAGGACCGAAGAATTGATTTGTATTCCATCTTCTTTATGTAAATCTTTTCTGGTAAGTTACAGTTCTTTTCATTGATGGTTGTGAAAATATCTGTGATTTTGTTTTGCTTATGAGAGGAGGTGAGCTCAGGATCTTTCTACTCCACCATCTTGGCTGATTCGTTCCGTTTACTTGCTCAGTTGTGTCTGACTCTGCCTCCCTGTCCATCACCAGCTCCCAGAGTTTACCCAAATTCATGTCCATTGAGTCGTTGATGCCATCTAACCATCTCACCCTCTGTCCTCCTCTTTTCCTCCTGCCTTCAGTCTTTCCCATCATCAGGGTCTTTCAAATGAGTCAGCTTTTTGCATCAGGTGGCCAAAGTATTGGCTTTTCAGCTTCAATATCAGTTCTTCCAATGAACACCCAGGACTAATCTCCTTTAGGATGGACTGGTTGGATCTCCTTGCAGTTGAAGGGACTCCTAAGACTCTTCTCCAACAGCACAGTTCAAAAGCGTCAATTGTTCAGCGCTCAGCTTTCTTTATAGTCCAACTGTCACACCCATGCATTACTAGTGGAAAAACCATAGCCTTGACTAGACGGACTTTGTTGTCAAAGTAATGTCTCTGCTTTTTAATATGCTATCCAGATTGGTCATAACTTTCCATCCAAGTAGTAAGTGTCTTTTAATTTCATGGCTGCAGTCACCATCTGCAGTGATTTTGGAGCCCCCCAAAATAAAGTCAGCCACTGTTTCCCCATCTATTTGCCATGAAGTGATGGGACTGATATCCCTTTCTAAATATTTTTTAAATAGCTGACTTATGTCTTTAAGTCCAATCACTGCCCTTCCTCGGGGACAATGTATATTGATTACTCTTTTACTTACTGTGGTATATAATCTCTCTCTCTCTCTCTCTTTTTAATGCATGCTTTGTATTTTTGTTGGAGAATGGGATTTTTAAAAATTATTTATTTGTTAATTGAAAGATAATTGCTTTGCAGAATTTTGTTGTTTTCTGTCAAACACCAACATGAATCAGCCATGGGTGTGCATATGTTCCCTCCCTCTTGAGCCTCCCTCCCATATCCCTTCCCATCCCACTCCTCTAGGTGGATACACAGCCCTTGTTTGAGTTCCTTGAGACACACAGCAAATTCCCATTAGCTATGGACTCAAAAAGGTCAGTTTTCATTCCACTCTCAAAGAAAGGCAATGCCAATGAATGTTCAAACTACTGTACAATACAATTGCGCTCATCTCACAGCTCAGTTGGTAAAGAATCTGCAATGCAGGAGACCCCAGTTCGATTCCCGGGTCAGAAAGATCCATTGGAGAAGGGTTAGGCTACCTACCCCGGTATTCTGGCTGGGAGAATTCCAAGGACTGTATAGTCCATGGGGTTGCAAAGAGTCGAACACGACTGAGCAACTTTCACTTTCACATGATAGCAAAGTAATGCTCAAAGTCCTCCAAGCCAGGCTTCAACAGTACATGAACCAAGAATTCCAGATTGTCAAGCTGGATTTAGAAAAGACAGAGGAACCAGAGATCAAACTGCCAACATCAGTTGGATCATAGAAAAAGCAACAGAGTTTCAGAAAAAACAAGCAAACAAACAAACCACCTTTTTCTGCTTCATTGACTATGCTAAATAAAGACTTTGACTGTGTGGATCACAACAAACTGGAAAATTCTTCAAGAGATGGGAATATTAGACCACCTTACCTGCCTCCTGAGAAATCTGTATACAGGTCAAGAAGCAACAGTTAGAACTGGACACGGAACAATGGACTGGTTCCAAATTGGGATAGGAGCATGTCAAGGCAATATACTGTGACCCTGCTTATTTAATTTATATATGCAGAGTATATCATGTAAAACACTGGGCTGGGTGAAGCACAAGCTGGATGATTGTCAGGAGAAATATCAATAACCTCAGATATGCAGAAGACACCATCCTTATGGCAGAAAGTGAAGAGGAATTATAAACAGCCTCTCGATGAAAGTGAAAGAGGAGAGTGAACAAGCTGGCTTAAAACTCAGCATTCACAAAACGAAGATCATGGCATCCAGTCCCATCATTTCATGGCAAATAGATGGGGAAACAATGGAAACAGTAAGAAACTATATTTTCTTGGGCTCCAAAATCACTGAAGATGGTAATTTCAACCATGTAATTAAAAGACACTTGCTCCTTGGAAGAAAAAGTATAACCAAACTAGATAGCATATTAAAAATAGAGACATTCCTTTGCTGACAAAGGTCCATCTAGTTACAGCTATGGTTTTTCCAGTGGTCATGTATGGATGTGGAATTTGGACCATAAAGAAAGCTGAGTGCTGAAGAATTGATGCTTTCAAACTGTGGTGTTGGAAAAGATTTTTGTGAGTCCCTTGGACTATAAGGAGATCAATTCAGTCAATCCTAAAGTAAATCAGTCCTGAATATTCTCTGGAGGGACTGATGCTGAAGCTGAAGCTCCAATATTTTGGTCACCTGATGTTAAGAGTTGACTCATTTGAAAAGATCTTGACGCTGGGACAGACTGAAGGCAGGAGAAGGGGACAGCAGAGGGTGAGATGGTTGGATGGCATCACTGACTCGATGGACATGAGTTTGAGCAAGCTCTGGGACTTGGTGATGGACAGGGAAGTGTGGCGCACTGCAGTCCATGGTGTCACAGAGTCGGACTTGACTGAGTAACTCTACTGAACTGATCTATTTTACATATGGTAATGTAAGTTTCCACGTTACTTTCTCCATACATCTCACCCTCTCCTCTCCACTCCCCAAGTCCAAAAATCTATTCTCTATGTCTGTTTCTCCATTGCTGCCTTGCAAATAAATTCATCAGTACCATCTTTCTAGATTCCATATATATGCATTAGTATACCATATTTATCTTTCTCTCTCTGACTTACTTCACTCTGTATAATAGGCTCTAGGTTTATCCACATCATTAGACCTGACTTAAGCAGCTCATCTCAATACCAGAAAAACAAGCCAATCAAAAAGTGGGAAAAAGACTTAAAAAGGCATTTCTCCAAAGAAAACATACAAATGGCTAACAAACACATGAAAAGATGCTCATTATTAGAGAAATACAGACCAAAACTACAGTGAAATATCACCTCACACTGGTCAGAATGGCCATAATCAAAAAGTCTACAAACAATAAATGCTGGAGAGGGTGTGGAGAAAGGGATCCCTTTTGCACTGTTGCTGGGAATGTACATTGATACAGCCACTATAGAAGATGGTATGGAAATTCCTTAAAAACTAGGAATAAAACCACCATATGACCCAGCAATCCCACTCCTAGGCATATACCCCAAGGAAACCAAAATTGAAAAAGACACATGTACCTCAGTGTTCACTGAAGCACTATTTACAATAGCTAGAACATGGAAGCAACCTAGATGTCCACTGACAGATGAATGGATAAAGTTGTGGTACATGCACACAGTGGAACATTACTCAGCCACAAAAAACAATGCATTTGAGAACTGGATATTTAATACAGCATAATATGGCAATGTTAGAATTCTTTCTCCCCCATCCTAGGCCTGTTTTATTGCTGTTTGTTTTAATAGTTGTTTGTTTCATGAATTTTCTGAGCTAATTCTATAATTTTCATGTANAAAACAATGCATTTGAGAACTGGATATTTAATACAGCATAATATGGCAATGTTAGAATTCTTTCTCCCCCATCCTAGGCCTGTTTTATTGCTGTTTGTTTTAATAGTTGTTTGTTTCATGAATTTTCTGAGCTAATTCTATAATTTTCATGTATGTCTATTTAAGTCTCAAATTCAATGTGCTTTGCAGTCAGCAAATAATCTGTCAGTAAATTCCTTAATCACTTGTTATAAATAAGTCTTGCAGGCACTTTTTGTATGTTGAGGTATGTAGAACCATGCAGTTTACCACTCTGTCTTATTTTTCATTTACTATTTTCAGAGAGCCTAAAGTTCCATCATAAAAATGAGTTTAGGGGAATAATGCCTTTTCTGATCATGCACCAAGTCTGACACATAAAGGTGGCCTTCCATATCCCCAGGAATATGTCAGAGATTTTCAAAGCTCCTAAGGATACTTCGTTTCTCATTTATCTTAAGCTATTTTGCCTATTGTTTGCCTCAAATTTTTATCCATTGTTTTAGGCAGCTATCCTGTTAAAAGTTGAGTAAATGTTATTCTTACTTCCCTAAAAACTATTAGTATTGGATGATTTTGAGTGAGGTAGAATAAGAACAAGTCTTTTGACTGACATCTTCAATGGTACCACCAAACAAGTCAAATTATGTCTTTTTGGGGAAAGCTCCTAGGGCTTCCCTAGAGGCTCAGCTGGTAAAGAACCTGCCTGCCAATGCAGAAGATGCAAGAGATGCAGGTTCAATCCCTGGCTTGGGAAAATCCCCTGGAGAAGGAAATGGCAACTGACTCCAGTATTCTAGCCTCTCCTCCTCAGAGAGAGGAGCCTGGTGGGCTACAGTCCGTAAGGTTGCAAAGAGTTGGACACAACTGAGTTACTGAACAACAATAACATTGCTAACTTACTGTATGAATTTGCCTGTCCAGACATTCCTTATGAATAAAATTAATAGTATTTAGCCTTTTTCTGTTTTTTTTTTCATTTAGCATAATTTTTTATGGTTCATTATCATCACAGCATGTATAAGAACTTTATTTCCAT
>SJYW01033367.1:31-44519 GCA_006410735.1 Raphicerus campestris
GGGTAGGTGCATGGGGCAAAAATGAGTTAAAAAAAAAAAAATCCTGCCTGGTTGAGTTTACAATCTAACAGGAGAGCCAAAATATCATTGCAAAAAAATGAACATCTATAAAAATATAGCACAATTTGACATTGTAAAACAGAAGCACAATTAAATCAGGGAGAATTTAGAGCAAGGAGCATCCACATTCAATCTGAATATGAGAAAACCACTGAAAGAAGATAGGGCTTTTGATGTGGCCCTTCAAGAATTAGTAGGAATTGGAGAAATAGAAGAGTATAAGCAAAGAATCCTGATTAAAAGTCACATAAACTGACCATGTAGCCTTAAAGAAAAAAATAAATATATTNCCACTGAAAGAAGATAGGGCTTTTGATGTGGCCCTTCAAGAATTAGTAGGAATTGGAGAAATAAAAGAGTATAAGCAAAGAATCCTGATTAAAAGTCACATAAACTGACCATGTAGCCTTAAAGAAAAAAATAAATATATTGCAAAGTTATTGAGAGCTTAGAGAATCAATAAAAAGTTGAAAGACCCAGTTCAGAAAATAGAAGAGAATAAAAGACAGCTTCAGAAAATGATCAGGAAACTTTCTAAGCAGAAAGAAAAATCTAGACAGAAACCCCATTAACCTTTCCAAATGGCGCTTGTGATGAAGAATCCATCTGCCAATGCTGGAGATGCAAGAGATGCAGGTTCGATCCCTGGGTAGGGAGGATCCCCTGGAGGAGGAAATGGCAACCCGCTCCAGTAGTCTTGAATGGAAAATTCCATGGACAGAGGAGCCTGGTGNTTCCAAATGGTGCTTGTGATGAAGAATCCATCTGCCAATGCTGGAGATGAAAGAGATGCAGGTTCGATCCCTGGGTAGGGAGGATCCCCTGGAGGAGGAAATGGCAACCGGCTCCAGTAGTCTTGAATGGAAAATTCCATGGACAGAGGAGCCTGGTGGGCTACAGTCCATGAGGTCACAGAAAGCTGGACACAACAGAGCGACGGAGTACTAGCCGTTGACCCACTGCCATATTAGCAACAATGACAACAGTGTAAGTTGTAAGCCTCACTCTCCAGAACCAACGATCCAGGCGGGAATAAGCCAGAGACATCCATCCAACTAGTCTAGGTTGTGGGCTCACAGCCTGGGGACTGGGGAGTGGAGGGACTCCAGTTTTTGATGTCACTAGTGACGTCATCAGTGAGAGGGTAAGCACACTAGGAGTGACGATACCAAACTGCAGTGATTTGTACTCTGGCATACTTACTATTTAAGTGTATTAAAATGCTGACTTCCTTTTAGCTTAAACTGACTTTTCAACATTTTTTAAAATATAAACTTTGACTCATTCACATTTTACATCACAACCAGAGTTATATATTTGACATTGATATTTAGAAGCAAAAAATACTTATTTGAAAGGCATCCTTCTTTGCCTACATAATTCTCAGAAGAGGCAGAAAAGTACAACTGACAATGATCCATTTCTTTAGAAGGATAACCCTCAATCCAAGTTCAAATATTTTTGAACAAGTAAAATATAAAAATACCAGTACTGAAAATTATGCATGTAAACTGAAGGACATAGGATGAACTGGAAATATTCTCTGTAATGTGAAACTACAGTTCACTATCATTAAGAAAATGGTAAATAATGCTCTTAAGCTTATCAACAAGTAAAGATTATTTTTTTGCTAAATAGAGTAAAAATTTCTTTATCATGCTGCTGACAACATAAAATAGAAAGCTTGCTTAGTAGCTGAAAATTGCTTTAGAAAGACATATCACAGATCCAACAATAATCTAACACTGACATGCTTTTCTGTTAAGAATTATACCTTTCATATAATTTCATATTGTTTTTGAACACAGGTCTGTGTTCCCAACACTCAGTGAGGCCAAACAATACCAAAATGTGGGAGTTTGAAGCAGAGAAAGGTTTACTGTGGGGCCATGCAAGGAGATGGGTGACTCATGCCTTAAAAACCCCACACTTCCCAAAAGCTTTCTGTAGAGTTTTTTTAGGAAAGGTGAGGGAGGGTCGCAGTTAGCTGTGACACATTTCTTGGTGTCAGATCCTTTATTCTTGAGGTCAGGTGACAAGTGTTCAGCCAAAAGTTTTACCTTTCATCTCAGGTTCAAAAGATTTGCTAACAAAATAACTCACTCGTTATATACAAATAAACAACTTCAATATTTATTGGAGAATTATCTAGCTTACTTTCAATATACTAACATTAAAAGAAAAGGGAAATAAAAACAGCAAAGGAGAGTAGTAGTACATACTCACCAAGTTGGATTTGCCGACATCCAGACTGGAACAGCACTGGGAGGTCCCGTGTAACAGCAATCTGGAGTTCCAATTGGTAAAAGGTCCCAGGTAGTGCCTCCACCCTGTGGGTGAGACTTCAAGATTGCAGTTTGGGGGTTCCCGTTCACAATTTCAAGCCTCAAACCCATACCATCATCAATGTGTGAGCAAACTGCCATTCTGGTATCATGTTACTCTTTTTTTACAGAGATGTTTGTTTTGTTTTGCAAAAACTGTGGATTGCTGTTAAGTGCAGGCCACGGTTGGCCAGACCACCCTCCAGGGGTTCAGCCATTCCAAGATCCACCCCCTCCATGTATGGTGCCTCACAGCAGTGGTCAGCGCAGTATCCCGGCCGGTCAGAGACCTATTTGCGTCCTTTGCTTCCTCTGAAGNTTAATCTCCTTCCCATGCAGGTCACCGCAGAGCATTGAGTAGAGTTCCTGTGCTATGCGGTATGCATCTAAGTTATACGTGTGCATGCATGCTCAGTTGTTTCAGTCGTGTCCGACTCTCTGCGATGCTATGACTGTAGCCCTGTCTCTTATACACATCTCCTCGTCCGACTCTGTGCGATCCCATGGCAGCCCACCAGGCTCCATTTAACTTCACTAACATTAGGTCAGAATGTTCTTGAAAAAGTGATAGTCACTCAGTCACGTCCGACTCTTTGTGAACCCATGTACTGTAAGTGCCAGGCTCCTCTGTCCATGGACTTCTTCAGGTAAGAATACTGGAGTGGGTTGCCATTCCCTTCTCCAAGGGATCTTCCCGACCCAGGGATCAAACCCCGGTCTCCTGCATTGCAGGCAGAACAACGTTCTTGTGAACCTCCACCAAAACAAATGTTATCCTCTGTTCTGACAAGAAACGGCAAGGACCCAAGGCTCCACTTTTGCCCTCCAAGGTCCAGGCCCTGGTTATGAGGAGGCTGTGCCATGCAGGTCAGTTATCCTGTTGGGAGCATTCATTCAGCATCTCATCTGGGATCCCCCCAGCGTCCAGGCCCAGCTGGTGACGCAGACCTCAGCTGGCAGTGCCCTTCAGGCTGGGTCTTCAGACTCTGCCCTGCAAGGCACCTAGGACCCAGCCCTTCTCAGGCTTTTCATCTAAGCTGGAGAGAGTCATTTGCATAGGATCAACAGGAATGCATCTTAGAGCCCCTACCAATTAGGTTCGGTTCCCACCCACAACAATTGCCTTCTTTGAAAATAGTCCCAGCCACAGAGGTGGGCCGGAAATAATGATGTGCAAATGTCCTTGCAACTTAATCCTGACCTCCCCCACCTCCTAAGTAGGTAACTGATAAGCTGTACCAAGCTTTGAAACGTGAACTGTGACCCATGGAGACCCCAGCTGCAATTAGATCTTAGAAGTCAGCACAGGGGAAGAGGTCTGCATCTGCTTGGAACCCTGGGCCCAACCAGGGGAGCAGCGGAGGCAAGCTCTGGGGACACAGCCCTAGGCTTGTCCATGGGGCCCCCTCCCAGCTCACTTGTTGGCCCAGCCAGGGGCCAGGAGGGCCATAATCTACCTCTGGCCACACTTTCTGCTGGGAGGAACACTGCTATGCTGACTGTTGGCAGAGCGAGACCTTTAATGGCCATGGTTTAAAATCTTTCCATTTATTTATAGTTCTCTGCTGCTGCTGCTAAGTCACTTCAGACATGTCCAACTCTGTGCGACCCCATAGATGGCAGCCCACCAGGCTCCCCTGTCCCTGGGATTCTCCAAGCAAGAACACTGGAGTGGGTTGCCATTTCCTTCTCCAATGCATGAAAGTGAGAAGTGAAAGTGAAGTTGCTCAGTCGTGTCCGAACCTCAGCGACCCCATGGACTGCAGCCTACCAGGCTCCTCTGTCCATGGGATTTTCCAGGCAGGAGTACTGGAGTAGGGTGCCATTGCCTTCTCCATTATAGTTCTCTAAATACAGTTATTACAAAGATATTGGTTAGCATATATATCATTATTACCTTGTATTCTGATTGGTTTATAAAAGTTGCTACAGTTTTGCTTTTAATATGTATTAAACTTTTAGTTCTATTGATCTAAAATTCTGAACCCTTTGTAAAATAATGTATCTTTGCAAATGTATCCCTGCTACTAGCAGTATCATTGTGCTATAGTATTGCTATCAGTAACTCTCTTACAATACTTCACACGATGGAAGAACGTCCCCCAAATGAAAATGAGAGTTTGAGGTAGAATAGGAGAAAAATTACTTGAAAGATATCAAATGAAGAATGTTTTGAGTGACAGTGAGTTATTTATCAGAAAGTTCAGATGTAGAAGATAACTTTATTTACCATGCCATAGCTTTATTTTAGCCATAGAAAGTCACATTCTCCCAGCAAAATCAAAAATGTATTTGTAGAACATTTTCAGTAGAACTCTGATGACTCATTGATGAAGAGCTTGGCAATGAGACAGACGCCATTTTTTAATACCATGGCTAACCGGACTAAATGTTTTCATCTTTATGGGAGGTAAGTGGATAGACACAACATAGACCATCCAACCAAGCATATGCACAGAGTACATGAGAGAATCCAGTTAAATAAATAACGATCATCACAAAATGCTTAATTATGCTGAACCCTTCCCACAAAAGTGAAAGTGATCAAAAGGTTTCACAATGTAAAAGGGGATGTTTCAAATACAAAACAATGCAAGTGCTTCAATACATTTATTCTTCAGCAAGTAGAAGAAAACAATTTTAATGATGACTCAGGAACAAATCAGAAAATCTTTTTCAGAATGGTTTCATGCCAATAAAATGTTTAATATTTTGTGCTATTGATTTGCCATAAAAATAATAAATAGCAATTCAAGACAATAAAAATTTAATAGCAATAATAATGCTCAAAAGGTTGCTATTCACTGAACTAGTAGCTCTATTATCATCTGAGTTTAGCATTAGAGTTTGCAAGCTACTAGCATCACAAAAAGGCCCTTGTCAGTAGATGAAATATTATATAATCACAATTAATATAACCACTTTGTGAAGGAAAATTCCTTTCAAAGAAAGATCCTCCCCAATTTTAAAAATCTCAAAGTGCATTTAGAAATTTCTTCATGTGGCTCTTCAGTGTTCACTGCAACACTGCAAAGTCATTTTCTTCAATTAAGCATGCAGGTTCAGCTAAATGACACAGAGGGGCAAAGAGGTGTTTTTCAAACCAGAATTTGAGATGGAAAAGTATCGCTAATTCTACTTCACATAAAATTGCAACTTTTAAGATCTTTTATAGCTAAAACATTGGTTTTAAATTTGATTTAATAAGAGCCATGGATCTTTGATACCATATTATAGTACAAGAGGAGGAAAATCAGCCCAGTGATATTTGAAAACTATTTAGAGGGCTCCTACTCAGAAAGGGAAGAGGCGACAGCTGAAATCTACAAGGATTAAGGATCTAAAATAGCCTGGTCAAATGTCACATCTCTAATTTGAGAGACAGAATTATTTGATTTGGAGAACAACACTAGGAAGATGTGATCACTGACTGGCACATTAGAAACTCTGTATTTATTTTAAAAACATGTAAATTTCCAACATGTAACCATTCCATTACATGGTGCTAAAATTTCCCATCAGGAAAATAATATTTATTTACATTATAAAAAGTACATCAAGAAATACAAGAAACATTATATTAAAAGACAGGAGACTTGGGATCAAGTCTCCCTATTAATACTTACAGCAATATGGCCAAATCTTACTATTTTCAGGCCTCAGTTGCTTCATATCCCAACTGGAAATAATAATAATCTTCTATGCCTAAGCATAGATTGAACTAAGTAATCTCTTGAGGTTCCTTCACTAATGAGATTCATGATTCTGTGAGTCAGTATGTTCATGGTCTCATAGAGATAAAAGGAAACTGAATTAGTTTTTATACTCTTACCTACAACGCAATGAACAAAACAGCATTATTTTAATTCTCGTAACACTACAATCTCAAACATTCACAGTATGCCAAGCACTGTGTCGCGTGCTTGCTCAGTCGCTTCAGTCATGTCCGACTCTATGAGCCCATGGACTGTAGCCGCCAGGCTCCTCTGTCTATGGGATTCTCCAGGCATGAATACTGAAGTGGATTGTCATGCCCTCCTCCAGGGGATCTTCCTGACCCAGGGATCAAATTTGCATCTCTTACATCTCCTGCATTGGCAGGTGGATTCTTTACCACTAGCACCACCTGGGAAGCCCAAGCATTGTGTTAAGCATCAATTAATTTAATCTTCAATACAATACTAAGAAATTGCTAACTAACATCTCCATTTCACATATGAGAAGCTGAACATTAGAGAGATTAAGACATTTGTTGAAGGTTACGTATGTTCTGAGTAACAAATTGATTTAAGTGACCCAGGTCTCTCAGGCGCCAAAGGTACAGCCCTTCTTTCCATGCTTTCTCTGGCTTGTTAGCCCTGAAGGAGCCACACTTCTACAATAAAGTGACGCTTATACTTTCTTCAGTTGATTCTGAAGCTTCCATTTTAGGCCTCATCTTGTAATAAATCTTCTGGTTAGAAAAATTATAACCAACTATGTGTCACTTTTAACTTTTACAAAACAGTCCACAAGTATCTTTATTATCCCTGAAATTTTGTTTACTACATATACAACCCTCCCTGTTTCCATTTGGCATATCAAAAAACAAGCAAGCAAACAAACAAACAAACAAAACCAATATAATAGAGAAAAGATTAAAAAGAAAAATACCCAAGTCAGGAAACGATGATGATGTAATAGAAAGAGACCTTTACAAGGAGTTAAGCAGAGCTGAATCTAAAGCCTGGGTGCTCCCAATTCTGCTCCAGAAGTCTCCCCATCACTCAATAAATTTTGGTTTCAAGTTCTCCTGAAGGCCATGGCCAATGCCACGTGCCACACCCAACAGTAGCAGCAGCAGTAGCTTGTGTGGCACAAATTCACTAAAAAACATTTCAGGGAAACACACTAGTCAGTGAAAACCCCTTCAAACTCACAAGTGATATCCTATAAAAGAAAAAGCAAGTAGAGTTGTATATCAAATTTAAAAAAAGTACCGAAAAGCATCTGGGGACACTTTTGTGCACTGCTCCCATTTATTTTTTACCTGTTTCTAAGCAAGGGTCCAAGGCATTCTGTCCAGTTGAAGATTTGTTGCTGTTATTCTGTTGCTAAGCTGTGTCGGCCTCTTTGTGACCCCCATGGACTGCAGCACGCCAGGCTTCCCTGTCCTTCGCCATCTCCCAGAGCTTGCTCAAATGTCCAGTGAGTCAAAGATGCCATCCAACCATCTCATCCTCTATCATCCCCTTCTCCTCCTGCCTTCAGTCTTTTCTAGCATCAGGGTCTTTTTCCAGTGAGTCACCTTTTCACATCAAGTGGCCAAAGTATTGGAGCTTCAGCTTCAGCATCAGTCTTCCCAATGAATACTCAGGGGTTTTTTTCCTTTAGGATGGACTGGTTTGATTTCCTTGCAGTCCAAGAGACTCTCAAGAGTCTTCTCCAGCACCACAATTTAAAAACATCAAATCCTTGGTGCTCAGACTTCTTTATGGTCCAAGACAAAAACAAAAGTAAAAAGCATGGGCAAGCAACCTATTCAAAGAGAAGTTTGTGGCCAACAAGACAGTGCCTGGAAAAAAATGAACATCCGGGTCTCAGGGAGGAGGATGCTCTGTAAGCTGAGAACACAGATAGCACATAACCTCAGGGCTACCTAGGCCCCGGCAGCACAGTCTGGTGTGAGGGAATCCATTTCATTCAGTCTTTAGGTAAGCGGTTCAGCATTTGGGCTTCTTCCTGCCACTTGCTTCAAATAAATCATCTAATCAGTAACTATTGCTAGCTTCCTAGAATGGGTTAAAATATGGCAGGATGGCCAAGAAGATTGCTTACCATAGTGCATATAAATCTTAATGTCTCGTTAGCATTAGGTCTATCATTAGAGCATTAAGTCTNATGGGATTCTCCAGGCATGAATACTGAAGTGGATTGTCATGCCCTCCTCCAGGGGATCTTCCTGACCCAGGGATCAAATTTGCATCTCTTACATCTCCTGCATTGGCAGGTGGATTCTTTACCACTAGCACCACCTGGGAAGCCCAAGCATTGTGTTAAGCATCAATTAATTTAATCTTCAATACAATACTAAGAAATTGCTAACTAACATCTCCATTTCACATATGAGAAGCTGAACATTAGAGAGATTAAGACATTTGTTGAAGGTTACGTATGTTCTGAGTAACAAATTGATTTAAGTGACCCAGGTCTCTCAGGCGCCAAAGGTACAGCCCTTCTTTCCATGCTTTCTCTGGCTTGTTAGCCCTGAAGGAGCCACACTTCTACAATAAAGTGACGCTTATACTTTCTTCAGTTGATTCTGAAGCTTCCATTTTAGGCCTCATCTTGTAATAAATCTTCTGGTTAGAAAAATTATAACCAACTATGTGTCACTTTTAACTTTTACAAAACAGTCCACAAGTATCTTTATTATCCCTGAAATTTTGTTTACTACATATACAACCCTCCCTGTTTCCATTTGGCATATCAAAAAACAAGCAAACAAACAAACAAACCAAAAAAAACAATATAATAGAGAAAAGATTTAAAAAAAAATACCCAAGTCAGGAAACGATGATGATGTAATAGAAAGAGACCTTTACAAGGAGTTAAGCAGAGCTGAATCTAAAGCCTGGGTGCTCCCAATTCTGCTCCAGAAGTCTCCCCATCACTCAATAAATTTTGGTTTCAAGTTCTCCTGAAGGCCATGGCCAATGCCACGTGCCACACCCAACAGTAGCAGCAGCAGTAGCTTGTGTGGCACAAATTCACTAAAAAACATTTCAGGGAAACACACTAGTCAGTGAAAACCCCTTCAAACTCACAAGTGATATCCTATAAAAGAAAAAGCAAGTAGAGTTGTATATCAAATTTAAAAAAAGTACCGAAAAGCATCTGGGGACACTTTTGTGCACTGCTCCCATTTATTTTTTACCTGTTTCTAAGCAAGGGTCCAAGGCATTCTGTCCAGTTGAAGATTTGTTGCTGTTATTCTGTTGCTAAGCTGTGTCGGCCTCTTTGTGACCCCCATGGACTGCAGCACGCCAGGCTTCCCTGTCCTTCGCCATCTCCCAGAGCTTGCTCAAATGTCCAGTGAGTCAAAGATGCCATCCAACCATCTCATCCTCTATCATCCCCTTCTCCTCCTGCCTTCAGTCTTTTCTAGCATCAGGGTCTTTTTCCAGTGAGTCACCTTTTCACATCAAGTGGCCAAAGTATTGGAGCTTCAGCTTCAGCATCAGTCTTCCCAATGAATACTCAGGGTTTTTTTTCCTTTAGGATGGACTGGTTTGATTTCCTTGCAGTCCAAGAGACTCTCAAGAGTCTTCTCCAGCACCACAATTTAAAAACATCAAATCCTTGGTGCTCAGACTTCTTTATGGTCCAAGACAAAAACAAAAGTAAAAAGCATGGGCAAGCAACCTATTCAAAGAGAAGTTTGTGGCCAACAAGACAGTGCCTGGAAAAAAATGAACATCCGGGTCTCAGGGAGGAGGATGCTCTGTAAGCTGAGAACACAGATAGCACATAACCTCAGGGCTACCTAGGCCCCGGCAGCACAGTCTGGTGTGAGGGAATCCATTTCATTCAGTCTTTAGGTAAGCGGTTCAGCATTTGGGCTTCTTCCTGCCACTTGCTTCAAATAAATCATCTAATCAGTAACTATTGCTAGCTTCCTAGAATGGGTTAAAATATGGCAGGATGGCCAAGAAGATTGCTTACCATAGTGCATATAAATCTTAATGTCTCGTTAGCATTAGGTCTATCATTAGAGCATTAAGTCTCTAATGAATTTGGATCACTAGCAAATCGGAGTTAATGATAATGGCAACTATCATCGACTGATAGCTACTGGTTTCTAGGGACTATGTTTAATGTTTTATGTAATTACCCCAATGAAAACACTATTTTGCAGAAAAGAAAAGTGAGTTAGATAGACATTACACTTTTGCCTACAGCCATACAGATGGTGATTAGAAGACCCAGGATAGAAACCAGGAAGTTGGGCTGTAGAGTTGGAACTCCTGACTGTTGGACTAAGTCGCTGTTCCTCCTCACAAAACATTTACTATGTGTAAAGAACGATGCCAAGTTCATTATTGTATTCTATCCCTATATTTATTATCATTTCCATTTTCCATGTGATAAAACAGAAGCTTCAAGATGAATTAAATTATGCACATCACATATAACTGGATAGCAGTGGAGCCCAGATAAAATCTATGTTTGCTTCACTTTTGTTTGTCTCTCGTGTCTAGTACCCATCCAGGCCTGTGTGCAATCTGCCACTTTGCCTCTGGTTGGTGAGCAGCAACACAAAGTAACAAAAAATAAAATGTATGATCTTGCCCCTTTCCTGTTCAAATGAGGCTCAAAACGAATAGGGACTTACTCAAGATAAGAAAACTATTTACCACAAAGCTGTGACAAAAAAGTTTCAATTATCCAGAAATCATCCCAGAAGTCTATGTTTTCTCTTGAATAAAATATGCATTCTGATCTTTTCCCATTAGGATATGTCCACTTTAAAATTCAGTTCAGTTCAGTTCAGTCACTCAGTCGTGTCTGACTCTTTGTGACCCAAAGGACTGCAGCACGCCAGGCTTCCCTGTCCATCGCCATTTCCCAGAGTTTGCTCAAATTGATGTCCATCGAATCAGTGATGCCATCCAGCCATCTCATCCTCTGTTGTCCCCTTATCCTCCTGCCTTCAATCTTTCCCAGCATCAGGGTCTTCTCCAAAGAGTCAGTTATTTGCATCAGATGGCCAAAGTACTGGAATTTTAACTTCAACATCAGTCCTTCCAATGAATATTCAGGACTGATCTCCTTTAGGATAGACTGGTTGTATCTCCTTGCAGTCCAAGGGACTCTCAAGAGTCTTCTCCAACACCACAGTTCAAAATCATCAATTCTTTGGAGCTCAACTTAAAATTATGTGGTGTCATTTATGGTTATTTGTTATCATTTTGTGTTTAAAGAGAAAATTTTTTTCTAAGGAGAAATTTTTTTCACTTGTATTATTCTTTTAATCCTCTGGGGAAAAAAAAATAGAAACACATGATGGGGAAGACAGTTCATTTTCTTCTTAGACCTAGGTTCAGCTTCTACGACTAATTTTAAAAGATGGAGTCTGTCAATTTACTTAATTCACCATCTAATCAAGCCAGTGACTTCCCGGAAAATGTTTGGACAGATTTATGTACACTTAAGTTCATGCCAAAGATTTAATGCCACATGAAGGCTTGCTCCTTATGAGACTGTCTGAAAGGAACTTTCCCTAGGCATATATGTAAGCATCTTTGATTGAAAACACTAGAAGGTGAAAATCTGTCCTGCAAGCACTCTCATACTTTCAGAGAATAGTTTAGTTTGCAAAGCCACAGGAGATGTTTTGAGCAGAATCAAATTATTAGCATTTTTGCTTTTTTTTTTTTCTGAAACCAATTGAGTGTTAAACATGCACAAGGTTGAATGGCAGTCAAGGGGTCTCAGATCTTAAGAGAGCTGTGGAGATGGCACTGTCCTTTTAGGGAAGGATAGAGTGACCGTCAAGATACTTTGTTTAATATATACAATAAAAAGAAATCAAGGATGAATGATATGGAGGCTGAAGACATTACAGTTTTCCCACTCTTTTATAACTCCATGGACCATAGCCTGCCAAGCTCCTCTGTCCATGGGATTTCCCAGGCAAGAATACTGGAGTAGGCTGCCATTTCCTTCTCCAGGAGTCAATTCATAGACTTGGAAGCTATTGACCGAAAAAAAAGGCCAGCTATTCAAAAGGAAGCTCGTGTAATTATATTCAGGAATGTTTTCCCCTCACTTTCCCTAAAGGGATATTTGGTCATTTAGCTGGATACTCATATTATGGGAATACATGAATACCCAAACAGCCCCAGGGCTGTTAGACATAGAAATCAGGGACCAAAAGCACCATCATAGTCTGGAAAAGAGAAGGGACATGTGCAGGAAAGATAGCAGAGTCCTGGCTCAGATCCAGCTCATAGTGGGTCAAGTAGTTTCACAAATTTGCCTGCTGGTTATTTTCCAAGTCACTGAATAAATAACTTGAACTGATATACTCATAGTTGGCAAAATTCTCATATTAGCTCCTGGAAATATAGTATAAGTCCCATAGTGGTGGAAGCTAAGTGGAACCTCTAAAAATGCCTCTTCTCCCCAAGAAGCAAATTGCAAGCTGTACTGCATCTTTGTGGTAAAAATGATGGCTGCTGCCACCCTAAAATAAAGAATATAAGAAGACCTCACCCTATTACCAGATAATCCACCAGTCTGGCTTCCAACAAAACTGGATGAAAAATGCCAGATTGACAGCTAGATTATTACAAACTTTTACAAGCAGTAATCCCATGGAAGTTGCTGTACTGCGTGTGAGCCAATTAACACAGCCTCCAGCAAGTCACCTCAGTTGTTTATCTGGTTAACACAGAGGTTTCTATCAAACTCTGTTCTAGGAGCCAGAGGCTATGACCCACATACATGGGTTCCCATACCCAATAACTTATTTTTGGATTTGGCCATTGAAAGTCCCAATTGAAAATCAAAAGGGATTAGATCTTGCCTGTAAAGTTACCTTGAGCTGATTGCATTCCTTGATTGAAGATTGTGTGTTAGTCAATCAGTTGTATCTGTTTGCAATCCCATGGACTGTAGCCCTCCAGTCTCCTCTGGCCCATGGAATCCTCCAGGCAAGAATACTGGCAGGAAAAACCATTACCTTTTCCAGAGGATCTTCCTGATCCAGGGACTGAACCCAAGTTTCCCACATGGTAGGCAGATTCTTAACCATCTGAGTCACCAGGGAAGACCTGATTGAAGTTTACTAATCCTCTAAGCAGCTCTGTGTCTCCAGGTCCCAATATCCTTTNAAAAAAAAATACCCAAGTCAGGAAACGATGATGATGTAATAGAAAGAGACCTTTACAAGGAGTTAAGCAGAGCTGAATCTAAAGCCTGGGTGCTCCCAATTCTGCTCCAGAAGTCTCCCCATCACTCAATAAATTTTGGTTTCAAGTTCTCCTGAAGGCCATGGCCAATGCCACGTGCCACACCCAACAGTAGCAGCAGCAGTAGCTTGTGTGGCACAAATTCACTAAAAAACATTTCAGGGAAACACACTAGTCAGTGAAAACCCCTTCAAACTCACAAGTGATATCCTATAAAAGAAAAAGCAAGTAGAGTTGTATATCAAATTTAAAAAAAGTACCGAAAAGCATCTGGGGACACTTTTGTGCACTGCTCCCATTTATTTTTTACCTGTTTCTAAGCAAGGGTCCAAGGCATTCTGTCCAGTTGAAGATTTGTTGCTGTTATTCTGTTGCTAAGCTGTGTCGGCCTCTTTGTGACCCCCATGGACTGCAGCACGCCAGGCTTCCCTGTCCTTCGCCATCTCCCAGAGCTTGCTCAAATGTCCAGTGAGTCAAAGATGCCATCCAACCATCTCATCCTCTATCATCCCCTTCTCCTCCTGCCTTCAGTCTTTTCTAGCATCAGGGTCTTTTTCCAGTGAGTCACCTTTTCACATCAAGTGGCCAAAGTATTGGAGCTTCAGCTTCAGCATCAGTCTTCCCAATGAATACTCAGGGTTTTTTTTCCTTTAGGATGGACTGGTTTGATTTCCTTGCAGTCCAAGAGACTCTCAAGAGTCTTCTCCAGCACCACAATTTAAAAACATCAAATCCTTGGTGCTCAGACTTCTTTATGGTCCAAGACAAAAACAAAAGTAAAAAGCATGGGCAAGCAACCTATTCAAAGAGAAGTTTGTGGCCAACAAGACAGTGCCTGGAAAAAAATGAACATCCGGGTCTCAGGGAGGAGGATGCTCTGTAAGCTGAGAACACAGATAGCACATAACCTCAGGGCTACCTAGGCCCCGGCAGCACAGTCTGGTGTGAGGGAATCCATTTCATTCAGTCTTTAGGTAAGCGGTTCAGCATTTGGGCTTCTTCCTGCCACTTGCTTCAAATAAATCATCTAATCAGTAACTATTGCTAGCTTCCTAGAATGGGTTAAAATATGGCAGGATGGCCAAGAAGATTGCTTACCATAGTGCATATAAATCTTAATGTCTCGTTAGCATTAGGTCTATCATTAGAGCATTAAGTCTCTAATGAATTTGGATCACTAGCAAATCGGAGTTAATGATAATGGCAACTATCATCGACTGATAGCTACTGGTTTCTAGGGACTATGTTTAATGTTTTATGTAATTACCCCAATGAAAACACTATTTTGCAGAAAAGAAAAGTGAGTTAGATAGACATTACACTTTTGCCTACAGCCATACAGATGGTGATTAGAAGACCCAGGATAGAAACCAGGAAGTTGGGCTGTAGAGTTGGAACTCCTGACTGTTGGACTAAGTCGCTGTTCCTCCTCACAAAACATTTACTATGTGTAAAGAACGATGCCAAGTTCATTATTGTATTCTATCCCTATATTTATTATCATTTCCATTTTCCATGTGATAAAACAGAAGCTTCAAGATGAATTAAATTATGCACATCACATATAACTGGATAGCAGTGGAGCCCAGATAAAATCTATGTTTGCTTCACTTTTGTTTGTCTCTCGTGTCTAGTACCCATCCAGGCCTGTGTGCAATCTGCCACTTTGCCTCTGGTTGGTGAGCAGCAACACAAAGTAACAAAAAATAAAATGTATGATCTTGCCCCTTTCCTGTTCAAATGAGGCTCAAAACGAATAGGGACTTACTCAAGATAAGAAAACTATTTACCACAAAGCTGTGACAAAAAAGTTTCAATTATCCAGAAATCATCCCAGAAGTCTATGTTTTCTCTTGAATAAAATATGCATTCTGATCTTTTCCCATTAGGATATGTCCACTTTAAAATTCAGTTCAGTTCAGTTCAGTCACTCAGTCGTGTCTGACTCTTTGCGACCCAAAGGACTGCAGCACGCCAGGCTTCCCTGTCCATCGCCATTTCCCAGAGTTTGCTCAAATTGATGTCCATCGAATCAGTGATGCCATCCAGCCATCTCATCCTCTGTTGTCCCCTTATCCTCCTGCCTTCAATCTTTCCCAGCATCGGGGTCTTCTCCAAAGAGTCAGTTATTTGCATCAGATGGCCAAAGTACTGGAATTTTAACTTCAACATCAGTCCTTCCAATGAATATTCAGGACTGATCTCCTTTAGGATAGACTGGTTGTATCTCCTTGCAGTCCAAGGGACTCTCAAGAGTCTTCTCCAACACCACAGTTCAAAATCATCAATTCTTTGGAGCTCAACTTAAAATTATGTGGTGTCATTTATGGTTATTTGTTATCATTTTGTGTTTAAAGAGAAAATTTTTTTCTAAGGAGAAATTTTTTTCACTTGTATTATTCTTTTAATCCTCTGGGGAAAAAAAAATAGAAACACATGATGGGGAAGACAGTTCATTTTCTTCTTAGACCTAGGTTCAGCTTCTACGACTAATTTTAAAAGATGGAGTCTGTCAATTTACTTAATTCACCATCTAATCAAGCCAGTGACTTCCCGGAAAATGTTTGGACAGATTTATGTACACTTAAGTTCATGCCAAAGATTTAATGCCACATGAAGGCTTGCTCCTTATGAGACTGTCTGAAAGGAACTTTCCCTAGGCATATATGTAAGTATCTTTGATTGAAAACACTAGAAGGTGAAAATCTGTCCTGCAAGCACTCTCATACTTTCAGAGAATAGTTTAGCTTGCAAAGCCACAGGAGATGTTTTGAGCAGAATCAAATTATTAGCATTTTTGCTTTTTTTTCTGAAACCAATTGAGTGTTAAACATGCACAAGGTTGAATGGCAGTCAAGGGGTCTCAGACCTTAAGAGAGCTGTGGAGATGGCACTGTCCTTGTAGGGAAGGATAGAGTGACCGTCAAGATACTTTGTTTAATATATACAATAAAAAGAAATCAAGGATGAATGATATGGAGGCTGAAGACATTACAGTTTTCCCACTCTTTTATAACTCCATGGACCGTAGCCTGCCAAGCTCCTCTGTCCATGGGATTTCCCAGGCAAGAATACTGGAGTAGGCTGCCATTTCCTTCTCCAGGAGCCAATTCATAGACCTGGAAGCTATTGACCGAAAAAAAAGGCCAGCTATTCAAAAGGAAGCTCGTGTAATTATAATCAGGAATGCTTTCCCCTCACTTTCCCTAAAGGGGTATTTGGTCATTTAGCTGGATACTCATATTATGGGAATACATGAATACCCAAACAGCCCCAGGGCTGTTAGACATAGAAATCAGGGACCAAAAGCACCATCATAGTCTGGAAAAGAGAAGGGATATGTGCAGGAAAGATAGCAGAGTCCTGGCTCAGATCCAGCTCATAGTGGGTCAAGTAGTTTCACAAATTTGCCTGCTGGTTATTTTCCAAGTCACTGAATAAATAACTTGAACTGATATACTCATAGTTGGCAAAATTCTCATATTAGCTCCTGGAAATATAGTATAAGTCCCATAGTGGTGGAAGCCAAGTGGAACCTCTAAAAATGCCTCTTCTCCCCAAGAAGCAAATTGCAAGCTGTACTGCATCTTTGTGGTAAAAATGATGGCTGCTGCCACCCTAAAATAAAGAATATAAGAAGACCTCACCCTATTACCAGATAATCCACCAGTCTGGCTTCCAACAAAACTGGATGAAAAATGCCAGATTGACAGCTAGATTATTACAAACTTTTACAAGCAGTAATCCCATGGAAGTTGCTGTACTGCGTGTGAGCCAATTAACACAGCCTCCAGCAAGTCACCTCAGTTGTTTATCTGGTTAACACAGAGGTTTCTATCAAACTCTGTTCTAGGAGCCAGAGGCTATGACCCACATACATGGGTTCCCATACCCAATAACTTATTTTTGGATTTGGCCATTGAAAGTCCCAATTGAAAATCAAAAGGGATTAGATCTTGCCTGTAAAGTTACCTTGAGCTGATTGCATTCCTTGATTGAAGATTGTGTGTTAGTCAATCAGTTGTATCTGTTTGCAATCCCATGGACTGTAGCCCTCCAGTCTCCTCTGGCCCATGGAATCCTCCAGGCAAGAATACTGGCAGGAAAAACCATTACCTTTTCCAGAGGATCTTCCTGATCCAGGGACTGAACCCAAGTTTCCCACATGGTAGGCAGATTCTTAACCATCTGAGTCACCAGGGAAGACCTGATTGAAGTTTACTAATCCTCTAAGCAGCTCTGTGTCTCCAGGTCCCAATACCTTTACCTGGCTTAATCACTTTATGCCTAAAAAGTGAATAGCTGATTACTATAATAAGTTCCATGTTGTAGCACTGATCCTAAACCTTTGTAACTAGTTCTGCCATTATCTTATTCTGAATGTGCCCTCTGTTCCCTTGGGGACTCTGAGTGTTTGATATCAGTTCAGTTCAGACTCTCAGTCATATCCAACTCTTTGCAACCCCATGGAATGGAGCATGCCAGGCCTCCCTGTCCATCACCAACTCCCAGAGTTTACTCAAACTCATGTCCATTGAGTCAGTGATGCCATCCAACCATCTCATCCTCTGTCATCCCCTTATCCTCCTGCATTCAAGCTTTCCCAGCACCAGGGTCTTCTCCAAAGAGTTAGTTCTTCCCATCAGGTGGCCAAAGTATTTGAGTTTCAGCTTCAACATCAGTCCTTCAAATGAATGTTCAGGGCTGATTTCCTTTAGGATGGACTGTTTGGATCTCCTTGTAGTCCAAGGGACTCTCACGAATCTTCTTCAAAAGCATCAATTCTTCAGCGCCCAGATTTCTTTATAGTCCAACATTCACATCCATACATGACTACTGGAAAAACCATAGCTTTCACTAAGTGGACCATTGCTGGCAAAGTGATGTCTCTGCTTTTTAATATGCTGTCTAGGTTGGTCATAGCTTTCCTTCCAAGAAATAAACGTCTTTTAATTTCATGGCTGCAATCACCATCTGTGATTTTGGAGCCCCCCAAAATAAAGTGTCACTGTTTTCACTGTTTCCTCATCTATTCACAATGAAGTGAAGGAACCAGATGCCATGCTCTTCGTTTTCTGAATGTTGAGCTTTAAGCCAACTTCTTCACTCTTCTCTTTCACTTTCATCAAGAGGCTTTTTAGTTTCTCTTCACTTTCTGCCATAAGGGTGGAGTCATCTACATATATGAGGTTATTGATATTTGTCCCGGCAATCTTGATACCAGTTTGCGCTTCTTCCAGCCCAACATTTCACATAATGTACTTTGCATATAAGTTAAATAAGCAGAGTAACAGTACACAGCCTTGACATACTCCTTTCCCAATTCGGAACCAGTCGTTGTTCCATGTCCGATTCTAACTGTTGCTTTTTGATCTGCATACAGATTTCTCAGGAAGCAGGTAAGGTGATTTGGTATTCCCAACTCTTTAAGAATTTTCCAAAGTTTTTTGTGATCCACATAGTCAAAGGCATTGGCATAGTAGACAAAGCAGAAATAGATGTTTTTCTGAAACTTGCTTGTTTTTTCAATGGTCCAAATGATGTTGGCAATTTGATCTCTGGTTCCTCTACCTTTTCTAAATCCAGTTTGAACATCTGGAAATTCATGGTTCATGTTGTTGAAGCCTGGCTTGGAGAATTNCATGTCTTCTGTCTTGAAACATTGCCAGGGAAGCACCTCTGCTCACTCTCTCAAGCTATGTTCCTTGTGTGTAGATCTACAGTTCTCCCCTTGGTTTGGCAACTGACTTTTACCGCTTTGTCTAGGTAACTCATCTCTGCTTGTTACCCTCATTTCAGCATTATCTGGGACTCTGGGCGCAAATACTCTATTAGAAACGTTCATCAAAGTGCTGCCCCTGCATACTTTCACTCCACTGAGAGATAGGGTAAAAGCATCATTTTTATGCTTCAGAAGCATATCTTCTTTGTGTTCCTTATGGCTTTCTCTTTGCCTTCTCCTCAGATGGTGATGGTTTAGTCATTAAGTCATGTCTGACTCTTTTTACGACCTCATGGATTGTAGCTTACCAGGCTCCTCTGTCCATGGGATTTCCTTGGCAAGAATATTACAGTGGGTTGCCATTTCCTTTTCCAGGGGATTTTCCTGACCTGGGGATCCAACTCTTGCCTCCTGCATTGCAGATCGATTCTTTTACCACTGAGCCACCAGGGCTTCCAAAGCTCTATAAATTTTTGCTTACATCATATTTGTAACTATAACTATAAACTTGAGGCAGAACTGGTCAAACTGAAGGACTGAATCCTCAAAAATACATAAAAATATTTGTCATAAATTATCAGGATCACCATTTCTATAAATAAGAAGTATAACAAGTAGGACCCTCTGTGGTCCTCCTGGGACAGACCTTTCCCCCATATCCTCAATGTTAGCTCCTCTCTGAAGTGCCAAGATAACAGTATTTGATGCACATTTTTTGATGGAAGGTGTTAACTACTTGATGACTTGATGACCATGAGCACATAGCCCTAGGCCTCCTGGGGCCTAAGGACTGATAATATCAACCCCTGTGATAATGCCTTTTTCCTTCACCATCAGCCAATCAGAACTGTGCACAAGCTACTGTCAAGCGAGTGTATGTTCCTCGATTCTTTGTCTGGTCACAACAAAGATTTCGAGTGACAGACATTAAAGCCCCCTCGGCATGTCACAGCTCTCAGGTCTTGGATAGACCGTGTTATAGCTCTCAGGTCTCAAATGGACCATGTTATAGCTCTTAGACAAATCAGTGTTACAGCTCAGTGTTACAGCTCTATTTTATTTAGAAGATAGCAGGAAAATCCATCTTCGAGGCGTGAGGGCACGTGGATCTAAAGACACGAAGAGAAGAGCGCCCCAGGGTGTGGGAGAGAGAGAGAGAGAGAGAGAGAGCTGGTTCTGGCTCCTCTACTTATGTTTCTCTCTCCCTGGGCCTGTCCTATGTAGACTGGGCCAGCCAGAAGTGTTGTTTGTTTTATCTGAGGTCCTCACCCCAGTCCTCGGACCTTCTTTTGTTTCATTTTCGCGGGCTTTTCCCTTCCTTGTCTGTAGCCACCGCCATTTTGGACTCCTTTTCCCTGGTCTACCTACCTAACACAGGTAATAAACAAAAACTTTACAATTAAATATGAAGTTTAAAGCTAATTTTTCCCAATAGACTTTTTGTTATGAGAGCATATTCGACATCTATTTAAAAACCTTTTTGGGGAATTCCCCATTGGTCCAGTGGTTAGGACTCTGCATGTCCACTGACACGACCACAAACCCTGCCAACTTCCTGGCGTTTAAAAATGCTTTGCTGAACCAAAACCCTTTAGAGAGCTCACGGTTTTTTAGAGCCTGAAACACCTGTCCCTGTGCTTGGCCCTGCAGTAGACATTGCTTTGCTCTGAACTCCTGTGTTTCAGTTGTTTGGCCTCAGTGTCCTCACCCTTGCACTAACAAAAATATTTTTAAATGTCCTCCATTCAGAAGCTTCTAGCTAGAAAGCAGCAGTGTGGAAGAGTCAGCCATTTGTTTTCTAACCTGAACTACTCCCACCAAGTTGCCCTACTGCTGTGTGCCCATGCTGTGCTCAGTCGTGTCCGACTCTTTGCAACCCCATGGACTGTAGCCTGTCCACGGGATTTTCCAGGCAGGAATATTGGAGTGGGTTGCCATTTCCTCCTCCAGGTTACCTTCCTGACCCAGGGATCAAGCCTGCATATCCAGCACTTCCTGCATTGGCAAGCAAATTCTTTACCACTGAGCCACCTGGGAGAAGAGGGCCAAGTCAACCTAGCTCACAATCATTAGTATTTATCTTGCAGATGAAAAATGTGAGGCAAATCAGCAGGGCTCCCTATTAAAACCTGAGGCAAAAATAGAGAATGCCATTAGAATAAAAACTTCTACAGAATTGTATGAGCTAGCAACTACTCTTTAATTATTAAAAAAAAAAATCTGAATTGTGAATAAGAGTAATCAGTTATTGGTATCTTTCACCTTTTGTATAAGAAATTCAACTAGCTATTTAAAAACGCAGAGATGACCTTACAGGCTGGGTTATTATTGAGAAGGAATCACAGATGGAGGGAGAGCCCCTTCCCCTTCCTCNATCTGAATTGTGAGTAAGAGTAATCAGTTATTGGTATCTTTCACCTTTTGCATAAGAAATTCAACTAGCTATTTAAAAACGTAGAGATGACCTTACAGGCTGGGTTATTATTGAGAAGGAATCACAGATGGAGGGAGAGCCCTTTCCCCTTCCTCATTCTCAGTGAACAAAAAACCAGCAGAATTTCTCTGGTGGAATGAAGTTTCTTGTTTAATTAGACCAACAGACTTCTTACTACTATGGACTCTATTCCCTTTTCTGGAAGAACTTGTTTAAGTTATTTCAAATAATTTAACAAATCACTTGCTGATTTAAATCAATTAAGAGAGTATATTTTTCTAAAGAATGAGCTTAAACCAGCTGCGTGAGAAGTATTGTTTTGCAAAAAGAACCTAAAGAATGGGAAAACATTTTTCCCTCAGTTACTGACTCTAATCAAATCAAGTTCCTGTATCCAACACTCACAGTTATATGGTGATTAAAATACCTGTGGGTGCTGCCTTGATTATTTATCATTAGTTTTGGGGCCTTTCATGCCTTAATAAAAGAAAGATCCCATGTCTTAGTAAAAGAAAGATTCCCCCTGTATCCAACACTCACACTTATATGGTGATTAAAATATCTGTGGGTGCTGCCTCCATTATTTATCATTAGTTTTGGGGCCTTTCATGTCTTAGTAAAAGAAAGATTCCCAATGTCCTTTTTTCCCATTTAAAAAAATTATGAGAGTGGATGGAGTAATATTCATATCTTTGTCTCTTCATCTACCTTGCACTATTTCCAGTTCCCATAAGTAAGAGATTTCATAAGTATAATATAATCTTAGTTTGCCCTGTTAGGTAGGTAGAATAGGGAAAAGGAGTCCAAAATGGCGGTGGCTAAAAGACAAGAAAGGCGAAAGCCCGCAAAAATATAACAAAGGAAGGTCTGAGGACTGGAGTGAGGGCATCAGGTAAAACAAACAACACTCCTGGCTGGCCCAATTTACATAGGACAGGCCCAGGGAGAGAGAAACATATAAAAAGAGGAGCCAAAGCTAGCTTTCTCCCTTTCCTGCGCACTAAGGTGCTCGTCTCTTCATGTCTTTGGATTGACGTGCACTCATGCCTCGAAGTGGAGAAGGAAATGGCAACTGACTCCGGTGTTCTTGCCTGGAGAATCCCAGGGATGGGGGAGCCTGGTGGGCTGCCCTCTATGGAGTTGCACAGAGTCGGACACGATTGAAGAGACTCAGCAGCAGCAGCAGCAGCATGCCCCGAAGATGGATTTTCCTGCTATCTTCTAAATAAAATAGAACTATAACACTGAGCTGCAACACTGATTTGTCTAAGAGCTATAACACGGTCTTCTCGAGACCTGAGAGATATAACATGGTCTATCCAAGACCTGAGAGCTGTGACACGCCAAGGGGGCCTTAATGTCCATCACTCCAAATCTTTGTTGTGATGAGACAAAAACTGAGAAGCATACACTCTCGTGACAGTCCTAAGGGAAGCAAAAAATATAATTGTGTATCTACTATATGTCTACTACTAAGCACTTTTACATACATTGTTTTCTAACTTCTCTGCAAGACATTTTTACAGGTTATGAAACCAATGCTAAATCAAATTAAACAATTACTTGCCTAATAACTTGAAATGGAGTATATAACCTATAGAAATACTGAATCACGTTGTTGTACATATGCAACTAATATAGTATTATAAATCAACTATACTTCAACTGAAAAAAAAATAAACAATTATTTGCCAAAGGTCAAGTGGCTAATGCAGGACTGAATTAGGATTTAGAACTAGATCTTTCCTTGAATAGCTTGATAGGTTATTAAATTGAAATTTTCTTGAGGAGAGAAACAAGATGATGCTTTTATTGTACATTGAAGTACACAGAAAGTAATCAGTTAATGGCTGTGCAATAAATCCCAAGTCATTACTATTTTTGTTCCCCTTATGCACCTCCTTTTGTTCCTAATCTGTCTTCTGACATCCAGTAGCAATTCTGTGTAAAGTGAGAGTTATAATATTTAGCATGCAGATTTGTGAAAGTACTAAGTAGCATATTTCAAGAAATGCCACTTGAAGCAGTTAAATCCCTGAGGATTCAATATATCACTTAAGTTTGTTCCAGGAAGTGACAAGTGACAACCGAGAGCACACAATTGAAAGGCAGGTCAAGCACAATGATAGTAGGGTTCAGGAACAATTGTCTACCCTGATGAGATCTCTACCCACTATCCTCATTTATATTGGCTACTTATCAATTGACATTGACTACTAAATGCTAATGGACTTGAATGCCTAAAGATGCCTGTCATTGCAATACCGTGTGTGTGTGTGTGTGTGTGTGTGTGTGTGTGTGTGTGTGTGTGTGTGTGATCTCTTAGTTGTGCAGGACTCTTTGCAACTGTATGGACTATAGCTTGCCATGCTCCTCTGCCCATGGGATTTTCCAGGTAAGAATACTGGAGTGGGTTGCCATTTCCTCCAGATTATGTTTCTGACCCAGAAATCAAACCTGTGTCTCCTGTCTCCTGTCTTGGCAGGCAGCTTCTTTACCATGGAACCCCCTGGGAAGCCCGTGTCATTGGATTGTGTACTACTGAAACAATGACATTATATAAACACTTGAAAAATGCATTCCTACATCATTATTTCTAGATATTATTAATTTCTAGACATTAATAATTCCCACATCATTATTTCTAGATATTATTTTCTCCTTTATTTTTCTTTCTTCACGAGGGATAACCAGCTTATCCTATGGAACGAGCAAAGACAAATTCAATTACGACTCAGCAAGCAATGTACAAAAATTTGCATATTCTTCCAGCCTTGTATTGCTGATATAGATGTGTGTGGTTTCTCTTAGCTAATTGACAGCACAGGGCCAGGCCACTTCATGCCAAATTATAGAGCTTTCCACAACAGCTTTTGGCAGCAATGCTAAAGGATTCACATTGGAAAATTTATAATTCACTCCAGCTCCATGCATTTGCTGTATGATTTTTCTCTCTTAGTATTATTTTGGATTTGACAGTGAGGGAAAGGATTGGTGAGGGTTCTCGAAAAAGCATTTTTGTGAGAATAGTTTGCATCTTTCTAAGTTTCATGTTAAGTGCATGGAGAGTTTAAGATCTTAGTAGCTTAGTTATGAATATTATATAATCTGTAGATACTACTTGGAGAAGGCAATGGCACCCCACTCCAGTACTCTTGCCTGGAAAATCCCATGGATGGAGGAGCCTGGTGGGCTGCAGTCCATGGGGTCTCTGAGTAGGACACGACTGAGCGACTTCACTTTCACTTTTCATTTTCATGCGTTGGAGAAGGAAATGGCAACCCACTCCGGTGTTCTTGCCTGGAGAATCCCAGGGACAGAGGAGCCTGGTGGGCTGCCATCTATGGTGTCGCACAGAGTCGGACACGACTGAAGCAACTTAGGAGCAGCAGCAGATACTACTGACACAGAAAGTGAATCATTTTTCACTGAAAGGAGATGACAAGTAAACTTTTGTGAATACTTTCACTTACAAAAGAATGGACATTTCACAAAGCCCTCAGACCACATTGATTACACCTGCTGTTTCTGCTAAGTACAAAAGGAAAATTGACTCTCATTTCCAAGGCAATTGGTGATAGGGCTACAGTTACCTTGTATTTCTTTTCATTTTCAAAATAGCCAGAACCAAAGGAACAGCCTGACCAGTTAACCTGCCTGCCAATTACAGGACCATGGTTATCATATATCTTTGGGACTGCCTCTGCCTCCCCAAATCCATTCAGCAAATGTACCATCTTGCAAGGGGGATGACATTAGACAATGGCAGTCATTATAAGACAAATGTAGGTATTCGGAATTGCAAACACTTTGTTGTCAGCTTCCTGGCTCAGAATGTTCTCAAGCTTATGATTATCTCACAGCTGCAAACCTTGGAAGATGCTGCTCTTTAGTTTTGCACAGCTAGGATTTCTTCTCTAGAGTATCAAAGTCTGGATGCCTGGCAAATTTCTCCTCTACAGTCATCTCAGTCTGTCCAATGAAAGAAGAAAAATGGAAATGTCACCGCATTCAGTTCACTTCAGTTCAGTCACTCAGTCTTGTTTGACTCGTTGCGTCCCTGTGAATCGCAGCACACCAGGCCTTCTTGTCCATCATCAACTCCCGGAGTGCACCCAAACACATGTCCATTGAGTCAGTGATGCCATTCAACCATCTCATCCTGTGTTGTCATCTTCTCCTCCCACCTTCAATCTTTCCCAGCATCAGAGTCTTTTCAAATGAGTCAGCTCTTTGCATCAGTGGCCAAAGTATTAGAGTTTCAGCTTCAACATCAGTCCTTCCAATGAACATCCAGGACCAATCTCCTTTAGGACGGACAGGTTGGATCTCCTTGCAGTCACTTTCAAGAGTCTTCTCCAACACCACAGTTCAAAAGCATCAGTTCTTCAGTGCTCAGCTTTCTTTATGATCCAACTTTCACATCCATAAATGACTACTGGAAAAACCATAGCTTTGACTAGATGGACCTTTGTTGGCAAAGTAATGTCTTTGCTTTTTATTATGCTGTCTAGTTTGTTCATAACTTTCCTTCCAAGGAGTAAGTTTCTTTTAATTTCATGGCTGCAGTCACCATCTGCAGTGATTTTGGAACCCAAAAAATAGTCAGCTACTGTTTCCACTGGTTCCCCATCTATTTGCCATGAAGTGATGGGACTGGATGCCATGACTTTAGTTTTCTGAATGTAGAGCTTTAAGCCAACTTTTTCACTCTCCTCTCTCACTTTCATCAAGAAGCTCTTTAGTTCTTCATTTTCTTCCATGAGGGTGGTATCATCTGCATATCTCAGGTTATTGATATTTCTCCTGAAATCTTGATTCCAGCTTGTACTTCTTCCAGCCCAGCATTTCTCATGATGTACTCTGCATATAAGTTAAATATACAGGCTGACAGTATGCAGCCTTGACATACTCCTTTTCCTATTTGGAATCAGTTTGTTGTTTCGTGTCCATTTCTAACTGTTGCTTCCTGACCTGTGTACAGGTTTCTCAAGAGGCAGGTCAGGTGGTCTGGTATTCCCATCTCTTGAAGAATTTTCCACAATTTATTGTGATCCACACAGTCAAAGGCTTTGGCCCAGTCAATAAAGCAGAAATAGATGTTTTTCTGGAACTCTCTTGCTTTTTTGATTATTCAGAGCATGTTGGCAATTTGATCTCTGGTTCCTCTGCCTTTTCTAAAACCAGCTGGAAGTTCACAGTTCACGTATTGCTGAAGCCTGGCTTGGAAAATTTTGAGCATTACTTTACTAGTGTGTGAGATNGACTCTATTCCCTTTTCTGGAAGAACTTGTTTAAGTTATTTCAAATAATTTAACAAATCACTTGCTGATTTAAATCAATTAAGAGAGTATATTTTTCTAAAGAATGAGCTTAAACCAGCTGCGTGAGAAGTATTGTTTTGCAAAAAGAACCTAAAGAATGGGAAAACATTTTTCCCTCAGTTACTGACTCTAATCAAATCAAGTTCCTGTATCCAACACTCACAGTTATATGGTGATTAAAATACCTGTGGGTGCTGCCTTGATTATTTATCATTAGTTTTGGGGCCTTTCATGCCTTAATAAAAGAAAGATCCCATGTCTTAGTAAAAGAAAGATTCCCCCTGTATCCAACACTCACACTTATATGGTGATTAAAATATCTGTGGGTGCTGCCTCCATTATTTATCATTAGTTTTGGGGCCTTTCATGTCTTAGTAAAAGAAAGATTCCCAATGTCCTTTTTTCCCATTTAAAAAAATTATGAGAGTGGATGGAGTAATATTCATATCTTTGTCTCTTCATCTACCTTGCACTATTTCCAGTTCCCATAAGTAAGAGATTTCATAAGTATAATATAATCTTAGTTTGCCCTGTTAGGTAGGTAGAATAGGGAAAAGGAGTCCAAAATGGCGGTGGCTAAAAGACAAGGAAGGCGAAAGCCCGCAAAAATATAACAAAGGAAGGTCTGAGGACTGGAGTGAGGGCATCAGGTAAAACAAACAACACTCCTGGCTGGCCCAATTTACATAGGACAGGCCCAGGGAGAGAGAAACATATAAAAAGAGGAGCCAAAGCTAGCTTTCTCCCTTTCCTGCGCACTAAGGTGCTCGTCTCTTCATGTCTTTGGATTGACGTGCACTCATGCCTCGAAGTGGAGAAGGAAATGGCAACTGACTCCGGTGTTCTTGCCTGGAGAATCCCAGGGATGGGGGAGCCTGGTGGGCTGCCCTCTATGGAGTTGCACAGAGTCGGACACGATTGAAGAGACTCAGCAGCAGCAGCAGCAGCATGCCTCGAAGATGGATTTTCCTGCTATCTTCTAAATAAAATAGAACTATAACCCTGAGCTGTAACACTGATTTGTCTAAGAGCTATAACACGGTCTTCTCAAGACCTGAGAGATATAACATGGTCTATCCAAGACCTGAGAGCTGTGACACGCCAAGGGGGCCTTAATGTCCATCACTCCAAATCTTTGTTGTGATGAGACAAAAACTGAGGAGCATACACTCTCGTGACAGTCCTAAGGGAAGCAAAAAATATAATTGTGTATCTACTATATGTCTACTACTAAGCACTTTTACATACATTGTTTTCTAACTTCTCTGCAAGACATTTTTACAGGTTATGAAACCAATGCTAAATCAAATTAAACAATTACTTGCCTAATAACTTGAAATGGAGTATATAACCTATAGAAATACTGAATCACGTTGTTGTACATATGCAACTAATATAGTATTATAAATCAACTATACTTCAACTGAAAAAAAAATAAACAATTATTTGCCAAAGGTCAAGTGGCTAATGCAGGACTGAATTAGGATTTAGAACTAGATCTTTCCTTGAATAGCTTGATAGGTTATTAAATTGAAATTTTCTTGAGGAGAGAAACAAGATGATGCTTTTATTGTACATTGAAGTACACAGAAAGTAATCAGTTAATGGCTGTGCAATAAATCCCAAGTCATTACTATTTTTGTTCCCCTTATGCACCTCCTTTTGTTCCTAATCTGTCTTCTGACATCCAGTAGCAATTCTGTGTAAAGTGAGAGTTATAATATTTAGCATGCAGATTTGTGAAAGTACTAAGTAGCATATTTCAAGAAATGCCACTTGAAGCAGTTAAATCCCTGAGGATTCAATATATCACTTAAGTTTGTTCCAGGAAGTGACAAGTGACAACCGAGAGCACACAATTGAAAGGCAGGTCAAGCACAATGATAGTAGGGTTCAGGAACAATTGTCTACCCTGATGAGATCTCTACCCACTATCCTCATTTATATTGGCTACTTATCAATTGACATTGACTACTAAATGCTAATGGACTTGAATGCCTAAAGATGCCTGTCATTGCAATACCGTGTGTGTGTGTGTGTGTGTGTGTGTGTGTGTCATCTCTTAGTTGTGTACGACTCTTTGCAACTGTATGGACTATAGCTTGCCATGCTCCTCTGCCCATGGGATTTTCCAGGTAAGAATACTGGAGTGGGTTGCCATTTCCTCCAGATTATGTTTCTGACCCAGAAATCAAACCTGTGTCTCCTGTCTCCTGTCTTGGCAGGCAGCTTCTTTACCATGGAACCCCCTGGGAAGCCCGTGTCATTGGATTGTGTACTACTGAAACAATGACATTATATAAACACTTGAAAAATGCATTCCTACATCATTATTTCTAGATATTATTAATTTCTAGACATTAATAATTCCCACATCATTATTTCTAGATATTATTTTCTCCTTTATTTTTCTTTCTTCACGAGGGATAACCAGCTTATCCTATGGAACGAGCAAAGACAAATTCAATTACGACTCAGCAAGCAATGTACAAAAATTTGCATATTCTTCCAGCCTTGTATTGCTGATATAGATGTGTGTGGTTTCTCTTAGCTAATTGACAGCACAGGGCCAGGCCACTTCATGCCAAATTATAGAGCTTTCCACAACAGCTTTTGGCAGCAATGCTAAAGAATTCACATTGGAAAATTTATAATTCACTCCAGCTCCATGCATTTGCTGTATGATTTTTCTCTCTTAGTATTATTTTGGATTTGACAGTGAGGGAAAGGATTGGTGAGGGTTCTCGAAAAAGCATTTTCGTGAGAATAGTTTGCATCTTTCTAAGTTTCATGTTAAGTGCATGGAGAGTTTAAGATCTTAGTAGCTTAGTTATGAATATTATATAATCTGTAGATACTACTTGGAGAAGGCAATGGCACCCCACTCCAGTACTCTTGCCTGGAAAATCCCATGGATGGAGGAGCCTGGTGGGCTGCAGTCCATGGGGTCTCTGAGTAGGACACGACTGAGAGACTTCACTTTCACTTTTCATTTTCACGCGTTGGAGAAGGAAATGGCAACCCACTCCCGTGTTCTTGCCTGGAGAATCCCAGGGACAGAGGAGCCTGGTGGGCTGCCGTCTATGGGGTCGCACAGAGTCGGACACGACTGAAGCAACTTAGGAGCAGCAGCAGATACTACTGACACAGAAAGTGAATCATTTTTCACTAAAAGGAGATGACAAGTAAACTTTTGTGAATACTTTCACTTACAAAAGAATGGACATTTCACAAAGCCCTCAGACCACATTGATTACACCTGCTGTTTCTGCTAAGTACAAAAGGAAAATTGACTGTCATTTCCAAGGCAATTGGTGATAGGGCTACAGTTACCTTGTATTTCTTTTCATTTTCAAAATAGCCAGAACCAAAGGAACAGCCTGACCAGTTAACCTGCCTGCCAATTACAGGACCATGGTTATCATATATCTTTGGGACTGCCTCTGCCTCCCCAAATCCATTCAGCAAATGTACCATCTTGTAAGGGGGATGACATTAGACAATGGCAGTCATTATAAGACAAATGTAGGTATTGGGAATTGCAAACACTTTGTTGTCAGCTTCCTGGCTCAGAATGTTCTCAAGCTTATGATTATCTCACAGCTGCAAACCTTGGAAGATGCTGCTCTTTAGTTTTGCACAGCTAGGATTTCTTCTCTAGAGTATCAAAGTCTGGATGCCTGGCAAATTTCTCCTCTACAGTCATCTCAGTCTGTCCAATGAAAGAAGAAAAATGGAAATGTCACCGCATTCAGTTCACTTCAGTTCAGTCACTCAGTCTTGTTTGACTCGTTGCGTCCCTGTGAATCGCAGCACACCAGGCCTTCTTGTCCATCATCAACTCCCGGAGTGCACCCAAACACATGTCCATTGAGTCAGTGATGCCATTCAACCATCTCATCCTGTGTTGTCATCTTCTCCTCCCACCTTCAATCTTTCCCAGCATCAGAGTCTTTTCAAATGAGTCAGCTCTTTGCATCAGTGGCCAAAGTATTAGAGTTTCAGCTTCAACATCAGTCCTTCCAATGAACATCCAGGACCAATCTCCTTTAGGACGGACAGGTTGGATCTCCTTGCAGTCACTTTCAAGAGTCTTCTCCAACACCACAGTTCAAAAGCATCAGTTCTTCAGTGCTCAGCTTTCTTTATGATCCAACTTTCACATCCATAAATGACTACTGGAAAAACCATAGCTTTGACTAGATGGACCTTTGTTGGCAAAGTAATGTCTTTGCTTTTTATTATGCTGTCTAGTTTGTTCATAACTTTCCTTCCAAGGAGTAAGTTTCTTTTAATTTCATNTAAATGACTACTGGAAAAACCATAGCTTTGACTAGATGGACCTTTGTTGGCAAAGTAATGTCTTTGCTTTTTATTATGCTGTCTAGTTTGTTCATAACTTTCCTTCCAAGGAGTAAGTTTCTTTTAATTTCATGGCTGCAGTCACCATCTGCAGTGATTTTGGAACCCAAAAAATAGTCAGCTACTGTTTCCACTGGTTCCCCATCTATTTGCCATGAAGTGATGGGACTGGATGCCATGACTTTAGTTTTCTGAATGTAGAGCTTTAAGCCAACTTTTTCACTCTCCTCTCTCACTTTCATCAAGAAGCTCTTTAGTTCTTCATTTTCTTCCATGAGGGTGGTATCATCTGCATATCTCAGGTTATTGATATTTCTCCTGAAATCTTGATTCCAGCTTGTACTTCTTCCAGCCCAGCATTTCTCATGATGTACTCTGCATATAAGTTAAATATACAGGCTGACAGTATGCAGCCTTGACATACTCCTTTTCCTATTTGGAATCAGTTTGTTGTTTCGTGTCCATTTCTAACTGTTGCTTCCTGACCTGTGTACAGGTTTCTCAAGAGGCAGGTCAGGTGGTCTGGTATTCCCATCTCTTGAAGAATTTTCCACAATTTATTGTGATCCACACAGTCAAAGGCTTTGGCCCAGTCAATAAAGCAGAAATAGATGTTTTTCTGGAACTCTCTTGCTTTTTTTTTCCGTGATCCAGTGGATGTTGGCAATTTGATCTCTGGTTCCTCTGCCTTTTTTAAAACCAGCTTGAACATCAGGAAGTTCACGGTTCACGTATTGCTGAAGCCTGGCTTGGAGAATTTTGAGCATTACTTTACTAGCATGTGAGATGAGTGCAATTGTGCGGTAGTTTGAGCATTCTTTGGCATTGCCTTTCTTTGGGATTGGAATGAAAACTGACCTTTTCCAGTCCTGTGGCCACTGCTGAGTTTTCCAAATTTGCTGGCATATTGAGTGCAGCACTTTCACAGCATCATCTTTCAGGATTTGAAATAGCTCAACTGGAATTCCATCACCTCCACTAGCTTTGTTCATAGTGATGCTTCCTAAGGCCCAGTTGACTTCACATTCCAGGATGTCTGGCTCTAGGTGAGTGATCACACCATCATGATTATCTGGGTCATGAAGATCTTTTTGTACAGTTCTTCTGTGTATTCTTGCTACCTCTTCTTAATAGCTTCTTCTTCTGTTGGGTCCATACCATTTCTGTCCTTTATTGAGCCCATCTTTGCATGAAATGTTCCCTTGGTATCTAATTTTCTTGAAGAGATCTCTACTCTTCCCCATTCTATTGTTCTCTCTATTTCTTTGCATTAATCACTGAGGAAGTACTTCTTATCTCTCCTTGCTATTCCTTGGAACTGTGTATTCAAACAGGTATATCTTTTCTTTTCTCCTTTGTTTCTCACTTCTCTTCTTTTCACAGCTATTTGTAAGGCCTCCTCAGACAGCCATTTTGGTTTTTTGCCTTTCTTTTTCTTGGGGATGGTCTTGATCCTTGTCTACTGTACAATGACACAAACCTCCACCTATCGTTCATCAGGTACTCTGTCTATCAGATTTAGTCCCCGAAATCTTTTTCTCTCTTCCACTGTCACCACATTGACATTATTTTGTAAACTATCCCCTGACACACACTGCTCACCATATCTAAAGAGACAATGAGAACCAACATTATTGAAAGTTTACTAAAATGTTCAACACTACTTTATAAGTTACCTGATTCAATCCTCATNTTGTCTCCTGTACAATGACACAAACCTCCCCCTATCGTTCATCAGGTACTCTGTCTATCAGATTTAGTCCCCGAAATCTATTTCTCTCTTCCACTGTCACCACATTGACATTATTTTGTAAACTATCCCCTGACACACACTGCTCGCCATATCTAAAGAGACAATGAGAACCAACATTATTGAAAGTTTACTAAAATGTTCAACAATACTTTATAAGTTACCTGATTCAATCCTCATACAATTTCTTTTTAGAAATTATATTATTATAGCCATCTTTCAAGAAACTGATAATTTGACAGATTAAAAACTTTGGGTAATCAATTCTGCTAGTAAATAGCAGAATTTGGGGACTGAAAACTTATTCCACATGTTTATTCAACATTTTTAACCTTTTTTTAAATTTTATATTGAAGTTGATTAATGATGTTGTGAGTGTGGGTGTGTGCTTAGTAGCTTGTCATGTTCGACTCTTTGTGACCTCATGGATTGTAACCCACCAGGCTCCTCTGTTCATGAGATCCCCCAGGCAAGAATACTGGACTGGGTAGCCATCTCCTTCTCCAGGAGATTTTCCCAACACAGGGATCGAACCCAGGGTCTCCTACATTGCAGGTGGATATATAAAAATAGATATAGTTATACATATATTTATTGTTTTTTCCAAATTCTTTTCCTAGTTATGTTATTACAGAATATTGAGCAGAGTTCCCTGTGCTAATTAGTAGGTGATTGTTGCAAGTTTTTATGGTGCCTTTTATTCAATATCTATTTAGTTAGTTTACTGGGTTTTTTTTAAAAAGTCTCTTTTATAGAAAGATTGCTGCTGCTGCTGCTGAAGTCGCTTCAGTCGTGTCCAACTCTGTGTGACCCCACAGATGGCAGCCCATTGGGCTCCGCCATTCCTGGGATTCTCCAATCAGCAATAATTAAATTGAATGACCTTTATGTGGCAGGCTTTATTTTATTTTACATACTAAAAATATAGATCCTGTCATCATGGAACTTATACTCTAGTGGAGAAGTAAGTAATATACAAAAATGATGAGTAACTGTTGACCCACCATGATTTAGAGGAATGACAGGGAAAAAAAAAAAAAAACCCCCAGTAGAATGGCTGAAATTTCTGAAATACTGATGAAAGTGTGTGGGGGATTGCTCGTTCATTTGGAGTGACAAGGAAGATTTTCATTAGAAAGGTGACATCTGAGGAAAGGACTAACAGAAGTGAAAGAATCAGCCAGGCAGATAACTTGAAAAGCATCCTGACAAGCAGAGGGAACAGTGAGTGTAAAGATCCTGGGGAAGAAGTATCCCTGGACTGTGTTGCTATAGTTCAGTCTCCAAGTCATGTCAGATTCTTTGTGATCCCATGGACTGCAGCACACCAGGCTTCCCTGTTCTTCACTATCTCCCAGAGTTGGCTCAAATTCATGACCATTGTGTCAGTGATGCTATCTAACCAACTTATCCTCTGTCACCCTCTTCTCCTCTTGTGGTCAATCTTTTCCCAGCATCAGGGTCTTTTCCAATGAGTCGGCTCTTCACATCAGGTGGCCAAAGTACTGGAGTGTGTAAAGAACAGCCAATGAGAACTGGCTGACTGGCCTATGAAAAGAGAAGCAAAAAGTAGAAGATAACATCAGGGAGTGATGACATAATGAGTGAAGAGAAGGCACATGCAGTTTTAAAGGCTATTTGAAATACCTTTCCTTTAATAAAGCCATTTGAGAGTCCTGAAAATAGAAATGACCCATTTAACTTACACTGCAGCAATGTCACTTAATTGCTGTGCTATCATGTATTTAATCATTTAATTGCTGTGAGTAAAATGTAGAGAAGTCAGAGAGGTAGGAGGAAGAACAATTAGGGGCTAATAGTCATACTGATCTGGGTAAGAGATGATACTGGCTTAGATGATTAGGCTTACAATGGTGACATAAGGATAGTAAGGTAAAGAGAAATAGTAGACCTTTGAGGGTAGAAGGCGTGGATTTCCTAATGATCAAGGAGAAAGAATGAAGAGGAAAATTAAGGAGGGGCTCACAGGTTTTGATCAAGAAACTGTAAGAGTACAGTTACCATTCATTGAGATGGAGAAAATTTTTGGATGAAAAAATATGGGAGAGATATCAGGAGTTTGGCAATGAATATTTGGATGTTTAAAATTAGACTTGTAAGTTTGGTTTATCTATTGAATACTCAGTTGAAGACATTAAGTGGTTTAATAAATGAATCCAGAGTTTAAAATAGATGTCTGAGATGGAAATAAGAAACTTAAAATAATCAGCATAGATATGATACTTAGGATTGCTGAGAATGTGTGAATATTTCTTTTTTTTATAACATGTCATGTTCATTTTCAGGGAGAAAATTATAATCCATTTGCCTTATTGGAAAACAATTTTCCTGTTACACAGGGAAAATGGAATATTTTAAAAGAAAATGAATATGGTAGCCAAAAAAAGAAAAAAACCCTTGGCTGAATAGGCAAACTTGTTTCTTATTTATTTTCAAATTGGAATATAGTTGATTTACAATGTCATATTAATTTTTGCTATACAGCAAACTAATTTAGTTATGCATAAACATACAAGAGAATGTATGAGATTTCTATGGATATAAATTTAAGTAGAAAAAACAAGAACTCCAGGAACAAATCCTGACGTATTCCAATATTTAGAGAATGAGAACTAGAGAAAGAATGAACAAAAGATTATGAAACATATCAGCCAAAAAGTAGGTGGAAAACCAAGATCTGCCTTTTTCTGAAAGTCAAACAAAAAGATAATCTTTAAAAAAAGAGGGGATGATTAATTCTGACAAAAAACAGTGATGGTCAACTAGTAAGACATCTGGAACTTGACTATTTTATTTAGCAATGTAAAGATCATTGGATAGCCAGGCTCTCTGTAGGGACAAAAAAGACCAAAAAAAATTTTTTGATGGGATTGAATTTAGGAAAAATTTAAGTAAAGAAATTGAGATTATAAGACTGGACAACTCTTCTGAGGAATTTTGCACTACNGAAGCCTCTCAGGTGCAGGTCAAGGGCTGTCTCTTATACACATCTAGATGTGTATAAGAGACAGGGACATCACAGAGCACTCCCTCTGGATAGTCTCTTGATATTCAATATAAGTAACAAAATAAATACATAAATAGACCTAAAATGTTCTATGCAGAAAATTAAAGCAGTTTTTGTATAAAAAGAAGACTGACCATTAGCTACTGGAGAATGCATTTTTTAAAATTATTTATTTGGCTGTATCAGGTAGTAGTTGTATGTGGCATTCTTTTGCTATAGTGTGTGGGCTCTTTCATTGTGGCACAAAGATTTCTTTCTTATTGTGGTGCTGGGCTCCATAGTTGCCCCACAGCATGTAGAATCTCAGGGATCGCACCTACATCCCCGGCACCCCCTGAAGTGGATGGTGGATTCTCGACCACTGGAACACCCAAGATTGCATGTACAAAAATGCAGTTGGTAGATCCCCAAATCTGCTTTCAAGTTAGATAATTCTCTGGAAGGACACACTGAACTCAGAAAAACCATCATATTTATGGCTACGGTTTATTATAGCAAAAGACACAGACTAAAATCAGCAAAAGGAAAATTTATGTAGGATAAAGTCCAGAAGATAATAGCACAGATTTACAGTTGTCTTCTCCCCAGTGGAATCATGCAGACACCACTTATTTCTACCATCAGTGATGTGCGGCAACGTTTGTAAAGTATTCTTCATCAGGGAAGCTTTCTCAAGTCTTGGTGTCCAGGGGGTCAGTCACATCAGCATGGCTGACTGCCTACATGGCTGACTTTAGTTAACTCAGTCTCCAGCCCCTCCAGAGGTCAAGCTGATACCACCTGGGCCAAGGCTGGATCATAAAAAAACACTGTCAAAATAAAGTCCTGTGGCCTATGACTTCAGGGAAAAACACACTGAGGAAGTGGAATGTTCTAAAGACTTAGAGGAAGCCTCTCAGGTGCAGGTCAAGGGTGAGACTTTTCTTTAGAAGCTGTTCTCTGGCACTGTAATGTAAAATGTTAATATTTGTATGCACATATTCATATGTCAAATACTTATTGTTATCTTTAAAAGAATCTGATATTGTCTTGCTTAACTCTTTGAGCTAGCTTCCAGAAGCACAATTAGACTATCTGAATATTTTAGTAGTTTAATCTGATTCTTTTGTTCCTTTGGCTAAAAAAATAGTTTACATTATTTGATTTTAAGAAGGCTCTGGGCTGAATCAACTGTATCCAAATTGGCAAACAAATTATTTTTAATTACTGAACAGCTTGAAATAATTTAACAATTTCAGTCAGAAGATGAAAAAGATGGAATCCATTTTGTGACAACTAAAACCTAATTTTATCATATCAGAAAATCTGAGAACAAAAATAATCATTAACAGACATGAGACTATTGAATTTCAACCCATTGTTTCTCATCATAGAAATATTTCAAGTCACAAAAAAATAAGAGGTTTTTATAAAACATGCATCCATTATGGCTCAAAAAGAGATGACTAAAATGTACAAAATAAAAAGCTTATAATGCATAATCCACAACTATCTTCACAATATTTCAACTCCTAAAATTGCCTCACTATAGCAACCCACATGTATATTCCTGCATAAATTCTAAAGTTTTTGTTTTTGCCATATGACTTTAGCAAAAAACAATGTAGTGATTCCATAATTCAAAGATGTGCTATTCCAGCCTTGAGACAGAACACCTGCTTTAAACTTTGCTTACAAGCACATGCTTAGAGGTCAAAACATGAAGTGAAGGGTGGATAATTCTAATTCTTTAATCTAAAAAGGAAAATGTCCTTTTCAAAGAGAAAATTACTCATTATAGTTTGGGAGGAGTTAATTTGAAGGATGGTAAGAGGTGGGGAACAAAAACTGGACTTACAATACTTGACATGGTACCTAGAACTAAGCTATATTTTCAGAAACCCTTCATTAATGCAGCTTGTTCTTTATTTCTAATAAACATTTTTGAATATTTATTTTAGTATCATCTAGTAGGTGTTTCCAAAAAAACCCCTGTAATTATGGCATTATGATGCCCATTGTACAGAGAAATAAATGAGGGTTAGAAATATTAGCCATCATCCCTAAAAATATAGGGATATTGAAGAGCAAGCATAAATTAAATCCATCTAACAATATGACATGAAATTGTGAAGATATTTCTTTCAGGAGCAGAGATCTAAAGGGTCAGATGAATAACGGTCAACTATGAACCCACAAAATAAAGAATTAGTATAACTGTGCATCAAAAACAATCACTCAGTGAAAAGAAATGTGTAACAACAATTAGAACTCTCTGCTGCTGGGGTACCGAAAAAATTCTTTTTCAAGGGATACACAGTCTTGTCAAGAAGAGAAGATTCTCAAATCAATAATTATAATCTACTTTGATTGGTGGTATAGACAAGAAGGAGCTGAGGAACCTGGAAAAGAGCACGTTGTTCTACTTGGGGCCTAAAGAGCAAAATATGAGAATTGTGCTTAAAACATGAACTCTCCTGGGAGGTCAACTATGGAAGGATATTCCTGGCGAAAATGATATGTATGAGGAAAGGTACAGAAGCATGAAAGGTTGCAGTCTGGTTAAAGAAGGAGAAACGTACCATTTTGACCACAGCATGCCATGCACACGGGGATATAAGAGAAGATAACAATGGCACCCCACTCCAGTTCTCTTGCCTGGAGAATCCCATGGACGGTGGAGCCTGGTAGGCTACAGTCCATGGGGTCGCTAAGACTCGGACACGACTGAGCGACTTCACTTTCACTTTCCACTTTCATGCATTGGGAGAAGGAAATGGCAACCCACTCCAGTGTTCTTGCCTGGAGAATCCCAGGGACGGCGGAGCCTGGTGGGCTGCCGCCTATGGGGTCGCACAGAGTTGGACACGACTGACGCGACTTAGCAGCAGCAAGCAGCAACATTAAGAACAGAATATGAGGACCAGATTGTGTATTTTTAAAAATCTGGAGTGTATTGCATAGTCAAAGGATACAATTGCTAGGAAATGTCTGAATAAATATATGCATATTAGAGCTTTTAAAATGCTTGCTTTTATGCCTTAAGGGGTAGAATAGTTTCTGTCTGGAGTAGGTGGTTTTCATTTAGAAAAATAATTTGATAGATCACTTTGAATGTGAAAGATGTAGGACACGCTCTCTCTCCTGCCTGCCTCCACTGAGACATGGTTTGGAAAGAGGCAGTATAACATTTGTATGTAAGCTGGACTGCAAAATAAATTTACAGGAATATCAGTATACAGAAAACTAAGTAAGGGAAGAAAAAGTGCTATGAAAAAATGCAATTTGTGAGTGTAGAGGGGGGAAAAATCACTATTCAGAAGATTATGAGCACTGAGAATGTTTGAGATATTCTTACATTGAGTCTTTTGGTACTCCATTGTTATTTTCCAGAATACCTCAAATTAAAATGTTGGTAAAAATTTATGCTTTGTGTAAGTGTACTTGAGAAAAAGCCTTGTAAGAGGACTGTGTCCCATATCACAATGCCATGTGTCAGAGAAGAAAACAACCAGGGGAGGAAAAATACATGCACTCTAAAACCAGAGTCCATCAGGTTTACAAACTAAGGGTTAGAAAATACTATAAAAATTGAAATCTATGCACATATTTGCAAATACCCTGTAGAAAGTTGTGGGTTACCATCTGCATGCAGGGTGGGAATTTTTAAGAAAATTTTGTTTAAATACCACAGAACATTGATAAACAGATAAATAGACATTGGTCTGTAAGTGGTCCTGCAGAATCCTGTGTAAATGGTGAAAATGATTGAACTGAGATGTTAGTGATGTAGATGGAGAATATTAGATGGGAACAGGTGTGTTGGCAAGTTAAATCAGAAGGACTTGGCAATGATTTGGAAAATTTTATGTTTATTTTCTGAACAACATAATAGATGATTGTACTATTTACTGAGATAGAAAAAGTTCAGTTCAGTCGCTCAGTAGTGTCCAACTCTTTGTGACCGCATGAATCACAGCATGCCAGGCCTCCCTGTCCATCACTAACTCCTGGAGTTTACCCAAACCCATGTCCATCGAGTCAGTGATGCCATCCAGCCATCTCATCCTCTCTCATCCCCTTCTACTCCTGCCCCAATCCATCCCAGCATCAGGGTCTTTTCCAATGAGTCAGCTCTTTGCATGAGGTGGCCAAAGTATTGGAGTTTCAGCTTCAACATCAGTCCTTCCAGTGAACACCCAGACTGATCTCCTTTAGGATTGACTGGCTGGATCTCCTTGCAGTCCAAGGGACTCTCAAGAGCCTTCTCCAACACCACAGTTTAAAAGCATCAATTCTTCAGCGCTCAGCTTTCTTCACAGACCAACTCTCACATCCATACATGACCACTGGAAAAACCATAGCCTTGACTAGACGCACCTTAGTTGGCAAAGTAATGTCTCTTAAATGCTATCTAGGTTGGTCATAACTTTCATTCCAAGGAGTAAGCATCTTTTAATTTAACGGCTACAATCAGAAAGGTAGAGAGAAATAAATCAGTGGAATTAAAATAAGAGCTGTTTGACTTTGTTGAATTTGAAACATGTATTAATAACTAAATGGAAATGTTGCAACCACCTAAGTAAATAGTATATATGAAGAGCAGTGGAGGATGTTAGACAGAGCCCTCATGTACTGTAACATTTAGAGGCCTCACAGAAAAAGAGAAGTAAAGGAAAGAGCCTAAAATGAAAAAGCCAATAAGGCAGGAAAAAAAGTTGTGTGTTATGATGAAATCAAAATAAGAGTGTTTCCAGAAGATGGGAGAGTTATTTGTGCCAAATGTTGCTGAGAATTTGGCTAAAATTAGATAAGCAAATCTTTGAATTGAATGTTTGGAAGTCACTGGTAATGTTGACAAGAGTATTTTTAGTGGCATGATGCAGACCGAATAGTCTGAGTATACTATGGAGAGTGAGGAAGGGAAGCCAATTACTACTGCAGCCAGATTTTCTGAAAGGAACAATGAGATCCCAGAAAAAAAGTTGAATAGTAGTTTCAGAAGGATTATTTAATGTTAGAGACAATAGGGAATGTTTACATGTTCCTAGGAAGCTTCCAGGATGGAAACACAAATTATAGACAGTAGAAAATTATAGGAACTGAGACCACAAAAAAATTTATGAGAACACCCTCCAGTTGCCTTGTAAAGGCCTACTTAACATTGTTAACATCTGCTGTTACCAGATATTGGAGAAGGCAATGTCAACCCACTCCAGTACTCTTGCCTGGAGAATCCCAGGGACGGCGGAGCCTGGTGGGCTGCCGTCTGTGGGGTCGCACAGAGTCAGACACAACTGAAGTGACTTAGCAGCAGTAACAGCAGCAGCAGCTTACCAGATATGGAAGGTCTCCGGTCCTAAAACTTTGCAGTTGGCTCAATAACATCCTGGTTGACAAATCAATCCTTTTGCTTTTATTTTCTTTCTTAAATACATTTTTATTTAGGAGAGTGTCAAATTTTCTTAAGTTACAAAGATGATGCAGAGTGAAGTTAAGTTGCTCAGTTGTGTCCAACTCTTTGCGACCCCATGGACAGTAGCCTGCACCAGGCTCCTCCATCCATGGGATTTTCTAGGCAAGAGTCCTGGAGTGGGTTGCCATTTCCTTCTCCAGGGAATCTTCCTGGGATCGAATCCAGGTCTCCCACACTGACAGATGCTTTACTATCTGAGACACCTGGGAAGTCACTGACCCATATTTCCCCTTTTATTAACAGTTGACATTAGTATGGAACATTGGTTCCAATCAATGAACAAATATCAATTATCATTGTTTAGTTGCTAAATCATATATGACCCTTTTGCAACCCCATGGACTGTAACCTGCCAGGCTCCTCTGTTCATGGAATTTCCTAGGCAAGAATACTGGAGTGGATTCTTATTTCCTACTCTGGGGATCTTCCCAACACAGAAGTTGAATCCAGGTCTCCTGTTTGGTAGATGGATTGTTTGCCACTGAAGCACCTGTAGTTTATTCAGGTTTGCTTGATTTTTATCTAATGTCGTTTTTCTGTTCCAGGAACCTCATGTATCCTAGGGTTCTCTTGGCTGTTACAATATCTCAGAATTTCCTCCTTTTACATAACCTCATAAGTTTCAGGAATACTGATCAGATGTTTTATAGCATAGCTTCAATTGTAGTTTTTCTGATGTTTTTCTCATGATTAAGTTATGTTTATATTTTTGGAAGACCCAAAGATAAAGTGCCAATGTTATCACATCGTATCAAGAGAACATTTTATTGTTATGTTACCTCTCTTGTTATCTTTGATCATGTGACTGAGGTCGTGTTTGACAAGATTCTCCAATATGTTTCTCCCTTGCCCTTTTTCAGCTCTGTAAGGAAGTCACTATGCACAGTTCACAGATAAGGACTAAGGAGCAGTATACCACCTCCTCGAATCAGTATCTACATAAATCATTTGGAATTCTTCTGCAAGAGATTAGCCCCCATCTGTTTATTTCTTCACTTATTTTATTTTCCCACTTACTTCAACAGAGTTTCATGAATATTTATTTTATGCTTGAATTGTAACTCAATACAAAACCATTTATTTTGTTGCTCAAGTTGTTCCAGCTTTCAGCCAGTGGGAGCTCTTTCAGTTGGCTGTGTCTCTTTGACATACCCCCATCATGTGGCATTTGTTTGTTTATAAGCACGTTCGTACTTTCTGGCGCTGCAGAATGCTCTAGGCACATCTTGTAAATCTCCTGCTCCAATCCTAAGTCAGCCATTCTCCAAGGAGCTCTGGTTTCTTGTACGGGAAATACTACAAGAAACCAAGATACGGACACTTTTTTTTACTGGAGTGTTCTCTTCTAGATCATCTCATTTGACATAACAAGGAAATATATATGTGTATACTAACCCATGCACATATCTATGTATATTTTTAACTTTCAAGTTCTACTTCCTCAGTACAGTATATAGCACAGCTATTGATTTTTGTCTATAATCTTGTTTCCTGTGATCTTCCTATACTCACTTATTAGTTACAGCATTTTTTTTCTGTGTTTAATTTCTTTCTATTTTGTACACCTTTTATTTCCTTACCTTGTCATACTGTACTAACTAGGGCTTTTAGTATGATGTTGAATAATGAGAAGAAAAAAACCTTGCTTTGTTTCATCTAACTGCAAATTTATCAATTTAATTGAGCTTTTCAAAGAACAAGTTTTTGGTTTTGTTAATTTTCCCTAATGCTTATCTGCTTTCAGTTTCATCAATTTCTGCTATAATTTTTGTTATTTATTTTCTTATGCTTGCTTCAAAGATAAATTGATCTTTTTTCTATATCACCCTACATGTGTAAACTGAGATTATAAATTTTAGGTATTTTCTCATTCTAAAATATCCTTTGTCTGGAATTTATACAGCTCCATACTTTATCTTTCTCCATTTATTTTTAAATATATATAGATATTTCTATTTCTACTCATGCATAGATATCACATATATATATAACACACACTAGATGTGTATAAGAGACAGGTGTTCTTCCTTTTCTTCTTCTTCTTCTCACCTTCTTTTTCTTCTNGAATTTATACAGCTCCATACTTTATCTTTCTCCATTTATTTTTAAATATATATAGATATTTCTATTTCTACTCATACATAAATATCACATATATATATAACACACACTTATAGACATACAGATATATGTGTATGTGTGCATGTGTATATTTAAAATCTTTATTTGAACATATCACATTATTTGAACATATCACATTTGAACATATCACAAAGCTTTAAATTTATCCTTCAAAGTTCTATGACATAATGGCAACATGTACATCAATGGTGTTAAAAGGCAGATTCTCTTTTTTTTCTATACAGACCTGGTATTTAAATAAGTTTTATTTATTTCTAAGTGTCATGATTTTCTAAAATAAAATACAAATTTTTAACTTTCCTAAAATAAAAATTTCTAGGAGAGATTATTTGCTGTTCTTCAGTCACTAAGTCGTGTCCTACTCTTTGCAACCCAATGGGCTGCATCATGCCAGGATTCCCTTTTCTTCACTATATCTCAGAGTTTGCTCAAACTCATGTCCTTTGAGTCAGTGTTACCATCCAACCATTTCATCCTCTGTCGTCCCCTTCTCCTGCCCTCAACGTTTCCCAGCATCATGATATTTTCCAATGAGTTGGATCTTCATATCACATGGTCAAAGTATTAGAGCTCCAGTTTCAGCACCAGTCCTTCCAATGAATATTCAGGGTGAATTTCCTTTAGGATGGACTGGTTGGATCTCCTTGCAGTCCAAGGGATANGTTTCCCAGCATCATGATATTTTCCAATGAGTTGGATCTTCATATCACATGGTCAAAGTATTAGAGCTCCAGTTTCAGCACCAGTCCTTCCAATGAATATTCAGGGTGAATTTCCTTTAGGATGGACTGGTTGGATCTCCTTGCAGTCCAAGGGATACTCAAGAGTCTTCTCCAGCACCACAATTTGAAAACATCAATTCTTCGGCACTCAGCTTTCTTTATAGTCCAACTCTCACATCCATTCTTGACTACTGGAGAAATCATAATTTT
>SJYW01033372.1:0-39907 GCA_006410735.1 Raphicerus campestris
TGATGGACAGGGAGGCCTGGCGTGCTGTGATTCATGGGGTCGCAAAGAGTCGGACATGACTGAGCGACTGAACTGAACATTAGAGACAGTGGGAAAACGTATTCTCTTTTTCCTGCCTCACTCCTTTTTTTAATCCTGTGACACTGATGGATGTCTTGTTGACTTAATTTTCACGGCATTGCAAGGGCAGGATCCTTACCTTAAAGAAAGCTTCAATGGGAAGGGTTGAAACAGCCCTGAAGACTCTAGTCCAGCTTATGTTAAGAAAGTCACAATTGGCTTTTGGCTTGCCTACTGCTCACATGCATGTACATCTCCTAGCCTGAGGTCCCTCGGCTATATGCTCTTATCCCGCCATCACTGTAGTCAGCTCATTTTTATCAGGGTCATCATAATGATCTTTATTCTCAGCATTATAAAGCTTTGACTTCTACTGACTAAAAGCCTTGGCCACCACTGACTGATACGCATCATGGAGGCAGCTCCATGCTCGGTATATTAGGTAGCAGCCAGAGGCATAGAGCTCTCCATCATCCAGACATGACTGACATGGTCTAGGCGCTGCCCCTCTTCCTCCAGGGGCCCATTCACAATGGAGACTGATCATGTTTACTTACAGTTCTGAAGGAGACACAAGGATGACAAAGAACTCTCAGTGCTTATGCAATCCCACCTATTTTGAGAGAGTCCCAGACAGAGAGGTGCTGAGATTTCAGCTGCAATAAATGAAAAACCAACCAGACTTGAGATGGAAAAACCAGCTGCAGCCATTTTTCTAACATTTGGGCTTTGATCACATATCCCAGTTTTGCTCCCGGCAATTTTGCATCTAATCATTTAACTCCCATGTGGTGGCAAAAGGTACACTAATCGATCATGATTTAGATTCATTGACATTCAGCCCAAACATTCTGGCCTTGTAAGAATAGTCCAATTTCCCAATGCCTGCCGGCAGTTGCTAAGCTGTTGCCCTGTGTTTCAGAGAGGTGGGAAAGTATTCCTTTGTGCAAGAGACAGAAATTCCTAAATCTAGAGGATGAAGAGGAAGAGAATAAAGAAGAAGAGGAGGAGGCGGGGAGGGAGGAAGAAGACAAGGGGAGTGCCAAAGTCCCTTTTGTGACCTTGCTTAGCTTTTTCAATCCAAAATGGGGGCTGAGGGTGAGAGTAGTCATCTTGCTTAAGGGTAAAGAGATGAATAGAACCAGAGCAAACTTCTAATGAAGAGACAGGCTGACATGAAGGGCAGAACACTGGCTTTGGGAACAGATTGAGATTTGGCTATACACTAAGTAATCTGTTGTTACTTTGGACAAGTTTCCTCTCTTCTCAGCTTCTCAGTTTTCCCAGCCATACAACTGGGATAAAATCTTGATTTTTCAAAGGTCTCTCTATGGATCATAGGTACTGTACTTCATAAAGGTGGTTGCTTGGCTTTTAATAAAGAACATGTACTATCCTTTTTAAATTCTACATATTGAATAGATAAAAGGATATAAAGATAAATAGGACAGACATTTGTTTCTCTAGGCACCCACTCCATAGTAAATGAAATGCAATATTTCGTGGCTACCATAATGCAGCTGGACTATACATCCATGCTTGACTACAACATCACAATTATTCCCGTCATCCAAGTAGACAGCTTGGGGTTGTCTTGACTCTTCTCCATCCCTTTAGACTCACATCTGATTATTCTCTAAGTCCTAGCACTTCACTGCTAAAGTATTCCTCAAATCCAAGCCTCTTAGTGCTTCCCAAGTGATGCCAATGGTTAAGAACATTCCTGCCAATGCAGGAGACATAAGAGACATAGTTTCCATCTCTGGGAAGATTCCTGCAGGAGTAAATGGCACCCACTCCAGTATTCCTGCCTGGAGAATTCCATGGACAGAGGAGCCTGATCCATAGCATTGCGAAGAGCTGGGCATGACTGAAGTGACTTACCACGCAGCACCCAGGCCTCTTATTTCCTTTTGCTTTTCCTGTTGATATCATCTTATCTTTATTTGCTAAACAGGCTCTGACATTTTCCTCTTTCTCTTTTATTTGTATTTTTAAGTTTTTAAAAGTTTTATATTGGAGTATAGCTGATTATATATATTAAAAAACTGCGATAGTTTCAGGAGCACAACAAAGCAACTCAGCCAGACATATACAAGCATCCATTCTCCCCCAGACTCCCCTCCCATCCAGGCTGCATATAATGTTGAGCAGAGTTCCATGTACTATACAGTAGGTCCTTGTTGGTTATCCATTTTAAATGCAGCAGAATGCACATATCCACACCAAACTCCCTAACTATTTCTTCCTCTAATGTTTTTCCCGGATAACCATTAGTTGGTTCTCCAAGTGTGTGAGTCTGCTTCTGTTCTGTAAATAAGTTCATTTGGGTTATTTCTTTTTAGATTCTGCATATAGAGGATATCATACAATATTTTTCTTTCTGTCTCTGACTTCATTCAGTGTGACATCCTCTAGGTCCATTCATGTTGCTGCAAATGGCATTATTACAGTCTTTCTAATAAAGCCTCTTATTTCTGTATCTGTTCTTGCTACTCTTGCCATAGTTCTGGACCTAATCTTCTCTGTCTCATGTTGTTGCAACTCTTTGTAACTTAGGCGTAAAAGCTTTCTGCACATTAACTTATTTTCTAAGCAAATCATCTTTTTGAAATGGCTCAAATTCTAAGCAATGTTTGATTGCTCTATATTGTCTACTAAATGGGGTCTTCTCGTTTGTCTTGGTAGTCTGGATGCCAACATTTTGGTTCTAGCGCCCCTTCCTATGGTGGATCTCCACGAGGGTGACTGCACTCTCCTGCGGACATGTTTGGTTGTCAACACCGGGAAGGGGGGTTGCTATAGCATCTAGTGGGTAGAAGCTGAGGACACTGCTTAACATCTTGCAATGCACAGGATAACATAAAATCATTTGGCCCCAAGTGTCAATATGCCAAGACTGAGAAAACTTGCTTTATAGCTGAGGTAATCAGAGCAAGGCTGGAAATAGAAACAGTAGGCGCGATTGCTAGTTAATCGATGGGAAGTTGAAAGAAAGCAGGATGGAGTGTGAGAAAGAAGAGGTGGTGTGTCCTTCTAATACACGCTTTGCTCCACAGTAGGGATTGAGCGTGAGTGACGCAGAAAGTGGGCTGCAGTGGACACCTGGGCATAGGATAACCTTCAGGAGAATGCTGGGCGATCCACATACGAGGTATCAGGTTTGCGAAAGGAGAAGAATGTTGCATTTTCTCTTGGGCACTTTGTAGAGGAAGCACATGGGATAAATAGGCTCTTCTCTCTCTCAGAGAGAGAAATAGACATTTTCCATTTGTAAATGTAAAACTGCATAAAAATCATTTCTGGGACTGTGCATTTATATCATTGAAATGTAAGGTCAAATTAATCCTGACAACAGAAATTTAACAAGAACAATTATGATGATGCTAACAATCACGACAATGGTTTAGATTCACACATCACCTTTCACCTGAAGAGTCTGATGAAATAAAGAAATCTGAATTAAATTTCTATTGTGATATAAGAGGAGAAGGCANTGCATTTATATTATTGAAATGTAAGATCAAATTAATCCTGACAACAGAAATTTAACAAGAACAATTATGATGATGCTAACAATCATGACAATGGTTTAGATTCACACATCACCTTTCACCTGAAGAGTCTGATGAAATAAAGAAATCTGAATTAAATTTCTACTGTGATATAAGAGGAGAAGGCAATGGCACCCCACTCCAGTACTCTTGCCTGGAAAATTACATGGGTGGAGGAGCCTGGTAGGCTGCAGTCCATGGGGTCACTAAGAGTCGGACACGACTGAGTGACTTCACTTTCACTTTTCACTTTCATGCACTGGAGGAGGAAATGGCACCCCACTCCAGTATTCTTGCCTGGAGAACCCCAGGGACGGAGGAGCCTGGTGGGCTGCCGTCTATGGGGTCGCACAGAGTCGGACACGACTGAGGCGACTTAGCAGCAGCAGCAGCAGTGATACAAGAAACTGTGTGATAAAACCTTTAGCGATGTTATGCTCAGATAAAACATAGATGTCTGAAGTTCCAGCTGCAAGGCAGTGAAAAGTGTTTGCTGTTGTTTTGTGTTGTTGTTGTTGCAATAAATCAGTGAGTGAGCAACGGTGAGAGAATTTCAAAGGAGCATTTATGATAAGATTTGTGCAGTGAAGATACTGAGAGGGCCGCAGACACACACCTTCACTTTCTTAGGTTGCTGTGTCCGATTTGCACTTGTATTAGAATCTTTGTGAGGTGACATGCATAATTAATCACTAATATTATTATTAATATCTCTTAATATAGAAGATGGATCATGGCATATCTAAATTGCACCCTGCCTCAGCTGTTACTTAATTAAAAAACTGAGACCAGCAGTCAGAGAGAAATATTAATGGCATGCAATTTAGTTTAAATCTTAGTTCGCAAAGAGATCTCAAAAATAATTGTATGTTTTGCCAGGAGGAATACCTGTTACTCAGAAACCATTTTGGACCAGTTTCCTTGCTTCTCAGATCAAATGAATGTCTGCTCCATATTAACATGTTTATTTGATCTCAGGTTGTCAATAAGACCATTAAAGAACATTCAGCTTCAAATACTGAGAAGGAACAGTAAAGACACAAGTGTAAATTACAGGGTGAAGCAAGGAATTTATTTTTAATCTCATGAAGGTTTGGACTTTAATGAGACACTACTTTAGGTCTGGAATGGAAGGGTTGCAGCAAGAAAAAAAAAAAAAATCTCACATGCGATTATTAACTCAATCTTGTTTTTGCAAGATGCTTTCTAAATGACTATAGCTCACATTTGGGTAATACTGAGCGTGGGATTCCAAAGAGTCGGACACTCCTGAGTGACTGAGCACGCGTGAGCAGTTTATATGTGGAACCCGTGTACATGGGCCATTTCAGTTAATGTTCATTGTGACCTAGTGATCAGGCAGGGCAGAGATCACCACCTTCTGAAATTTTACAGATTACAAAACTATCATTCAGAAAAGACAAGATTGTTTTAAAGTCACAAGGTCNCCATTTCAGTTAATGTTCACTGTGACCTAGTGATCAGGCAGGGCAGAGATCACCACCTTCTGAAATTTTACAGATTACAAAACTATCATTCAGAAAAGACAAGATTGTTTTAAAGTCACAAGGTCAAACACCCTCTCTTTAAGCAGACTCCCCTGGTGGGTCAGACAGTAGAGAATCTGCCTGCAATGCAGGAGACTGGGGTTTGATCCCTGGGTGGGGAAGATCCCCTGGAGAAGGGAATGGCAACCCAACCCAGTATTTTGCCTGGAGAATTCCATGGACAGAAGAGCCTGGTAGGCTACAGTCCATGGGGTTGCAAAGAGTCAGACAGGACTGAGAGACTAACACTTTAAACAGCCTGCTCTAAAGTGGGATTTTTTTTTTTTTGAGCTAGATGACTATTACAGTCACTTCTAAACTTATTATTCTAAAATAATATGTTTTAAAAGTATTTCACATTAAGAAAGTATTACATGGTTTATAGACTGTTTCCAAATCTATTATTTTATTTGATCCTCACAATAATCCTCCAAGCTAAATATTATTATTTTCAATTTAGAGGTGAAGGCATAGATGTCCAACAAGTTTAAGGGATTTACCTCAGGTCACCACTTCGAGGGCATGGCTGGAACCCAAGCCATGTGTTCTGAGTCCAAATTCAATGTGAGTTTCTATTATTTTTATTCTGAAATATAGCTTAAAAGTCAGTGAATGTCAGATTCCTGGGACTATTTGACTTTCAGTACGATACTTGGACTCCCCTGGTAGCTCAGACGGTAAAGCGTCTGTGTACAATGGAGGAGACCTGGGTTCGATCCTCGAGTGGGGAAGATCTCCTGGAGAAGGAAATGGCAACCCACTCCAGTACTGAGCGACTTCACTTTCACTTTCAAGATACTTGGAGGGGCTTGACTCCCATGTCTCAGCAGTTAAGAATCTGCCCGCCCTGCAGGGGCCACAGGAGACACGGTTTGATCCCTGGGTGGGGAAGATCCCCTGGAGAAGGGAATGGCAACCTACTCCTGTATTCTTGCCTGGAGAATCCCATGGACAGAGGAGCCTGGCAGGTTACAGTCCAGAGGCTTGCAAAGCGTTGGACAAGACTGAAGCAACCTAGCACGCATGCATGCAAGGTTCTGCCAGGGACAGAGGAAGGGCTTCCTCCTTGAACAGGCTGCCTTCTCAGGCATTGTAAACCTTAGTGTGTGAACTGCTGGGCTTAGGATATCCTGATGAAAGATTGACCCGTCTGATCCCACTGTTCAAATGAGAAGAAATATCAAGAAAATCAACATGCAAACCAAATGTTCAGAAACCTTTGTTTCTGGGAGACTGGAGCAGGGGGAAGCTATGAAGTCATTTATCATTTTAAAGGGGGCTGTGTCCCTTTAAATGCGATCTGTAATGACTTATGACTCCAGCAACCCTTCTTGATTACTGCCTCTTGCCATTCATTATCACCATGGAAACAGCACTGTTGCCAGCTGTGTGCTTCCTATTGGAGTGGAGGCAGTGCTATTGACTGGGGACAAGAGGCTAGTACATGGGGGCTTCTAGATTTTCAGGACTCTTTTTTTCAAGAGGAGACAAATTGAGGGGACATGCCTCCCTTCTTCTCACTGCAAGCCCCTAGGTGGAGTGTAATCCAGAGGAGCACACCAGACCAGATGGTCTCAACGCCCTTGCGTCTCTCTGGGAAGAAAAGATGAGATCAGAAACATTCCAGCCTGGATGGGAATCCACCAGGCGGCAGAAGGCATGAGGAAGGGGCAAACCATGTGCAAATTTCATTAACACAGTTTCTCATGGAGACTCTTCAAGCATGCAGGCCGTTCTTCTCTGCTGCCTCTTTCCTGGGCATCTACTGTATTACATCTCTAAGAGCTATCTGCAAAATCCATCCAGCCTCGTACCTGACCTAGGCTTAACTGCATCCCTATCTTCCAGTTTGGTTTTCTGCCCCTTTCTTTTGCTCTTCTTGTATATGCCCCTGAGCCTTTTATGACTGCCTGCTTTCACTCATCTCCTCCTTCATATCTAATGAATGATGCTAGCAAGGCAGACTGAGAAGGGAAAGAGACCATCTATTCCAACTTCCTACCGTTACAGACAAGAAAACTGACATCCAAAGTGGTTTCAGGAACTCCCCAAAGCCACTCTGAGATCTCTTGACAGGCCGAGCACAATAGCTGAGGTCTCTGAATTCGCAGCCCAGTGCTTCTTCCAGCACAAGGGCTTGCTCGGTCATAGGTCCTCCTGGCTTCTTAGGCTAATGTTCTGCCACACAGAAGTACAGTCAAATCTCAACTCTCTAGGCCAATTATTATTTAGTGTGGAGTAATCCTTGCTTTCACGGAGTGTTTCTCTTTGCAGAACTTGACTTGCTCCAGAGACTTCAGAGGATTCATTCTCACGAGATGGGATGCAGGGCCAGGCTGGCTTACTTATCTTTCTGCTTTATTTAGAGTGAGCATTAAAGTCCCAGGACACNAAGGTTCTGCCAGGGACAGAGGAAGGGCTTCCTCCTTGAACAGGCTGCCTTCTCAGGCATTGTAAACCTTAGTGTGTGAACTGCTGGGCTTAGGATATCCTGATGAAAGATTGACCCGTCTGATCCCACTGTTCAAATGAGAAGAAATATCAAGAAAATCAACATGCAAACCAAATGTTCAGAAACCTTTGTTTCTGGGAGACTGGAGCAGGGGGAAGCTATGAAGTCATTTATCATTTTAAAGGTGGCTGTGTCCCTTTAAATGCGATCTGTAATGACTTATGACTCCAGCAACCCTTCTTGATTACTGCCTCTTGCCATTCATTATCACCATGGAAACAGCACTGTTGCCAGCTGTGTGCTTCCTATTGGAGTGGAGGCAGTGCTATTGACTGGGGACAAGAGGCTAGTACATGGGGGCTTCTAGATTTTCAGGACTCTTTTTTTCAAGAGGAGACAAATTGAGGGGACATGCCTCCCTTCTTCTCACTGCAAGCCCCTAGGTGGAGTGTAATCCAGAGGAGCACACCAGACCAGATGGTCTCAACGCCCTTGCGTCTCTCTGGGAAGAAAAGATGAGATCAGAAACATTCCAGCCTGGATGGGAATCCACCAGGCGGCAGAAGGCATGAGGAAGGGGCAAACCATGTGCAAATTTCATTAACACAGTTTCTCATGGAGACTCTTCAAGCATGCAGGCCGTTCTTCTCTGCTGCCTCTTTCCTGGGCATCTACTGTATTACATCTCTAAGAGCTATCTGCAAAATCCATCCAGCCTCCTACCTGACCTAGGCTTAACTGCATCCCTATCTTCCAGTTTGGTTTTCTGCCCCTTTCTTTTGCTCTTCTTGTATATGCCCCTGAGCCTTTTATGACTGCCTGCTTTCACTCATCTCCTCCTTCATATCTAATGAATGATGCTAGCAAGGCAGACTGAGAAGGGAAAGAGAACATCTATTCCAACTTCCTACCGTTACAGACAAGAAAACTGACATCCAAAGTGGTTTCAGGAACTCCCCAAAGCCACTCTGAGATCTCTTGACAGGCCGAGCACAATAGCTGAGGTCTCTGAATTCGCAGCCCAGTGCTTCTTCCAGCACAAGGGCTTGCTCGGTCATAGGTCCTCCTGGCTTCTTAGGCTAATGTTCTGCCACACAGAAGTACAGTCAAATCTCAACTCTCTAGGCCAATTATTATTTAGTGTGGAGTAATCCTTGCTTTCACGGAGTGTTTCTCTTTGCAGAACTTGACTTGCTCCAGAGACTTCAGAGGATTCATTCTCACGAGATGGGATGCAGGGCCAGGCTGGCTTACTTATCTTTCTGCTTTATTTAGAGTGAGCATTAAAGTCCCAGGACACGAAAGGGCTCGAAATGGGTATATAAAAAAAGTGCTAGAAAAATCAGAATATGGCACTTTGTGCTGCTGAACTCTGCTTGAGCTGCAGGCTGCGAGGGGAATGAGGGACACCACCTCTGGGTTTGCTACAAAAACGCTTCACATAAACATTTCTTGGTTAGCAAAGGAATGTTTTACACATGACATTACATTCGACTTCCGAGATCTCTAGAGAATGCCCACAGACAAAGTCTGGTGTTAGGATAAAGGCAGGCTGGAAAAGTAAAAAGGAGACTATTGACCTGGACCCTAGTCATGGTTCTGCAGTTGAGGTCGCATTGAAGTTGTGATTAAGCCCCTTCCACCTTCTGGACCTCTACGGTTTTGTCTGTGACATCAAGTTGTAAGTCAAGGTTATCTGTTCCCTAGAAGACCTAATTGTAACAATAATAACAGAGGTAGGATTGCTACCCTTTATTTAGCTCTATTGTGTAGCTGAGGACTTTGCAAACATCATTATCCCATTAACCTCTCACATAGGCAGGAATTGCTATCTCAAATTAGAAATAAAGAAATGGATTCAAAAAGACTAAGGATCTTGCTGAGGGTTATTATATACTAATTTAAAAAGGATTCATGCCCAGGTCTGTCGGTTCAAAGCCATTTTACCAAATGATAATGTCTTTGAGCATTCTATGATTTTACTATTTTTTTCTGAGTTTTTAAAAGCCACATAGTCATTTATTCAATAAGTATTTATTGCGTGACTAAATACATGCAAATTTTTCTTTGTAATATTTGCATTTTAGACATAAAAAAGGAAAGAATACTTTTACCACCTCTCTTGAAAGTAATTGTCTCTTGTGATTTTACTTTGATATTATTTTAGACACTCCAGGTTTTGTTTGATTAGTATGTTATATCTTTTCTCATCCTTTTTGCCTATTTGTGGAACCTATTTGTGTCTTTATACTTAAAGCATATTTCTGTTGCTGCTGCTGCTAAGTTGCTTCAGTTGTGTCCGATTCTGTGGGACCCCATAGACAGAAGCCCACGAGGCTCCCCCGTCCCTGGGATTCTCCAGGCAAGAACACTGGAGTGGGTTGCCATTTCCTTCTCCAATGCATGAAGGTGAAAAGTGAAAGGAAAGTCATTCATTCATTCTCCAATATTTCTGTTAGATGGTATGTAATTATTAATAGATTTTGTTATTTTATGCCTTCTGACAATCTCTACCTTTTAAATAGATTATTGAGATAATTTATATTTAATTTAATTATTAATATGATTTGATTTAAGGTGCTGGATATGTGTTTAAATATTTTTGTGATCTGTTCCCTTTTACTCTTTTCTGATTTCTTTTGGGTTAGTATTTTTAATGATTTTTTTAAAAAATATTTTTGTTAGCTTATTAGATAAGCCTCTTTGATGTGTTACTTTAATGGATGCTTTATGGTTTATATTCGGAGAAGGCAATGGCACCCACTCCAGTACTACTTTTGCCTGGAAAATCCCATGGATGGAGGAGCCTGGTAGGCTGCAGTCCATGGGGTCGTGAAGAGTTGGACATGACTGAGTGACTTCCCTTTCACTTTTCACTTTCATGCATTGGAGAAGGAAATGGCAACCCACTCCAGTGTTCTTGCCTGGAGAATCCCAGGGATGGGGGAGCCTGGTGGGCTGCCGTCTCTAGGGTCGCACAGAGTCGGACACGACTGAAGCGACTTAGCAGCATGGTTTATATTGTAATTTATCACAGCCTATCTTCAAATGACACTGTATCACTTTATGTATAATATAACTTACATTGGTATGTTTTCATGTCTCTATGTCTTGACGTTTGTTCTATTTTTCTCAGAAATTTTATTTCTAATTATGAATCCCAAAATATATCACTATTTTTGCTTTAAACGATCAATTATATTTTTACAGTTTTATTGTTTTTTATTGTTTTTGCTTTGGATCCACAGCAAAATTAAGATAAGGAAGAAAATGCAACCTTTTAGGAAGTTGGGAATATGTTGATGAACAAGAGAGACAAAGCCCTTGCCCTTGTGAAGCTCACGGTGTATTTCATGCAGGCAAGGGCTCTATAAGCAGATAAATAAACACGTGACTTTAGGTAGAAGTCAATGTTGGGAAGAAAAAAATTAGGATGATGAGATAAAGCCAGTTTAAGTGGCTTCTTGAGTGAGAGACATCCAGGCTGAGACCCAAAGCAGAAGAATGACCCAGCTATTCAGAGCTGGGGGAGAAGNGACCCCATAGACAGAAGCCCACGAGGCTCCCCCGTCCCTGGGATTCTCCAGGCAAGAACACTGGAGTGGGTTGCCATTTCCTTCTCCAATGCATGAAGGTGAAAAGTGAAAGGAAAGTCATTCATTCATTCTCCAATATTTCTGTTAGATGGTATGTAATTATTAATAGATTTTGTTATTTTATGCCTTCTGACAATCTCTACCTTTTAAATAGATTATTGAGATAATTTATATTTAATTTAATTATTAATATGATTTGATTTAAGGTGCTGGATATGTGTTTAATTTTTTTTGATCTGTTCCCTTTTACTCTTTTCTGATTTCTTTTGGGTTAGTATTTTTAATGATTTTCTTAAAAAATATTTTTGTTAGCTTATTAGATAAGCCTCTTTGATGTGTTACTTTAATGGATGCTTTATGGTTTATATTCGGAGAAGGCAATGGCACCCACTCCAGTACTACTCTTGCCTGGAAAATCCCATGGATGGAGGAGCCTGGTAGGCTGCAGTCCATGGGGTCGTGAAGAGTTGGACATGACTGAGTGACTTCCCTTTCACTTTTCACTTTCATGCATTGGAGAAGGAAATGGCAACCCACTCCAGTGTTCTTGCCTGGAGAATCCCAGGGATGGGGGAGCCTGGTGGGCTGCCGTCTCTAGGGTCGCACAGAGTCGGACACGACTGAAGCGACTTAGCAGCATGGTTTATATTGCAATTTATCACAGTCTATCTTCAAATGACACTGTATCACTTTATGTATAATATAACTTACATTGGTATGTTTTCATGTCTCTATGTCTTGACGTTTGTTCTATTTTTCTCAGAAATTTTATTTCTAATTATGAATCCCAAAATATATCACTATTTTTGCTTTAAACGATCAATTATATTTTTACAGTTTTATTGTTTTTTATTGTTTTTGCTTTGGATCCACAGCAAAATTAAGATAAGGAAGAAAATGCAACCTTTTAGGAAGTTGGGAATATGTTGATGAACAAGAGAGACAAAGCCCTTGCCCTTGTGAAGCTCACGGTGTATTTCATGCAGGCAAGGGCTCTATAAGCAGATAAATAAACACGTGACTTTAGGTAGAAGTCAATGTTGGGAAGAAAAAAATTAGGATGATGAGATAAAGCCAGTTTAAGTGGCTTCTTGAGTGAGAGACATCCAGGCTGAGACCCAAAGCAGAAGAATGACCCAGCTATTCAGAGCTGGGGGAGAAGGAAGCCAGGCAGGGAGGAAAAAGAACAGAGTCCTGTGGAGGCAAGGAATTTGGTTTGGCCACTTGATGTGAAGAGCTGACTCATTGGAAAAGACCCTGATGCTGGGAAAGATTGAGGGCAGGAGGAGAAGGGGACGACAGAGGATGAGATGGCTGGAAGGCATCACCAACTCAGTGGACATGAGTTTGGGTAGACTCTGGGAGTTGCTGTTGGACAAGGGGTCCTGGCGTGTTGCGGTCCATGGGTTCGCAGAGTCGGACACGACTGAGCGACTGAACTGAACTGAACTGAAGGAGAATGAGTGGAGGCAAGATGGGAGGAGTCCTGAGGCAGAATGCTGAGGGTGGAAGATGATCTGCTCAGCACAATAGACAGGAGCCAGAGGGACATAGCCTTGAAGGCACCGTTTAAGTGTGAGGAGATGTCAAGAAGATGTAGGCACGCATAACCAAGATGTGTCTATGTGACTACACACTCTCTGCAGTTTAAACATGAAATAGTTTTTATTCTTCCAACACTTACCTCAACTGTACTCTATGCAAGTTTCATTAACAACATTTTTTGTCTTGTTCCTTTGTTTCTGAGCCATTTTCATATATTAGAACACTTGAGCGTTCTATTCAGTTCTTTCCTGATTGCTTTAATGCCAATCTAAAACTCTCTTTAAGACTTTTGTCTTCTCACGTCCTCAGTCAAGACTAGGCCTATCCAAGGCTCTAGCACAGGGACCAGCAATGTTTTTTTTTTTTGTCAAGGGGCAAATGGTAAGTATTTCAGGCCGTGCACGGCCCGCGCTCTCTGGCACAGCTACTCAGCTCTGCAGTCGCATTGTGAACGCAGCCACAGACAGTGTAGAAATGAGCGGGTGTGCTGGTATTCCAGCAATATTTATGCACACTGAAATTTGAATTTCGTGTAATTTTCAGCTGTCTTGGAATTCTTTTCATTTTCAATTTTTTTTCACCCTAACTTGGCTTATAGACAAATGGAGACAGGACAGTTTTGCCTGCTTTGGTGATTTGGAGTTAGGGGAGGCATATGAAATAAATGATCCACTTTTTATATAATTTATCCTTCTTTTCTTTTCATGTCTTCCATCTGGGGAGCAGGCCCAGGGATGATAAAGGTCTTCTGTGTGCTGAGTCATGGTTATATTGCTGTATTTTCACTGCTGGATGCCACCATTCTTCAGGCTATCATTGAATGGAAGTAGCAGAAACCGCCAATGCCCATCCATATCCTCTCAGCCTCTGTCTTATTCGTGGACTACTTCTAACTGCCAGCACCTATATGTCTTTACCTGATGGTTTTCCCTGGCTTCCAGAGGCCCCTCTTATTATGCAGTTGTAAGTTGGAAGTAGTGGGGAATTAACATTCTTCAAGACCAGCCCTCAAGCAGTCCTCAAGCAATGACAGACAGGAGAGGGCAGGTAAAACCCCAAGCTCCCTCTCCTTGTGGCTATTCCTAAGGCGTGTGTTCCACTGTCCTCAGCAGGATTTAGCTGCAGTTTGGCCTCAGTGGCAAATTGACGACTTGTTTTCTATCGGTTGCCTTCCTAACCCTGTTTCACTTCTTATTCCCTCACAGATGTTTTTGNGGACACGACTGAGCGACTGAACTGAACTGAACTGAAGGAGAATGAGTGGAGGCAAGATGGGAGGAGTCCTGAGGCAGAATGCTGAGGGTGGAAGATGATCTGCTCAGCACAATAGACAGGAGCCAGAGGGACATAGCCTTGAAGGCACCGTTTAAGTGTGAGGAGATGTCAAGAAGATGTAGGCACGCATAACCAAGATGTGTCTATGTGACTACACACTCTCTGCAGTTTAAACATGAAATAGTTTTTATTCTTCCAACACTTACCTCAACTGTACTCTATGCAAGTTTCATTAACAACATTTTTTGTCTTGTTCCTTTGTTTCTGAGCCATTTTCATATATTAGAACACTTGAGCGTTCTATTCAGTTCTTTCCTGATTGCTTTAATGCCAATCTAAAACTCTCTTTAAGACTTTTGTCTTCTCACGTCCTCAGTCAAGACTAGGCCTATCCAAGGCTCTAGCACAGGGACCAGCAATGTTTTTTTTTTTGTCAAGGGGCAAATGGTAAGTATTTCAGGCCGTACACGGCCAGCGCTCTCTGGCACAGCTACTCAGCTCTGCAGTCGCAGTGTGAACGCAGCCACAGACAGTGTAGAAATGAGCGGGTGTGCTGGTATTCCAGCAATATTTATGCACACTGAAATTTGAATTTCGTGTAATTTTCAGCTGTCTTGGAATTCTTTTCATTTTCAATTTTTTTTCACCCTAACTTGGCTTATAGACAAATGGAGACAGGACAGTTTTGCCTGCTTTGGTGATTTGGAGTTAGGGGAGGCATATGAAATAAATGATCCACTTTTTATATAATTTATTCTTCTTTTCTTTTCATGTCTTCCATCTGGGGAGCAGGCCCAGGGATGATAAAGGTCTTCTATGTGCTGAGTCATGGTTATGTTGCTGTATTTTCACTGCTGGATGCCACCATTCTTCAGGCTATCATTGAATAGAAGTAGCAGAAACCGCCAATGCCCATCCATATCCTCTTAGCCTCTGTCTTATTCGTGGACTACTTCTAACTGCCAGCACCTATATGTCTTTACCTGATGGTTTTCCCTGGCTTCCAGAGGCCCCTCTTATTATGCAGTTGTAAGTTGGAAGTAGTGGGGAATTAACATTCTTCAAGACCAGCCCTCAAGCAGTCCTCAAGCAATGACAGACAGGAGAGGGCAGGTAAAACCCCAAGCTCCCTCTCCTTGTGGCTATTCCTAAGGCGTGTGTTCCACTGTCCTCAGCAGGATTTAGCTGCAGTTTGGCCTCAGTGGCAAATTGACGACTTGTTTTCTATCGGTTGCCTTCCTAACCCTGTTTCACTTCTTATTCCCTCACAGATGTTTTTGAGGATCACCTCCCTAATATAGTACTTGAACTTGATTCCTTGCCTTAAGAGCTGGTTCTAGGGGAATACAAACCAAGATAATGGCATCTAAACTCTCTATGTCAGATGGTGTCCAATGCTAGTCCCCTTCTAAGATACACGAGAGTGTCCGAGGTCTTCTGCCAATAGTGAGAAGTGAATATTGTCTTCACATATTTGAGATTTTATCATAGATAAGATTTTACCTAAACCTGGCTCTAGAGGAGAGAAATAGGATAATCAAATAAGCATTATGAGAGGTGTAACTCAGATAAGAGAGAGAGCTTCCAAAGTCATAGTTATCATGAATTAATTTCATCTGCCTCATCAGTCAGTAAGTTCCTAGTCCATGGCTACAGACACGTGAAATTTGATGGTGACTTCTTGGTGGCGATAATAAGGAGCAGACAATTAACTGACCGAAGTTAGACAAGCATATGCATTAAGTTTCCTTCACATTGTTGCATTTGGGGATTAAATAAATTAAAAAAAAATCCTGAAGCACTGGGAAAGGCAGACAAACCAAATGTATGCAGAAATGGATACATCACAGAAAAGAGACTTTCTCCAAATTGTGATGATGGAGTTTAGAAAATTGTTTCTTATCCAAATCCTCATAATTCACGTCGCAAGACAGTTTTCAAAGGATCTTGAAACTGTTGATGTGGAGAACAGTGAGTCATAGCCCAGTATGACACCTCTNTGCATTTGGGGATTAAATAAATTTAAAAAAAAATCCTGAAGCACTGGGAAAGGCAAACAAACCAAATGTCAGAAATGGATGCATCACAGAAAAGAGACTTTCTCCAAATTGTGATGATGGAGTTTAGAAAATTGTTTCTTATCCAAATCCTCATAACTCACGTCGCAAGACAGTTTTCAAAGGATCTTGAAACTGTTGATGTGGAGAACAGTGAGTCATAGCCCAGTATGACACCTCTTTGTACCTGAAGAGACATTTTTCCAGAGCTGAACAACCATAATCTCCCCTAGGAAGAATTATGGCACCATTACTTGCCTTCCAGTGGCTCTTTCTCCTCTCTTCCCAGAGAAAACTGAGCAAAAAGTAAAATATCTTACTGCTTTCAAAATCATGTCAAATATTTACTGGGGCAATTCTCTAGTTGTCACCACCAACTGCAAGTGATGGTCATGTTATAAATCTTCTTACTGTCATACTCACCAAAGAGACCAGCCTGACTTGGGCACTTGGTTAGCAGGTCTTTTCTACTTCCCACAGAATGGGATTTTAAAATTTCATGTGGAAACTGGAAAGGGTAATGGAGATTAAGAAGTGGCCAAAAAGTACCAGAAAGAGAATGAATCATTTAGAATCTCAAGCAATGGAGTTAGCAATGTTTCAGAGAATGTCAGCACTGAATCTCGGATGCCAGTGTGGGAAGGAAGGAAGAAAGCACCGCACAGGCCGTGGTACCAGCTGACCAGGGTTCTCGTCTGTTTGGGGCCTATTTTACTAGGAAACAGGAAGTAGTTGATTCCTTGACAATAGTTCAGTTTTTTCATTTTTAAAGTAAAGGGATTGAAACGCTGACTGCTAAGTTCCCTTCTGGTTTAGAACTGAGTGATTTACAGCTAATTAATTATTATTTGTTTTCAAAGTATTTTTCTATATATTCACTCAATAATATGAGATTAATATCTACATATGAAATATACATATACACATATATCTGTTCATACAGAAATACAATTTTGTATCTATATCTATTTGTTTATATATATGTTTGTATATGTACATAGATGGTTGTTTCTGTTCATTTAGTATACTTACATGTACAGTTACACAATTGTGTGTATATACATACAAATATAATATGTGTATGTGCATGAAAAAATAAGAAAGCAGAATGAGGACTATCAAGAAGAGGGATATAATTTCAAAAATTGTTAGAGGTGGGGAAAAGAACTACTTCTTCATCAGTTGAAGATGGCTACCTGGAAGAAGTANTACACAATTATGTGTATATACATACAAATATAATATGTGTATGTGCATGAAAAAATAAGAAAGCAGAATGAGGAATATCAAGTAGAGGGATACAATTTCAAAAATTGTTAGGGGTGGGGAAAAGAACCACTTCTTCATCAGTTGCAGACGGCTACCTGGAAGAAGTAGAATTTTATCTATTATTTAACAAAGGAATGCTAAGTTCTAGATGGATTGATGGTGATGGGTGGTGTGTGGTCATGTCATTTGCACAAATAATATCTTGAGAGCAGACTTGGATCTGAGTGGGACAATCCTTTTAAGATGGCATTAAAGTCATCCTGACAATGGCCATGGGCAGGGATTTTTCAGCTGGATTAGTAGACAGACCATTTCAGAATTAGCTAGCTATGTTTTGGTGATCTTCTTTTGCTGGGCATCTAATTTTACCCAGGTGCTAGAAATACCTAGAAATTAGGAAAATAAGCAAGGCCTATTAGGAAAGCAAGTGCTGCACACAAAATAAGATGTGGTGTCTGCTTTTAAGAAGCTGACTACGTGATGAGGAATAAAGACTAAAGAAAGATGTATTGATTAAAACATGTACCAAGTTCAAAGTAACACAGAAGAGGAGGAGAAGGAAATAAACACACGAAGAACAGACAGCATAGAAAGCTTGATGGCAGGAGACGNAAGACTCTTGAGAGTTCCTTGGACTGCAAGGAGATCCAACCAGTCCATTCTGAAGATCAGTCCTGGGTGTTCTTTGGAAAGACTGATGCTAAAGCTGAAACTCTAGTACACATGGCCACCTCATGCGAAGAGTTGACTCACTGGAAAAGACTCTGATGTTGGGAGGGATTGGGGGCAGGAGGAGAAGCGGATGATAGAGGATGAGATGGCTGGATGGCATCACTGACTTGATGGACATGATTTTGGTTGAACTCCAGGAGTTGGTGATAGACAGGGAGGCCTGACATGCTGTGATTCATGGGGTCGCAAAGAGTCGGACACGACTGAATGACTGAACTGAACTGAGCTGAATGATAATTTCACGGTTATCCATAGTTATGGGGAATAGGACAATAGGCTGGGAGGTGACTCAGGTCGGCTAAAGGGATATCCACTTAAGAAGTGGATCTGGGTATAAACCTTGAAAAAGTGAAATCACTATCTAAAAGCAATATCTGCAGCGATGTTTATTGCAACATTGTTCACAATAGCTAAGATGTAGAAACAACCTCAGTGTCAACTAAGGGATGAATGGATGAAGAAAATGTGGAGTACACACAAAGTGGAGTGTTATTCAGCCATAACGAAGAAAGAAATCCTGCCACTTGTGACAACATGGATAAACCCAGAGGGCATTATGCTGAGTTAGATAAGTCAGAGGAAGACAAATACTGTATAATTTCATTTATATGTGGAATCTAAGAATGCCAAACTCAGAAAAAAAGAGTAGAATGTTGGTTGTTAGGGGCTAGGGAATGGGGAAAATGGGAAGATGGTGTTCAAAGGGTACAAACTCCCAGTTATAAGATAGATAAATTCTGGGGCTCTAATATAGAGCATGATGACTGTAGTTAGCAATACAATATCATATATTTGAGAGTTGCTTAGAAAGCAGATTTTAAAAGTTCCCACTGTGACCACAACAAAAATAAATGGCAATTTTGTGAGATGAAGAATGTATTAATTAGCCCTATTGTGGAGATCTACTTGCAACATACACATGTATTAAATTATCGCATTTTACACCTTATACTTATACACTATTATGTCAGTTATATCTCAATATAGCTGGGAAAAAAAGAAAAAATGGAGTAGGTCAGATCTCAAAAAGAAGAAAGCAATACAAGTTCTCTCCAGTTTATTCTATGGTAACCTGTGCAATTCTGGGTAAGTCATGAATCTGATTCTTGCATTCACTTCCCCCATCTGGAAAATGGAACAGTTGAGTTATGCAATCTTTTGGGTCTCTTTTAGTTCTAAAACTCAGTGACTCTACAAAGTGGAGAAAGCCATGTGCAACCTTTTGAGTACAACTGTAGACTCTGCTTGAATATAAGTTCCAGTGTAGCTCTACCAAAGGTAAGAAAAGGCAGGAGCATCAACACGATGACACACTCCTTTTTGGCTCTGAAAGGCTTCCAGATTGTGTCTAAATTTAAACCACCTTCTGCAGGCCAAAGAGTTGCCTGTGGACAGCTTGACGATCAATCTTTCAACACATAACTCTTTTCCTTGTCAGCTCAGTGTGGGGAATGTGAGCACTTCAAGCTTCCTCCTCCAGAGTCGTCAATCTGGCACCTGTCACTAGCATCTGATTCATTATAAAAATATTTAATTCTTCCAAGATGAATTGGCAGGATGTCCAAAGAGAGGGAATAAAAGGCACAGGGGAGATGGAAAATGCTGTTTTCAGAGAGGGCTTCTGTTTGGCTCAGAATCCAATAAATATTTTTGGAAGGGAAGCCAAACCCAATGGTTGTCTTCATCACCAATATCAGTAGCATCATCTTGGTCAAATTCGGCAGCAATGTTAATAACCCACTGATTGTTCTTCTTCCCAGGTGGTGCTAGTGGTAAAGAATCTGCCTGCCAATGCAGAAAATATAAGAGATGTGGGTTCAATCCCTAGGTTGGGAAGATCCTCTGGAGGAGGGCATGGCAATCCACTCCAGTATTCTTGCCTGGAGAATCCCATGGACAGAGCAGCCTGGTGGGCTACAGTCCGTATGGTCTCAAAGTCAGATAAGACTGCAGCGACTTAGCATGCATACTAACTGTTCCAGCCTCTAAGGCTGTCTCCGGTGAGAATGCCTATCTCTTCTAATCCTTGGTGGCCCTGCACATTCAAAGTCAAAGTTAAGAAACTGGCAGACCTGTTCCTCTTCCAAGATCTTTAACTTAGGAGGCCTTTCTAATTGCAACCTTAAAAGAACTTTGATAGCTTCCCACACCTATAGAAATAATGTTTGAAGCTTCACTTTCAAAGATCAAAAACTTGTCATATGCCTTCCACTTATTTTTCCTGCATCAACCATTTCCATCATTCTGAACTGATCATGACCCCTGGTTTCATGTTCACCTGGTGCTGGGATGTTCTTTCTTAACAGCTTTACTTCAGAGTTTCTCAACCTCATGTCTAATGACTTTGGGGGCCAGATAACTCTTTGCTGTTTGGGTAAACTCCGGCAGTTGGTGATGGACAGGGAGGCCTGGCATGCTGTGGTCCATGGGGTCACAAAGAGTTGGACACGACTCAGCAACTGAACTGCACTGAACTCTTTGCTGGGGGAGCAGTTTGTGCATTGTAGGACGTTTTGCAGCACCTCTGGCATATCCCAAGTATGACAAACAAAAATGTCCACTGAAGCATAAAATTGCCACTGATTGAGAGCCATTTCTCTACTTGGAAAACTTGTAACCAGCTTTCATTATGCAGTTCAAATGTCACATCTTCTATAGAGCATTTCTAACTTCTCTAGGAAAATTGACTGATTTCTTCCCATAACTTTATTATCACTGTGGTCAGGCACAGTCTGTTGTAGCTATTTCTGTAAATACTTGTCTCTTCATCTAGACCAAGATTCTCCAGGGAAAAGACCTTGTCATATTCATCACTGTATTCTTATTTCCTAGCATAATAGCTGGCACTGGAACTATGGCTAGTGATCAAAATCTGTAAATTTATCTGATGTTTATATCAGTCCTGTGATGTAAAAAGAGCAAATACTATTTTTTAATTAGGCAGATCATTTTTCTGTTGGGCAGATGTACTTCCAATTGCAAGTGAAAATATAACTCAAATTGGCCTGGGAAAAATAAGACATATAATGGCTCATATATTTAGGAAAAAGATATATATAGATTTAGACTTCAGGCATAGCTGGATCCAGGTGAATGATCCTGAGGAGGAGAAATGTTAGTTCAGATCAGGTGTTCAGAAATTTTTATGTGTTGAGAAATTAAAAAAAAAAAAATTAGTGAACTACCCCAAAGCAGAATGTTAGGAAGAGTGAGGATGGGAGAAAATGATAGTGTGGATTTTATTCAAGTTTGCTTTAACCTCAGTTCTAATGCCTCTGTTAGAAGAGAAAAATGGTATATTTGAGATAAGGATTAAGATGCCAGTGTGAATTTCTATTCTTTCTATTATATCACATAAATGTACTCAAGATTCACTGACTTTCAGATTCTGATTAAAGTTTAATGTTTTCCTGGCTGAAAGAATCTAGAAATGTGTGATTTTATAGTCCTAGCAATACTCATTCCCAAGAATAACTTTAAATTTAGTCAGTAATTCTGCTATTCATTGTTGATGTCTGTCACCTAAACGTAATGTCTGTGTTCTGGGTGCAAACTTCTTTTTGCACCAATGATAAGTCATTCTTCTCTTACCTTTGACTACTAGGCCTAGGAATTATTAACTTGTGCCTTTTTAGGAGTTTCTGTTTTTCCCCCCAGGGGAAAGCCCAGCCATAGACCACACAGTAGAATTGCTGGGACTTAAAGCTGCATTTCTTGACACATGAGTGATGCCTTGTCTTTATCAATAGGGCTTCCCAGGTGGCTCTGTGGTAAAGAAACCTCCTGCCAATGCAGGAGAAGCAGGTTTGATCCCTAGAGGAGGAAAAGACAACTCACTTTAGTATTCTTGCCTGGGGAATTCCACGGACAGAGGAGCCTGATGGGCTAAGTCCATGGGGTTGCAAAGACCTGGACACAACCGAGCACGCACACATCAGTGCTGACATACTGTAAATTAAAAAGCAATAAAATTCACAGGAAGGGAGCACCACAGTTGGGGATATAGTAAATTCCCTAGAATACAGATCAGATAGGGGTTTTTTAGGGATCTAGAAGAGTTGCAATTTGGAGAAATCATACAAGGCAGCTCTTTTATGGAGCAAGACTTTCCCTCAAGCCGAAGACACACCTCTCTGAGCTGAGAAGATCCTATACAGTGAAGACACTCAGACTAGGTATGGGGCAATGCAGACTCTGGCAAGACTCTAATCAAGTCATAGAATCATGGAATATCAGAGAAAGGAGAGATTTTAACCATAAATTGCAAGCCTCTTGATGATATAGATATTGGTGCAGAGGGATGCAGTTCTGGGCCAAAACTGCGGAGTGGCTGAGTCAGGATTAGAGCTAAGATGTGTTAATACTGCGCTTGGAGACCAGTATTTCCTTTGGTGTTCATGATGTTCCTACTATATATGTCAGTGCTGACATACTGTAAATTAAAAAGCAATAAAATTCACAGGAAGGGAGCACCACAGTTGGGGATATAGTAAATTCCCTAGAACACAGATCAGATAGGGGTTTTTTAGGGATCTAGAAGAGTTGCAATTTGGAGACACTATACAAGGCAGTATTTTTATTATTATTATCTCCAGTTTAGAATAGTGCCATTTGTATCCAAAGTGACTTAACCAGCATCCTTCATCAATTTCCGTGATGAAATCACAGCGCTGGAACTGGCCTCCCTGTAACAAGCTCAGGTTCCTTTTTTCAGTATTGTGCATAAAGTAGGAGAAGACTGGGGCCCTTCCTGTTCTGGGACAGGTAACAACTCCTCTGTCTGCTGAACCTTTGCCAGAAGCCATCCTGTGTATCCTAGGGAGATTCCTTAAAGGCAGTCTCCTGTGGAGCTAAGGCAGATGGATTCTGAGAAGGAGCTTTTGGGGAAGCAAGGAATGATTTCATTTTAAAAAGTATAGTGTGAACCCAAATGTACTTAGCTTTTTAGTTACATTATCACACTTAATCATCAAGATCATCCACTGATCAGATTTTACCTTGCTTTACAGATGAAATGGAGGCTCAGGAAGAGGTCACGATCAAGTTCATGCAGATATTAATCTGAGGTTTCAATCTCTTTGTGGTGCCAAATCTACCCTGTCTCTATGCTCCCTCCAGACCATTCCATTAAGGCTAGAAGAGTAGGAATAAAGATAACCTGATTTATTTTCCTACTAAAATTAAGATTAAATCCACATAGTTCACCACCTGTCTGCATCTTGTCTGCCTTTGTGAGCAAACTGAAAGTAGACTCCAACCCTTTGTGACCCCATGAACTATACAATCCATTGAACTCTCCAGGCCTGAAAACTGGAGTGGGTAGCCTTTCTGTTCTCCAGGGGATCTTCCCAGCCCAGGGATCGAACCCAGGTCTCCCGCATTGCAGGGGGATTCCTTACCAGGTGAGCCACGGGGGAAGTCCAGAAATGCTGGAGTGGCTAGCCAATCCCCTCTCCAGAGGCTCTTCCTGACTCAGGAACCTAACTGGAGTCTCCTTGCATAAGGGGCAGATTCTTTACCAACTGAGCTCTCAGGGAAGCCCTTACATGTATTCTCCGTGAAGCGGAAATCAAACTGGAGCCCCATTCAGAGCACTGCACTCATCTTTCCTCCCTGGACTCACAGTTTGCTTCTTCCAAATGGAGTGAAAAGGGATTCCTTACTCAATCCCAACTCAGGTTTCAGAGGCTTGCCTCTCTCTCATTTTCCAAAAGTGCAAGCCTGCTGAGTGATGACTCCTTGACTTTTTAAAGTTACTAATTTTATAGGAGTTTTAGGGAAGGTATGGGGAATATTTGTTTTCAATATAAAAATAAGAATTTGATGATGGCTGAACTGGCACTTACAGTGTTTTGGGAAAGAGCAATGGTCCAGGAATGAACTACATTTGGGTCCTAACACTAGAACTGCCTCTCGTCTGAGGTGAATTTAGGCTAGATTTTGGCTACTCAGATTTCAAACACTCTGAGCTTCTGTTTAATTATCAAGAGAGAAAAAAAAAAAAAAAGAGCTCAGTAGTAGTCACTATATCTTTGATATAATAATAATAACAATAATACATACTTAATGATACTGTTGTCTTAAAGATTAAATGATATAAAATAGTTGCATATTTAGTACTGAATCATAGTAAGCATTTTGTATAATACATATATTATATATATCTGGGCTTCCCAGGTAGGGCTAGTGGTAAGGAACCTGCCTGCCAGTGCAGAAGATGTAAGAGATGTGTTCGATCCTTGGGTCAAGAAGATCCCCCTGGAGAAGGGCATGGGAATCCACTCCATTACTCTTGCCTGGAGAATCCCATGGACAGAGAAGCCTGGTGGGCTACAATCCATGGGGTTGGCAAAGAGTCAGAAATGACTGAAGTGACTTAGCAAGCACACCTACATTATATATATATATATATATATATATACATACATATATTATGTGTGTGTGTGAATGCTCAGTTACTAAGTCATGTCTGACTCTTTGCAACCCAAGGACTGTAGCCCTCTAGGCTCTTCTCTCCATGGGATTTTCCAGGCAAAAATACTGGAGTGGGTTGCCATTTTCTTCACCATGTATTACGTATTGTTGTTCAGTCTCTCAGTCCTATCTGACTCTTTGCGACCCCATGGACTGCAGCACGCCAGGCTTCCCTATCCTTCATCCTCTCCCAGAGCTTGCTCAAACTCTTGTCCATTGAGTCAGTGACACCATCCAACCATCTCATCCTCTGTCATCCTCTTCTCCTCCTGGGTGCTATCTGTCCCAGCAGCAGGATCTTTTCCAGTGAGTCGGCTCTTTGCATCAAGTGGCCATCAGCTTTAGCATAAGTCCTTCCAATGAATAATCAGGACTAATTTCCCTTAGGATGGACCAGTTTGATCTCCTTGCAGTACAAGGGACTCTCAAGGGTCTTTTCCAACACCACAGTTGAAAAGCATCAATTCTTCAGCACTCAGTTTTCTTCATAGTCCAACTCTTAAAACCGTACATGACTAGTGGAAAAACCATAGCTTTGACTATATGGACCTTTATGGGCAAAGTAATATCTCTGCTTTATAACATGCTGTCTAGGTTTGTCATAGCTTTTCTTCCAAGGAGCAAGCATCTTTCAATTTCATGGCTACAGTCACCATCTACAGTGATTTTGGAGCCCAAGAAAATAACATCTTTCTCTGTTTCCACTATTTCCACATTTATATGCCATGAGGTGATGGGACTGGATGCCATATTAGTTTTTTAAATGTTGAGTTTTAAGCCAGCTTTTTCACTCTCCTCTTCCACCTTCATCCAGAGGCTCTTTAGTATATTACATATACAAATACATATATTATATATATATTTAACTATTTTATTATTATAATATTATATGTAACTACTATATATTACGGTAAATTATGCCAGGCTGGAAGAACCACAAGCTGGAATCAAGACTGCTGGGAGAAATATCAATAACCTCAGATATGCAGATGACACCACCTTTATGGCGAAAAGTGAAGAGTAACTAAAAAGCCTCTTGATGAAAGTGAAAGAGAAGAGTGAAAAAATTGGCTTAAAGCTCAACATTCAGAAAACAAAGATGATGGCATCTGGTCCCATCACTTCATTGGAAATAAATGGGGAAACAGTGGAAACAGGGTCAGACTTTATATTTTTGGGCTCCAAAATCACTGCAGATGGTGACTAAGCCATGAAATTAAAAGACACTTAATCCTTGGAAGGAAAGTTATAACCAACATGGTATATTCCAAAGCAGATATATTACTTTGCCAACAAAGGTCCATCTAGTCAAGGCCGTGGTTTTTCCAGTGGTCATGTATGTATGGATGTGAGAGTTGGACTGTGAAGAAAGCTGAACACCAAAGAATTGATAAGTTTTTGAACTGTGGTGTTGGAGAAGACTCTTGAGAGTTCCTTGAACTGCAAGAAGATCCAGCCAGTGCATCCTAAAGGAGATCAGTCCTGGGTATTCATTGGAAGGATTGATGCTGAAGCTGAAACTCCAATACTTTGGCCACCTCATACGAAGAGCTGACTCACTGGAAAAGACCCTGATGCTGGGAGAGATTGGGGGCAGGAGGAGAAGAGGACGACCGAGGATGAGATGGCTGGATGGCATCACTGACTCAATAGACGTGAGTCTGAGTGAACTCCAGGAGATGGTGATGGACAGGGAGGCCNAAAAGACCCTGATGCTGGGAGAGATTGGGGGCAGGAGGAGAAGAGGACGACCGAGGATGAGATGGCTGGATGGCATCACTGACTCAATAGACGTGAGTCTGAGTGAACTCCAGGAGATGGTGATGGACAGGGAGGCCCGGCATGCTGTGATTCATGGGGTCACAAAATCGGACATGACTGAGTGACTGAACTGAACTGAACTGATATATGTATATTATATGTATTTATATAACTACTACCAGGGAGGTTTAAAATTTTATCAATTTTACTCATCTGTTAAATAAGGATAATATTCTGTGGAATTGCAGAGATGATAAAATGTGATACACAGGAAAAAACATAGTACAATGCTAATGAGTGTTTAATGTATGTAAATTGCAAATGTTAAGACAGAGTCAAACAATTAACTTCATACATTTATGCTTTATGTGCCTCATTTTCCCCAGTCTGTGCCCTGTATCCCATCCCTGAATGATTGCATGTTTAGAACTATTTTCAGCAGAGAAGCATATGTGCTAGGTTCCCAAGCATGTGAAACTCGATCATAGAGCTGGAGAGACTGGTTTAAATGCCATGGTTCTCTAAGGAAATAATGAGAGACATGCACTTGTCTGATCATCACAGTGTTGTTTCAGTATTAAAATGTCATTAAAACCCACAATCTACCACTGTAAACTAAATTGTGAAATAACCTACGTGATTAAATCATATACAGCCAATAAAAAGCATCTTATATAGAATGTATGACAAACTTGTCTGATTATAGGATTCTCCTGGGGTGATTTATAAAAGCATTGGCTGCACCCTAGACTTAATGAATCAAAATATCCATGAGAGGAGATTGGAAATATGTATTTTTATCAAGGGTCCCAGGTGAGTTTTATGATCAGGCAAATTTATGAAAGTCTGTTATAGAACATGTATTCTCTTAATGCAAAGAGAAAATAAAATACCATCAAGTATTATGTGCTGTTCTTTAACAATTTTGCAAAGAAAAGAATAATAATAAAAATGCAGGATCTCCTTCTCAGTGTTGAGATTACTTTTGTCATGTTAAGAGTATGGTATTTACTGTCAGAAGACCTGTTTCAAATCTCAGAACGGCTGTACTATCTGTATATCACTAGGCAAGTACTGAAGCCCATTATGTGCTACTGTTCTTATCTTTAAAATGGGGAAAATGAAGTATATATCTTATGTGTCATTGTAAAGACAAAATAATCTAATCAATACTGTTTATTGTTAATATTAGTAAGTATACTTCCACTTCCAACCATGAGGAAATAAGATGGTACAAAATTACTCTCTCACCACAACCCCATGAGAAGAACATAGGAAAAAATGATTTGCAGAAACTGGGCAGCAGAGAGCTGAGGTTAAGGCATGTGCCTCACCGAGGGCTACCATCTCTAGCCTCCACGCACACAGCCTTAGCAGTCTCCCTGCTTCCCTTCTTGACCTCTACTTGAAAGTGACCTTGCCCCAAAGATGGCGGAGGAATAGGACTGGGAGACCACTTTCTCCCTCATTAATTCATCAAAAGAACATTTCAACGCTGAGTAAATTCCACAAAACAACTTCTGAATGCTGGCAGAGGACATCAGGCACCCAGAAATGCAGATCACTGTCTTCAAAAACAGGTAGGAAAAAATATAAAAGACAAAGAAAGAGACAAAGGAGGTAGGGAGGGAGCGCCGTCCTGGGAAGGNTGGAAATGAGATGTGTGGGTATCTGTCTCCCCTACCAGGGAGTGAACTGACAGATGGCAGCGACCAGGCTTTATTTTTTCACAATTTGCAAATAGTAGGAAGTCTTTACATGCGTATTGGAGGAAGGAAAGACTGTAAATAAATGACTCGCTGGTTCCTTAACTTCCCTGCATTTACTTGACGTGCCGACCTTGTCTTTACTCTTCCCATTGCGGTGCTAAACAGCGCGGGAGCTATGTCTAAAGAGAATCATCTGGAGATACACACACACATAGAGAGAGAGAGATATCTGGATATATATAATATTACAATACCCAGTATTACACATGGAAATTATATACACACATATATGGAAGATACACATATATATCTATACATATGCATAGGGAATATATATATGCAGAAAACAACATTAGAAAACTGGAAGCCTTCCCAACAGAGCCAGATTTTCCCTGTATGATGAGCTCTGTGTCTTTGGGCAAGTCCCCTTCTCTCTCTCAGCCTTAGACTTCCCAACTGCATAAGGAAGAATGAATCAAAGTAATCCCTAAGGTCCCAGGAAGACAGATGACACGGGCCACTTTAAACAACCTACGACATGACTAGTGGAATTCTGAGTGTGCAAAGACAGACCAGATGCAGCCTGGGTCTCTCTTTCCCCACTGACCCCAGGCCACAGGGCGTGGGTACACACAGTGTGTCAGTAGCTCGGTTGTGTCCACCTCTTTGTGACCCCATGGACTGCAGCCAGGCTCCTCTGTCCGTGGAATTCTCCAGGCAAGAATACTGGAGTGGGCTGCCATTTCCTTCTCCAGGTGGATACACGGAATAGGTGATCAGTACATTCCAGAAAAAAGTATTAGATGGAACAAAACACATCCCAACAGCAGCAAAGGAAAACGGCCGCAGAACAGACGTGCAAGGCCGACAGCAGCCGTTCTGGATTCACGCTTAGACGCTCTATTTCCCGACACAAGCGTGTTGCGAAACAAACACCCTATGTCAGAAGCTGGTGACATCCACGGAGACTGTAGTGAAATTTTCAGGAAAGCTTCTTAGAAGGCAAGTTACGTTTCCAGCAAAGAAGCTGGCTCTAGATAAAGGTGGGAGGTGGTGAGATGCAGTGAGGACAGCCAGGGAGAGCGTGACAAGGCACACATGAACAGTGAGCAAGCTACTGGAAACGTCAGCCGGGGACCCTCAGCCTGACGTCGGAAGCCTCTCTCCACCGGTAATCCAGATGAGAAGCACCTGAAAAATCTCCCTGCTCCTTAGACCAGAAACGTGAGTGAAGGTCTCTGGTTGGTCACCTTCTCTTTCATAGATTGTTAGACATAGTCCAGCCCAGACGTTTATTATCACAGATTCAGCCAGCAAAGAGCATGGCGTGGTTGGGAGAGCCACTTTGCACACCTTGCAGGGGCCTAGGCCCTCTCTACGCACCATCAATCGTTGGGTGCTGTGGTCTGTTGGCCCTCCTTCCACCAGCATTATTAGACATTCTAGTTTGAGCCAGGAGCGAGTCAGGGCAGACACCTCCTCCCGATGCAACCACTTGAACAATCATTACCCTGGAGGCACAGAGCCAGGAGCTGGGATATTCATGGTCCCGGGTGCAACAGCCACCGCGAGGCCCTCGGAGTTAGTCAATGAAAGGCTGGAAGCGAATACTAATTGCTGGCTTATGCGTCTCTCCTGCGTACGTTTTCCTGATGGATATAGCTATGATTATTCAATTTGTAATAGACCAGAAGGATCTGATTTTACCATGGCTGATGGCCAGGAACTGTGTGCTGAGGCTAAGGATTTTTCAAAATGTATCTCAAAATAAGAGAGTAGTCAGGAGTTTTCCTTTCTTCTTGCCAATACTGTACATATGCTCCTTTCCCCACTGAAGTGGAAGAAAACTGCTGCATTTCATCATCCTGCCGTCTTGGGGGTTAAGCCACAGTGTAGGGGTTGTAGTGGGAATCCTAGGGGTATGGAGTTTAGAGACCTTGGAGGCAGACTCGTCTGGGGATGGTAAATACACATTACTGGCCTTGCTGTGCTCCCAGCTCCTGCCTGTGATGGATCTTGAGCCCTCAAGGCTTTTGTGCCTTTCAGCCTCTCCAGCACCCCTCTTCAGGATCAACCAGGCGAGGCACTTAAAATGCAACCTATTTTTAACCTTTGAACCTGAGACCTTAGGAAGCTGACTTCTCAAGTTGCAGGTAGGATCAGAACTAGAACTCAGATTTTCTGATATCTAAAACCTTTCTCCTTTCTCTCTTTCGATTGCCAGCTGCCTAAGGATGAGCATTAGTTCCTCTTAGGCCATTTTTTAAAAATATTCAATCAATACATAAGTTGCATTCATATCTGGCATCCAACTCTCCACAGTGGGATCCAGAACAGAAATCTTCAGAAGNTTGAATATACTATCTAGGTTGGTCATAATTTTTCTTCCAAGGAGTAAGTGTCTTCTAATTTCATGGCTGCAATCACCATCTTCAGTGATTTTAGAGCCCAGAAAAATAAAGTCTGACACTGTTTCCACTGTTTCCCCATCTATTTCCCATGAAGTGATGGGACTGGATGCTATGATCTTCGTTTTCTGAATGTTGAGCTTTAGGCCAACTTTTTCACTCTCCTCTTTCACTTTCATCAAGAGGCTTTTTAGTTCCTCTTCACTTTCTGCCATAAGGGTGGTGTCAAAGGCTAATAGAGTTCTGCCAAGATAACACACTGGTTATAGTAAACACCCTCTTCCAAGAACACAAGAGAAGGCTCTACACATGGACATCACCAGACGGTTGACACGGAAATCAGATTGATTATATTCTTTGCAGCCAAAGATGGAGAAGTTCTATACAGTCAGCAAAAACAACACCAGGAGCTGAATGTGGCTCAGATCATGAATTCCTTATTGCTAAATTCAGACTCAAATTGAAGAAAGTGGAGAAAACCATTAGACCATTCAGGTATGATTAGCCTCCAACTAAAATAAATAAATTTTTAAAAAGTATCATTAAAAAAATAAATCAAATCCCTTATGATTATACAGTGGAAGTGACAAATAGATTCAAGGGATTAGATCTGATAGAGTGCCTGAACAACTTTGGATGGAGGTTTGTGACATTGTACAGGAGGCAGTGATCAAGACCATTCCCAAGAAAAAGAAGTGCAAAAAGGCAAAATGGTTGTCTGAGGCTGCCTTACAAATAGCTGAGAAAAGAAGAGAAGCTAAAGGCAAAGAAGAAAAGGAAAGATACACCCATGTGAATGCAGAGTTCCAAAGAATAGCAAGGAGAGATAAGAAAGCCTTCCTCAGCAAACAATACAAAGAAATCCAGGAAAACAATAGAATGGGAAAGACTAGAGAGCTCTTCAAGAAAATTAGCAATACCAAGGGAACATTTCAGGCAAACAAGGGCACAATAAAGGACAGAAACAGAAGCAGAAGATATTAAGCAGAGCTGGCAAGAATACACAGAACTGTGCAAAAAGGCACTCATGACCCAGATAACCACGATGGTGTGATCACTCACCTAGAGCCAGACATCCTGGAATGTGAAGTCAAATGGGCCTTAGGAAGCATCACTATGAACAAAGCTAGTAGAGGTGATGGAATTCCAGTGGAGCTATTTCAAATTCTAAAAGATGATGCTGTGAAAGTGCTTCACTCAAAATGCCAGCAAATTGGGAAAACTCAGCAGTGGCCACAGGACTGGAAAAGGTCAGTTTTGATTCCAGTCACAAAGAAAGGCAATGGCAAAGAGTGCTCAAACTACCGCACAATTGCACTCATCTCACACACTAGCAAATTAATGCCCAGAATTCTCCAAGATAAGCTCCGACAGTAAGTGAACCAAGAACTTCCAGATGTTCAAGCTGGATTTAGAAAATGCAGAACGTGAAGGGAAACTAAAAAGCCTCTTGATGAAAGTGAAAGAGGAGAGTGAAAAAGTTGGTTTAATACTCAACACTCAGAAAACTAAGATCCAGTCTCATCTATGGCAAATAGATGGGGAAACAATGGAAATAGTGAGTGACTTTATTTTGGGGGGCTCCAAAATCACTGCAGATGGTGACTGCAACCATGGAATTAGAAGACGCTTACTCCTTGGAAGAAAAGTTATGACCAACCTAGATAGCATATTCAAAAGCAGAGACATTACTTTGCCAACTAAGGTCCGTCTAGTCCAGGCTATGGTTTTTCCAGTAGTCATGTATGAATGTTGAGAGTTGGACTATAAAGAAAGCTGAGCACTGAAGAACTGATGCTTTTGAACTGCGGTTTTGGAGAAGACTCTTGAGGGTCCCTTGGACTTCAAGGAGATCCAGTCAGTCTACCCTAAAGAAAATCAGGACTGAATATTCACTGGAAGGATTGATGCTGAAGCTGAAGCTCCAACCCTTTGGCCATCTGATGTGAAGAACTTACTCATTGGAAAAGACCCTGATGCTGGGAAGGATTGGGGGCAGGAGGAGAACGGGATGACAGAGGCTGAGATGGCTGGATGGCATCACTGACTCGATGGACATGAGTTTGAGTAGGCTCCAGGAGATGGGGATGGACAGGGAAGCCTGGCCTGCTGCAGTCCATGGAGTTGCAAAGAGTCGGATGCAACTGAGAGACTGAACTGAGCCGATCAGGACTCGGCCTGCAACTTCTGCTGGCAGGCTTGCCCGACCCCTCTCTGCGCATGGGGCCTTTCTCCACCTTCATGTCCCATCACCACTCTGTGGGAGAGGCAGTGAACAATGGGTACAGGGTCTAAGGAATGACACCAGTTCCAAAAAGGACCTGAAAAGAGGTTACCTTCCTCAGGGACCTGAGAAGCAGATGTAGAGGGTGGCGGAGTGTCACAGGCAGTGATGAGGAGTATGAGGATGGAATAACTTTGGAGCAGAGGTCAGAGGCAGTGGCATGAAGACAAGGGCACTGCCCAGACGGGACATGTGGTGAAAAGCATGAAGTGCTGTTGAAGCTGCATGCTAAGGAGAGCGGGGTGTGAGGCCTCACTTTGACAAAGAAGATGGGCACTTCTGGGAGTGTGTCTGCTGGTGGAGGATTTATGGGTTTGCAGAGAAAGTACTTGGTATTCCTTCAGACCCTCAAATCCTCGACGTCATTTCTTTTTATTTATTTCTGGCTTTCTCTCGGTGGGGTGGGCAGCGGGACCACTCTGCTGTGCGAGAGCTTCAGTAATCGCAGCTCGAGGGCTTTAGAGTTTGGGCCAGCAGCTGTGGTGCAGGAGGTCAGTTCTCCTGCAGCAGGCAGAATCCTGGACCAGGGACTGAAGCCGGGTCCCTTGCATTGGCAGGGGGATGCCTAACCACTGCACCACAGGACAGGAAGTTCCCTAGTGCTGTTTCTTGGGCCTGGCTGGAGACCATCTCCACATCCTGCAGTGAGCTTGTGTGACCCTTGGGATTTCACATGGCCCTTCCTGGGCTTCTCTGGTGTCTTAGAGGGTAAAGTGTCTGCCTGCAATGCAGGAGACCCGGGTTCAATGCCTGGGTTGGGAAGATCCCCTGGAGAAGGAAATGGCAACCCACTCCAGTACTCTTGCCTGGAAAATCCCATGGACGGAGGAGCCTGGTAGGCTACAGTCCATGGGGTCTCAAAGAATCAGACACGACTGACTGCCTTCACTTTCACTTATAGCTCAACATCCCAGAGATGAGAGAGCATTTTTATAGATATCCTTGGGGAAAAAAAAAAAAGTCCCAGGAGTTTTCTCATTAGCTTGATGTGGGTCGTGTGTTTATCTTTGAATCAGTCACAATGGCCAGGATGAAAGGAGCTAAAGCATCTCTAATTGAGCTGGCTGGGACCATGGACCCTCCTCTAGGCTTTGGTGGGGGAAGATGTTCAGCTCCCATGTCCAAATAGCATGTCCAGCATTCCACAACTGACCTTGTTCCCACTATCTTTGCAGCACTATTTCACTATGTCTTTTGGATACTCCCAGGCTGACTGAGGTCCATGAGAGAATTTAGCACTTTAAAATTAAGTCGGACAGAGCCTTGGGCAGCTCTGAGAAAGACTCAGGTAAGCGTGAACCAGTAATAGGTGCTCCCACTGTCTCTGCTGTCCTGTAGTTTAATAAACAGTCTCTTTTGGTTTCTCCATCCCTTCAGGGTCTGAGTTTGATTTTTATTAACTTTGTTTTTCTTTTATAATTCTCCTCCCGTTCAGAGCCAGGAATATTATAAGCAAGTAGCCAAGTGCCAGAAAAGCCTTAGGGAGACCTGCTGATTGAAGGGACTATTTCGGGTCTCAGAGCTGGACTTGGCCACCTGAAGTGTGGGGTGACCCTGGGCCGGTTACTTTCTGTCTCTGGGTTTTCCTGCTCTCTGCTTTTGAAGGGGAACTAATCCATCGTAACCTTCTCCTTGCATGCAGAGTTGGACTAGAGAACTCTTAGATGGCAGGAAGTCGTGTTGCATGCCAGATGGATGATTCGCTTACCCTTAAATGACTTTTCTTTTTTTTTCACCCACATTCATCTGGTGTCCTGATTCTCCTCTATTCCTTCCGTCCTCAGGTAACGAGCTGCTGGTGTGGGCTCATGAAACATTCAGTGAAATAAACTCTAAGCTCATATGTGGGTGGGGGTAGAATAAAGCAGATAAAAACAGGAAAAAAGGGAAATGGAATAAAGTCTTTGGAAAATGTAAGAGCTTTATTTCTGGCTGCAAGCATCACTGATTTCTGGCTCCTGCCACCAACGAGAGAGTTGGTATTGTCCAGTCACTAAGTCGTGTCTGACTCTGCATAACCCCGTGTGCGGCAGCACGCCAGGTTTCCCCGCCCTTCACTGTGCCCTGGAGTTTGCTCAGATTCATGTCCACTGAGTCGGGGATGCCCTCTAACCATCTCATCCTCTGATGCCACCTTCTGCTACCCTCAATCTTTCCCAGGATCAGGGTCTTTTCCGATGAGATGGCTCCTCACATCGGGTTGCCAAAGTATTGGAGCTTCAGCTTCAGCATCAGTTAACGTACCTATTTGCTATCCAGAACTGCTAAGAAAATAGTCTTGTGTTTGGACTGAACTATCTGCTCTGTTCCTTTTCTGCATAAAAAGATGAATTAACAGAGATAGGACAGACATGAAGGAGCCAAAGGAAACCTTTCTGGATATTCTACAACTTGAGTAATTTATTCCAAGATTACTGAAAACAATTTAGGGCTAAAACAACCAAAAAAAGTCAGTTGCTGCCACCTTAAAAATATTATTAATTAATGTAATTAATTTGTTAAATTAATTAATTTGTTCAATAGCCATTTACTGAGCAACCAGATGAAGCCATTTGTTCATCTAACCTACGTGTCGAGGGCCCTCCACAAGTGCTCTTCTGACCCCTGGAAACACAGTGGTGAACTAGACAAGAAAGGCATCATCCCCTGTGGTTCTTGAATTCTAGTGGCAGGAGATAGGCGCAGATACTGAGCAGACACAGACAGGATAGTTTCAGAGGGTGGTGAGTGATCTGCAGAAAGTAAAGCAGGTGGGGGATGGGTTAGACGTGGGGGTCAGCAGATTCCTTCCCAGGGAGACTTGGGGCTTGAAATGAGAGCTGAAAGTTAAGGCTCCTGGAACAGCTGGGAGGAAGGTCTGGGACCAAAAACTAATAAGTAATCTCGCCTTCCCAGTCCACCTCTAATCATGAAAAAGTATTCTCTCCTGACCTGTCTGTCTCTCCAGAGCCTGCGTGACTTTGGTTTTTATTAACTTTTTCTTTCATTTCTAGCCTCCCCTTCAGAGCTAGATCCACTTCTACTGGGTTTTGAGAAGGGGGACAGCTTTCCAGGCAGGGGGGAGTCACAAAGCCTCAGGCCAGGCAAAGGCCTGAGCTGGAACAAAGTTTAATTTGGGAAATAAAACTCAGTGTGAGAGGAGGGTGAGAGCAGAGAAGACTAAGAGACCAGACCGCTTCCCTGGTGGCCAGTGGTAAAGACCCCACCTGCTGACGCAGAAGACCCGGTATTGATCCCTGGTTCAGGAAGATTCTCTGGAGGAGGAAATGGCAACCACCCCAGTATTCCTGCCTGGAGAATCCCCATGGACAGAGGAGCCTGGCAGGCTACAATCCACAGGGTCACAAAGAGTCGGACGTGACTGAGCGACTGAACCACAGCAAGAGACCAGGGGAAACAGTGGCAGACTTTATTTTTGGGGGGTTCCAAAATCACTGCAGATGGGGACTGCAGCCATGAAATTAAAAGACACTTACTCCTTGGAAGGAAAGTTATGACCAACCTAGACAGCATATTCAAAAGCAGAGACATTACTTTGTCAACAAAGGTCTGTCTAGTCAAGGCTATGGTTTTTCCAGTGGTCATGTATGGATGTGAGAATTGGACTATAAAGAAAGCTGAGCGCTGAAGGATTGATGCTTTTGAACTGTGGTGTTTGAGAAGACTTTTGAGAGTCCCTTGGACTGCAAGGAGATCCAACCAGTCCATCCTAAAGGAGATCAGTCCTGGATATTCATTGGAAGGACTGATGTTGAAGCTGAAACTCTAATACTTTGGCCACCAGATGGGAAAAGCTGACTCATTTGAAAAGACCCTGATGCTGGGAAAGATTGAGGGCAGGAGGAGAAGGGGACAACAGAGGATGAGATGGCTGGATGGCATCACTGACTCAATGGACATGAGTTTGGGTAAACTCTGGGAGTTGGTGATGGACAGGGAGGCCTGGTGTGCTGTGGTTCATGGGGTCATAAAGAGTCAGACACGACTGAGAGACTAAACTGAGAATTGATGTCATGGTGGTGTCAATTTTATTTTGGAAGGTTTTGCATAGGAGAGTAACATAATCCAACTTAGCAGTATGGGTTGGCTGCTGTATAGATACTGCCTATAAGATGAGAAGTCTCTCATTTTAGGAAGGTCATGGATGGTCTCATACAGAAGATAAACTGTCAAACAAACGATTATGCTACAGTGGGATGATTCAACACATGCTGAAAGAATTTTCCAGAACACAAAAATACAGGGTACACAATCCAATATAATTACTGATAACTGGACCGCATAAGGAGTCCAAGCCTGGCGGAAAACTGGATACAGTGTATACAAAGTGATGGGGGTGATTAATTCTGCCTAGAGGAATGAACCATGGAGTCCTAATAGATATGGCATTCCTACTTTATCTTAAATAATTAATGGGATTTCACCAATTAGATGGGAAAGGATGGACCTTTCAGACAGAGAGGACAATGCTTACAAATGCCCAGAACCAGGAAATTTCAGGACATTAAGAGAAGGCTGACCAGAGGACTCTTTGTAGAGGAGAAAAAGAGTCCAGAATGGCTGGGTGTGAGTTTGGAAGACTAAATAGAGGTGGTGTGTAAAGGCTTGTTTGCCATTCTAAGGATCTGGACCTTGTTTAAACACACTAAGGAGCTACTCTTGAGAGTCCCCTGGATGCAAGGAGATCCAGCCAGTCCACTCTGCAGGAGGTCAGCCCTGGGGTTTCTTTGGAAGGAATGATGCTAAAGCTGAAACTCCAGTACTTTGGCCACCTCATGTGAAGAGTTGACTCATTGGAAAAGACTCTGATGCTGGGAGGGATTGGGGGCAGGAGGAGAAGGGGATGACAGAGGATGAGATGGCTGGATGGTATCACGGACTCGATGGATGTGAGTCTGAGTGAACTCCAAGAGTTGGTGATGGACAGGGAGGCCTGGCGTGCTGTGATTCATGGGGTTGCAAAGAGTCAGACACGACTGAGTGACTGAACTGAACTGAACTGAAGGAGCTACAGAAGATTTATGAACTGAGGAATAACAAGGTACCTGTTGTACTTTTGAAGGATCTTTCTCATAGCTCTGTGGAGACTAAATTGAATAGGATCATAGGAGAAAGAGGAGCCCAACTAGAAGACCAGAGTTATCTCTCCAAACAAAGCTAAGGAGAGCATGAAGAAAACATGGAAAGGATGTGAATAAGCAAGGGAAAGAAACGAGAGGGAGAGAGAGAACACAGAAGTTTCACCCGGTATAGACGCCACAGGTTAACAACCAGTGACATAATTATTTTCCAATGAGTAAGACCAGTGACAAGACAGTTATTTTCTGGACTGAATGGTGTCTGCTCCTGATAAGTGTCTAGGTTAATGAGTATATGATACCCTAATGTGAATATTTCCTACACAGTAAATAAATCATAGCTTCAGACCAGGAGCATGCTTGAATATCAAAGTGCTCAGCCACCTCTTTTAGGACTGGATTCTCTATTTCTGCTCACTGCATGCTCTCTGAGGTCAGGGCTCTAAGGGAACATCACACATTTGTACACTGTTTTGTGGCTTGCAAAATACTTTTGTGGCCACACCTTCAGCCATCACAAGAGTCTGGCGAGGTAAGGCAAGAGAACCACCATGCTCATCTCATACAGTGAAACTAAAGCTTGACGAGAGTAAGAGATTTGAAGAAAAGCATACAGCTACTTGGGGCTTAAGGTGGCCCCGTGGTAAAGAACCTGCCTACCAGTGCTGGGGACGCAGGAGATGGGGGTGCGATCCCTGGGTCAGGAAGATCCCCTGAGAAGACACACTGAAGATACACTCGCTCCAGTACCCTGGAAAATTCCATGGACAGAAGAACCTGGTGGGCTATGGTCCGTGGGGTTGCAAAGAGCTGGACACGACTGAGAGACTGAGTGTGCGCGCGCGCACGCACACACACACACACACACACACTTACATGTAACCGCTTTCCAGTAGAGCATGCAAACTCAGCATTCGAGTCTAAATCCCAGGTCATCCACTGCATTACTCAGGTTTAAAAATTAACCAGCCGGGGGTGGTCTGGGTCCCTGGTGGGAGTAGTGGCATACGTTTTGTGTTGCCTCCTTTCTGACTTTTGGCAGACATCCCAAACCCAACTCAACACTTTTCCTACTGAACTTGGACTTTGCCAGAGTCCTTCTGAACATGCTGCTCTAGGCAGTGACTAACAACTCGGGATTAGCTTTAATAGGATTACCCACTTCCCATTGTGGGTCACATGATTGTGAAGGTTTATTCCAGCTTTAAGTTCTGTGATTTTATACTTAATGGTGATGATTCTAGGATCTCGATTTAATCCAAGTAAGATTCACTGGAAGCCTGTGGCATCCTAGGCACCCTCTATTCATCATATGAGTAAAATGTCTTTTCTATANAAGTTCTGTGATTTTATACTTAATGGTGATGATTCTAGGATCTCGATTTAATCCAAGTAAGATTCACTGGAAGCCTGTGGCATCCTAGGCACCCTCTATTCATCATATGAGTAAAATGTCTTTTCTATAGTTTTGTGCTCATGGGCCCGAGGCGGTGACGGGCAGATAGAGAATAACAGAACTGAAGGCTTGTTTAGGTGCAAAGCAAAAGGTTAAGGAAGACTGCAGGAGGCAGAAGTCCACGCTCCTTAAGGATAAAGATGGGGCTAGATAAAGACAGGTTGCGAAGGAGACATTTTTAGCACTGACAGCCACTTGAGATAAAGCATCAAGGTGCAGAGAGGGTTGAGTGTGGAAACCTTCTGAAGATTTCTGTTCTGGATCCCACTGTGGAGAGTTGGATGCCAGATATGAATGCAACTTATGTATTGATTGAATATTTTTAAAAAATGGCCTAAGAGGAACTAACGCTCATCCTTAGGCAGCTGGCAATCGAAAGAGAGAAAGGAGAAAGGTTTTAGATATCAGAAAATCTGAGTTCTAGTTCTGATCCTACCTGCAACTTGAGAAGTCAGCTTCCTAAGGTCTCAGGTTCAAAGGTTAAAAATAGGTTGCATTTTAAGTGCCTCGCCTGGTTGATCCTGAAGAGGGGTGCTGGAGAGGCTGAAAGGCACAAAAGCCTTGAGGGCTCAAGATCCATCACAGGCAGGAGCTGGGAGCACAGCAAGGCCAGTAATGTGTATTTACCATCCCCAGACGAGTCTGCCTCC
>SJYW01033372.1:40007-53856 GCA_006410735.1 Raphicerus campestris
TGAATTTCTTTGGTTCTTTAGTTACTTCTTCCTCTTGTCTCTCTTCATCCTTTCTCTGGGCCTCCAGTTCCATCAGGTCGTCATTGGTAACCTTCACATTTGCCTCTTTGCATCTTGAAGGGCCACAGGTAGGAGACTTACTGTAGAATCATTGGAGGCCACCTTGAAAACCGGTGGCCACAGAGCCCCTTCCTACAGACTCAAGGACTAGTGGTTTTATATCAGGGATTGTTTTGGGGAGGACTCAGCCCTTGGAGAACTAGGTGGTCACAATGAGGTAGCTGTTAACAAACAATGCCTTGGAAACCAGGGAGTCAGCTTCAGAAGGTCCTGCATAGACCTAGCAGAAAAAGTGTGACTCTGGCAAGGACACGTCACAGCCCGAGGCCGAGAGGCCCAATTTCCATCTGGCCTGCTTTGGCACCTCACCCTGGGAACGCAGACCCTCTAATCCTTGCATGCTAGCCTGTCACAAAGCAGGAATTCAGCTCCTATCATCCAAGACAGCTTTCTCTGCCTTTGTTTTCTCCAAGAATTGGGGAAAGTGAAAGTGAAAGTCGCTCAGTCATGTCTGACTCTTTGCGACCCCATGGACTATACAGCCCATGGACTTCTCCAGGCCAGAATACTAGAGTGCTCAGCCTTTCCCTTCTCCAGGGGATCTTCCCAACCCAGGGGTCAAACCCAGGTCTCCTGCTTTGCAAGCTGATTCTTTACCAGCTGAGACACAAAGGAAACCCAAGAATACTGGAGTGGGTAGCCTATCTCTTCTCCAGGGGATCTTCCCGACCTAGGGACTGAACTGGGGTCTCCTGCATTGCAGGTGGATTCTTTACCAACTGAGCTATGAAGGAAGCCCCAAGAATTGTTAGGAGCACTTGTTAAATGTAAAGATTTCAGGGTGCCTCTTGGATAAATTTTCACTTAGGAGACTTGAGATGGAAGCTGGGAATCTGTGTTCTTAACAACCATCCCAGGTGACTTTCATATCACGCTTGGGAGGGTACTTGAATCCAGAGCTGATAGAGTTCTACGACCTGAGTCCCTCTCCCCATCACACCACGTGTGCACTGAAAGTGCTCCCAATCCTGGACCTTTGGACACACAGGCTGCGCGAGGCTCACGCATCCTCTAACCTCTGGCCCTTCGCCTTCTCGACATGTATATGTGCGTTTCTCGTCTCCCCATCCTCCCCTCCACTGCCCGCGGCTAGTTAACAGCTCACAGAAACTCACATAAGATGCTTGTGTGTTTTGTCTGTTTGGACAGGCAGGGGGTTCCCTGGATGTTTGGTGATAATTTCTTGGTTAAATTATATATCTCTTTTCCTTTTATGTTAAAAAAAAAAAGCAAATTGACTTTTTTACAGTTGCCTCCTTTCTTTCTCTTTATTTCCTGCTGTGGAGACAAATCTTATATTTTTAGGTCCACAACATGCACACAAAATCAGTCTTATATAAACCAGCATTTTCAGTTCAAATATTGCACACAGGATAGAAATAAAGGGGGAAACCCTGGCTTAACCAAATAATATTTCCCTAGGTTTCCACTGTTCAAGACTGATCTCTTTGTCATTAAAATGGGCACGTTCACTCTGCAGAAAAATCATGAGGTTTGGTTCTGGGTTGCCATTTCCATGCCCTTACATTTATTGAGTCCCACTGTATGTATTTTTTAAGAGAGCAAACAGATAAAACTGATGTGGACTCAGCCCTCATCGAACCTAGCTGGGGAAACGGAAGCGGGTGCAATTTCAGTGCAAGTAGGTGGGGAGCAGTGGCGGCATGTCCCTGGTGTCCGGTGGCTGATTCAGAGCCCCCAGGGCAGGGGGCTGGTTTGATCTCCAGTCAGGGGACTGGATCCCACATGCCGCAGCTGATTTCACACGCCTCAACAGAAGATCCTGTGTGCCACTGCAAAGACCAGTGTAGACCCATAAACACATACATATTAAAAAAATATGAAGAGTGTCTTAGGGGAAATGAGCATTAAGTGTTGTTGAAGCTCCAAGGAGAGGAGAACATCCCAGGAGAAAATCACAGAAGGCATTGAAGCGAAGGCCATAAGACTCTGGGGTCATATCCTAGGATTCAAATCCCAGCTCTGCCTGCCATTAGCTGGTTGATGTGGGGCAAGCCCAGGAACCTCTCTGGGTCCCAGTTGCCTCATCTGAGAAAGGGGAATAATAACAGTACTCATTTTAGGGTTGATTTGAGAATTCAGTGAGTTGACAAAAATAAAGCAAATAAATCAGTGTCTAGTATGTAGTAAGAATTTAAAAAAATGTTAACTGTTGTTGAACTGAGCCTTAATGGGTAGATGAGATTGGGGCAAGAGATGGAGATCATTTTAGACTAAAACAGTAAAAAAAAATAAACCCCCAAAGTTGGGGGAATTTCTAGGCATTTGTGGGAGGGAAATTACCTTCAGCAGAAGAAAAGGATGAGTGAGGAATAGAGGAAGATCAGGTGGGAGAATGTGCCGAGGTCCCATCTCCCTCCTTTTTGGTGGTTTGCTTACTTCACTGATGACACTAGGATGTGAAGTGAAGTCGCCCAGTCGTGTCCGACTCTTTGTGACCCCATGGACTGTAGCCTACCACGTTCCTCTGTCCATGGGATTTTCCAGGCAAGAGTACCGGCGTGGGTTGCCATTTCCTGCTTCAGAGGATATTCCTGACCCAGGGATCAAACTCTGGTCTCCTGCATTGTAGCCAGACGCTTTACCATCTGAGCCACCGAGTTCTGGGGGAGGATACGGTGTTAAGCACAGTCATTTTAGTCTTTCTTTGGGAGAGAAATTGTTATACTAAGATAGTGGGAGCTTATCTTATTCTCTCACTTCACTAAATATTTCATCTCAACAACTGTTTCTGGTAAAATACCCTCCAGCTTGACAACCAAAATAGTCCACAGTTATAAGGCGCTGTTACTTTTAACCAAGCAGCTTAGAGACAAATTTTACAAGATTTACATTTGATAAGGTGTTCGCCTCATTTGAAGGCCTTCTACTTCTTTCTTTTCCTTCCTCTTTTAGTTACAAAGAAATGATCTCTTCATGATGGAAAAACCCATGTTCAGCTATAGCTTATAAGTGCATCTTTTTCCTCAATTAAGTACAACCCATCTCACATAAGTCGGCAAGGATCTCAGCCTACAACGCAGGGCTTTATAAGGCTCTCTTGGCCCAAGTGGGCTCTGTAAACCTCAAGAATTGCCTTTTTGAGATGCTAGGCATGGAAGGTTGAGAAGAGAGCAAACCAGTTAGGTTCTGTCTAGGGAAACATGAAGAAGGAACACCTGATGGGACAGAAAGCAGGAAAACACAGACTGGGGAAGCAAATATTTCTGGTAAAGATTTTTAGGGTCGATGCCGCGGAACAAGAAATGTTAATGCCCTACTCTGTCTCCACAGGAAAACCTATAATGAAGTCTTAAAAAAAATCAGTATTGTTGGCTGTGATTATCTGGAGGAAAGACTGTAGGCAGAAGGAAACGTTTTCATTTAATGTCAAAAACAGTGACTTCTTTATATATAAAACCATCCTATAAGTGGGTATAGATTCTCTATTGCAAGAGGTGAGGAAACTGGAGATTGAAGGGTGTAAGGGACTTGCTGATGGTCACATAGTTGATAAAGACAATCAAGGGTTCTCTCTTAGACTGTGGGGTGATAAACTCTGTCCCCTAGAAGNTAGATTCTCTATTGCAAGAGATGAGGAAACTGGAGATTGAAGGGTGTAAGGGACTTGCTGATGGTCACATAGTTGATAAAGACAATCAAGGGTTCTCTCTTGGACTGTGAGGTGATAAACTCTGTCCCCTAGAAGTCTGCATATCCCTTACCCCTGATACAGGGCCCCTGCCTCATCCATCTTCACATCCTCAAAGCTGAGTGCAAAGCCTGTCACAGAGCAGACTGCCAGTGTCTGTGTGCTGAGTGAACATTGCCAGGATTCCCTTGTCTCCTGAACAGAGGTGGGTGAGTTTAATGGGGGAGACGCTTACTTCGTCAGCACTAACTCTGGCTGATGAAGTGACGGGGGCAATGATGCTCAAGAGGGTACGTGGCTCTGAGTAAACCATCATGAGTGTGGGGCACTTCTCCATGATATAGGCGGTGGCTTTCTTTAGCAATTGGGGGGACCATGCTCATGGGGTGCAATCATTTACTTTTAAAGCTGTTTGGGAGCCAAAGTATACATAGGTATTAGGGTGCCAGACGCTGTACAATACTGGCCCAGAGTAAAGTAAGTCACGGCTTCACCTTCCAAGTAACAGGCTGTCCTCACAAGCTGTATACCTAATTACACTCTGATAATCTATATAAATTAGCATTTGCTAGTGATAAATATCACACACCAAGCCTTAAATGATACATTAGACTTAATTGAATAAATGCATATATTATGGCCTTATAATGCATATTTTCCATAATGAATTATCTTTTATGCACAAACAGCAATTCTGATTAATCAGTTGGGGTAATTGTGCTATTAAAACTCCAGGTTCCCTGAAAAATATCTTAGTGTTGGTCAGATGATAGAAAACAACAACACTACATTATTTTCATTTACTATTTGGATACATTTGAATTCCCCATCTTACAATCCCTAGATTTTTTTGCTGTGATATCAATGCCTATATCTCTTTCCCACTTCCAAGTTTGGATTTGAACTCAAATCCACTATTTACTAACTCTGTAACCATGGACAAGTCACTCGAATTCCTTTTGCTCAGTTACTCCTATGGGTTGAGGGGAAAAATAGCACTCTTCTTATCAACAGGAAAACAGTAGATAGGTTATATGTAAAGCATCACACCCACTGGCAAGAATAGAGAAGGTACTGGTGGTTGTTCAGTTGCTAAGTTGTGTTAAAGGTGTTAGTACATGACAGCTGTTATCATTATGAAACATTAAGCAACTTGCCATTTCTTCTCTCACTCAGTCATGGCAAGAATTTGCCATGTGAAGGAGATAGAGCAGATATTATGCCCAGTTTTAAAAAGGCAAGAAACTACCCCAGGAATGAAATGACTTTGTTTTTTCATTTAACAAATACTTAATGATCACATAGGGCCGAGAGTTGGAGATACAAAGATAAAAAGATCTGGTCCCCTCTTTGCCTTGGGGAACTTACAGTGTCATGGGGGAAGGGGAAGAGAAAATATTGAGAAATTACCAGTGATTATAAATGCTAAAGGAAGTGTACACAAAACACAGGGGTAGAATCCAGGAAGTGGCACCCAAGTCTTTCTCTAAAAGCCAAGGAACTCCTCAAAGAGAGGGTCAGAGTTGAATCGACCTGTGGAGGAACACGTCTGATGCCTGGGACCAGGAGATGTTTTCTAAGGAGATGGAACAGTCATATCAGAGAGTCGAAGATGAGGATCCAGTCGAGCATGAGTCATTAGTCTAGAAATCCACTGCATCTGTGGTAGGTATCTCGCTCTCAGCGCTTCCGGCATGTGGGTTAGGTGTGGGGAATGTCGTCTGAGGACCACCCTTTGTGTGGTAGCATTTTCCCTCCTCCTCCACCAGCGGTGAGAGTCAAACGTGTTTCTATACGTTGTCAAACGTCCCTAGGAATAGGGGAATTCTCCCCTAGTGGAAATCACCGGTCTGGAACGTAGAATGCAAGGAAGGAATCATGAGTAATGAAGCTGGAGTGACAGTCAGATCACAGTAAACTTCTGCTGTACTAAGGTCATTTCTATTCTTCTTTTAGGTGATTGGGAACAATCCTGTTAAGTATAAGGTGGGGTCCTCTTATTGTAGCTCACAGAGGACACACATTTGCCAGCTTTGACAACGTGAATGAACAGCAATCATTCAAGTTGCACGAACTCCCACCTCCACTGCTGACGCAGGATGTACACGTTTTTCTCCTCTTGCAAAACCTCTTCTCCGCAGTTAGGCAATTTTCTTTGTTCTTTCTGTGTCTCTGGAAATTTCTCACATATGTTCCTGGACACATCTTCTGCAATTTCCACTGCTCCACTAAGAACTGCTGCAGTGAGGGACGGCAGAATTTCACACCGAGGACCGACAAAAATCATCGCTAGGATAACACTTGCAAAACCATGACCTTCATGGTTCAGGGTTAGAGTGCCATGGAGCACGACAAGGTCCAGCCCCCAGACACATTTTCAGTATAGATTCATCTTCTTTGTTTGAAGTCCTCAAACAAAGGGCGGATAGCAATGCCAGAGAAGGCAATGGCAACCCACTCCGGTGCTCTCGCCTGGAAAGACCTATGGACGGAGGAGCCTGGTATGCTGCAGTCCATGGGATCGCTGGGAGTCGGGCACGACTGAGTGACTTCAATTTCAGTTTTCGCTTTGGTGCATTGGAGAAGGAAATGGCACCCACTCCAGTGTTCTTGCCTGGAGAATCCCAGGGACGGGGGAGCCTGGCGGGCTGCCGCCTATGGGGTCGCACAGAGTCGGACATGACTGAGGTGACTTAGCAGCAGCAGCAGCAACGCCATGCACAGAATACACCCAGTCCACCCTTATTAACATCCCTCCTTCCCCTTCTAGCCACATCCATCACATCCCATCAGTTTTCTGGCACCATCTCCTTAAAAAAAAACCATGCACACACACAAACCCCCCAAACCTTCCCCATCCCGTCTCCATGCAGCCTTGCATTATGCTTCAAAAGCAAAGCGCCTCCAGCCACAGTTCCTGCATCTCTTGTCCTTTGCTGCTTTCCTATAATCTTCGTAGTTCTTTTCCATTTTCTGTGTCATAAAACCCTAGAAGAGCCAATAACGCAATTACAAAACAGGTCTCAGAGGGCGCGGGGTGAAGTGGAGGGCGAGGCCTGAGCCCCTGTAGTGGGCAGCAGAGAGTGCAGGCTAAGAGTCTCCATTTCCTCTGGAAGATGGAGCGAGCGCACGAACTCCTCTGGTCACTGATTCGGCGCCGCGGCACGGGTGACTGCCGCCGATTGCTTCATCAATCCCTGCAACGTCCCCTCTTTTCTAGGCAACATGGCTTTCCCAGGTGGGAAAGATTTCCTGATACCTTTGATATCCCCTGTATCCCTCTGATAGTGCATACACCCTTCAGTTGGTTGGCTCAGCAATGGATGTGAGAAACAGCCATAGTACTTTCCAGCTCTTTGTGACCCCATGAACTGTGTAGCTCACCAGGCTTATCTGTCCATGAAACTCTCCAGGCAATAATAATAATAACAGGTGGCCATTCCCTTCTTCAGGGGATCTTCCCAATCCAGGGGTCAAACCTGGGTCTCCTACACTGCAGGTACCTTCTTTACCAGGCTCAGATGGTAAAGAATCTGCCTGTCATGCAGGAGACAACTGGTTAAGAATCTGCCTGCATGTAGGAGACCCAGGTTTGACCCCTGGGTTGGGAAGATCCCCCAGAGAAGGAATGGCTACCTGCTCCAGTATTTTTGTCTAGATAGTTCCATGGACAAAGAAGTCTGGCAGGCTATAATCCATGGGGTCGCAAAGAGTCAGACACAACTGAGTGACTAGAACTTTGAGTACCTTGAGTACACAGTACGGCCTTCTGACGACTCAATTCTGTTCTTGGTCAGCTTGCCTTCCTTCCTTTAGGACTTGCACATGCTGCCTGCTGCCTCCCCAAGCAACCCTATGGTGTTTCTTGCCACTCAGGGTCTATTTGGGCCATTTGGTTGCCAGACACACCCGCTGTGGCACTGATCTGATCTCTGCTTTTGGATGCAGCCTACCTGCAAGCAAATATTTCCACTGAAATATATTTCTTGATCCTCATTTTTATGTATTTATTTCTCATTATTAGTATGTCTTCATGTAAGCTGCCTTGAACCCTTTGTGGAGTGAGAGAGGGTGTTAAAAAAAGACATGAATGAATCTATATGCTGGGCTTCCCAAGCATCTCAGTGGTAAAGAATCCTCCTGTCATAGTAGGAGACACAGGTTCGATCCCAGATAGGAAAGATCCCCTGGAGAAGGAAGTGGCAATCCACTCCAGTATTCTTCCCTGGGAAATCCCATGGACCGAGGAGCCTGGCGGACCCCCATCCATGGGATCACAAAAGAGCCAGACATGAGTTAGTAAGACCACCACCACCTTAGGCAAGGACAGGAAGCGGGTTTGGAGAGCAGGTAAGAACCACGTGCAGCCAGTGCACTGAGTCGAAACCCTGGCTGACTTGCTGGAAGGGAGAACGAGTCACCTGGGATAGGAGACATGTAACCTCCCAAGTGTAAAGGTATAAAAAAGATTACAGTGGTGAGCATGAATAGGACTGTTCTCATTGATCTGGCATTCCGAGAAGAGGAGGCATTCTACTTAAGCGACATTATTCCGAAATGGAAACTTGGTCCTTTCAAGATAACACACTTTCCTTTTTANGCAGGTAGGAACCACGTGCAGCCAGCGCACTGAGTCGAAACCCTGGCCGACTTGCTGGAAGGGAGAACGAGTCACCTGGGATAGGAGACATGTAACCTCCCAAGTGTAAAGGTATAAAAAAGACTACAGTGGTGAGCATGAATAGGACTGTTCTCATTGATCTGGCATTCCTAGAAGAGGAGGCATTCTACTTAAGCGACATTATTCCGAAATGGAAACTTGGTCCTTTCAAGATAACACACTTTCCTTTTTAAATAATTTTAATGGAAATCTTTCTAAATAGAAGATTACACACTTTTCGAAGGCTTCCGCAGGGACTGACAACACATTCCGTTTGCCTGTCTGTGTGGTTGTTTGAAGCTAGTGTGATGAGCATCTGATACCGTGGTCCCCACAGTCTTCTTGCCATAGTGTCTGCTTCTAGCATCTTTTAGTAGCAGCTTTGGGCTTCCCTGGTGTCTCTGATAGTAAAGAATCTGCCTGCAGTGCAGGAGGCCTGGGTTCCATCCATGAGTTGGGAAGATCCCCTGGGGAGAGGACGACCTGTTCCAGTATTTTTTCCTGGAGAATTCCATGGACAGAGGAGCCTGTTACACTGAGTGCTTACATTGGAGTTGGCACTCAATTTTGTTTAATGACTCTATCTATTATGTCACTGGCTTCTCACAGGGGACACCCGATTGAGGGAGGCAGAGACTGTCCTTCCATAAATCACTCCGTTTACGTTGCTTCCTAAATCCTTGAGCCTGCGCTGTACAGTTTTCATGTCTCCTTGCTTATTGTCGAGAAATCACCTCTGACCAAGTTTTTTGATTTTTGGCTTTTAATCGTCTCTGTGTTAAGAAACCTAGAAACCATACTTCGTAGGATTATGTAGCAAGAAAGTTGGGGTCTGAATGAGAGATGAGACTTGTTGGTTGTTTGGATTAAAGTGGTCCACTTCAGACCCTGGAGTCAGGAGGGAGGCCCTCTGCACTACTTGGGGGGTCGAGCTGAGAAAGCCCAGAACCTCCAGTCAGCCAGCTCTTTCCACCTGCAGAGTGGAGCTGGCTTGCTTTCGATTCGATGCCCTTTCAGTGCATCAGGTCCAGTTATCATGGGGAAAGCAAAAGCACATGCTCTTATTTCATATTTGTTGATACTGATAGGTGACAGGAAGACAATAACTGCTGGTTAGAATNTCTTTCAATGCATCAGGTCCAGTTATCATGGGGAAAGCAAAAGCACGTGCTCTTATTTCATATTTGTTGATACTGACAGGTGACAGGAAGACAATAACTGCTGGTTAGAATTTAACATGCCTAAGCATTTAGTTTGGAGAAGGCGATGGCATGCCACTCCAGTACTCCTGCCTAGAAAATCCCATGGACAGAGGAGCCTGGTAGGCTGCAGTCCATGGGGTCGCTACGAGTCGGACACGACTGGGTGACTTCACTTTCAATTTTCACTTTCAGGCATTGGAGGAGGAGATGGCAACTCTCTTCAGTGTTATTGCTTGGAGAACCCCAGGGACAGGGGAGCCTGGTGGGCTGCCGTCTATGGGGTCGCACTGAGTCGGACACAACTGAAGCGACTTAGCAGCAGCAGTAGCAAGCATTTAGTTGGGGTTTCTCAGGTGGTACAAGTGGTAAAGAACCCTCCTGCCAATTCAGGAGACACAAGAGACACAGTTTTGATCCTTGGGTCTGGAAGATCCCCTGAAGGAGGGCAGGGCAACACATTTCAGTATTCTTGCTTGGAGAATCTCATGGAGAGAGGAGCCTGGCGGTCCATAGCATTGTAAAGAATCAGACACAACTGAAGCAACTTTGCAAGTGTGCATTTAATTAATCTTTTACAAATTAATCTTAGACTTTCAAAAATATGTAACTCTAAGCATGTCTTTTGAGCTTGCTACAGTAGTTGAAAAAGGTTTCTAAGAATTGTTTGTACCTCTGGGTATATCTTCATAAGAGACTTTTGATAGAATTTGTTTAAACCTTATGAAAACTGTAGTGAGTCCTGAACTAATATGAGTTGTTCATAGGATTCATTGGGGATTATATTTGAGAATAAGATTTATTGCATTTATAATGAAATGTATGAAGAGAGAAATAAAATGTTAATGTTCCTGAATATCTATTAGGACTGGCTAGAATGTCATATTTTCCAGTGGTCATGCATGGATGTGAGAGTTGGACTGTGAAGAAAGCTGAGCACTGAAGAATTGATGCTTCTGAACTGTGGTGTTGGAGAAGACTCTTGAGAGTCCCTTGGACTGCAAGGAGATCCAACCAGTCCATTCTGAAGGAGATCAACCCTGGGATTTCTTTGGAAGGAATGATGCTAAAGCTGAAACTCCAGTACTTTGGCCACCTCATGTGAAGAGTTGACTCATTGGAAAAGACTCTGATACTGGGAGGGATTGGGGGCAGGAGGAGAAGGGGACGACCGAGGATGAGATGGCTGGATGGCATCACAGACTCGATGGGTGTGAGTTTGAGTGAACTCTGGGAGTTGGTGATGGACAGGGATGGCGTGCTGCGATTCATGGGGTCGCAAAGAGTTGAATATGACTGAGCGACTGAACTGAACTGAACTGAGAATGTCATATGCTGTGTGTGAGAGAGTGAGAGAGAGTGAAGTTGATCAGTTGTGTCTGACTCTTTGCAACCCCGTGGACTGTAGCCTACCAGGCTTCTCTGTCCATGGGATTCTCTAGGCAAGAGTACTGGAGTGGGTTACCATTTCCTTCTCCAGGGGATCTTCCCGACCCAGGGATCGAACCTGGGTCTCCTGCATTGGAGGCAGACGCTTTAACCTCTGAGCCACCAGGGAAGCCCGTATGCTGTGTGGATGTGGCCAATAGGTTAGGCTGCTGAGTCTTTGATTCCAGAGTCTGATTCACAGCTCTTTCTTTTCGGATTGGCAGACACCATGGTGAATCTGTGCACTGTGAATAGACATTTCTATAGAAGCCTTGAGTTTGGAGATGACACAAGAACCACAGTAACTGGGCTACATGGAATTTATATGGGAAAGGATGTATCAGATATTATGTATTAGATGTCTGTATGACTTAGATATTGAACCTCGGGCCCTCTCTTCTCACTTGGGCCATACCCCACTCCAGTACTCTTGCCTGGAAAATCCCATGGGTGGAGGAGCCTGGTAGGCTGCAGTCCATGGGGTCGCTAAGAGTTGGACACGACTGAACGACTTCACTTTCACTCTCAATAGCTATGATCCAGACAACGACATGGGACCTTGAGGAGAGCTCCACTCAGACTTGTGGATCATCTCATGAACCTGGGTGACAACAAACTCAGCATGTTGCAGAAATCACTAAAGATCCGGGGTGGGGTGGTGTCAGGGTCAGGTCTAGGGCTTAATCCTATCACCTACTAACTTCAGGGTTTCTATCAGTGACTTCCAATTGTATCTCTAAGTTGAAGAGGGCAGTAAGGACTTCCACATTCAGATCATTTTGGGGAGAGCTACATGCAGTAATATGCAGCCTATGAAAAATATTTTGGGAAATTCAATATGACATATATGCTTTTGTTTAGTATTATTTATATTTTTCCCCCGAGATTTAGTCTCCTTTCACATCAGCATCTGGAAGTAGGGGCGGGTGGGGATTAAAGTGTAAATCTCTGAAGGGAATAAGGGTCACCAGAAGACTTCAGTGAACTGTTGATGAAGCCTCTTTGAAGTAAGACAGCCACCCACCCATCTGTGGTTCTGTGTTGCATTGAAGTAGACTGTCTATAATCACCTAGATCCTCCTCAACCACAAGGGAAAATCCTGTTTCTGTTTCCTCTCTGTAGAAGGACCCAGCTCAGGCAGTCTCCTGAGCAAGCCAGCATGGATTCTTCATTTTGGTCCTATCCACCACTGGCCGACATCACTATTTTTTACACCATCTCAAAATCTCTGTCTCTCTCCAGAAAGATCATTCTGCACAGTAAGTACATTCTACAGGAAGAAAAGAATTGACATAGTGTATGCAGGTACATTGGAGAAGGCAATGTACTTTGCAACCCCATGGACTGAACACTCCAGTGTTCTTGCCTGGAGAATCCCAGGGATGGGGCAGCTTGGTGGGCTGCTACTTATGGGGTTGCACAGAGCCAGACACAACTGAAGCAACTTAGCAGCAGCAGCATGCAGGAACATGGCATGCTCCATTGTAATTGGTACTCACATGGACCCTGGGAAGAACAGAGTACCATCCTATATCGTGGCTGAGGGAATTGATGCTCCCAAATCATTTCCTTACATTCATACTGATGGTGATGGGCACAGATGGACCTGAATTTTTCTCTCTGACCTCTAATTGGTGCAGCTCTACCAGTCCAGGCTGCCCCCTGGAAGATTAGAAGGCAAGTGGAAGCTGCCGTGTGTTTAGGAAGGGCCAGAGGATTCCCACTGAAGGAATCGTAAGACATGTCATTTTTCTGTCTTTTTTTTTTTACATTTGAGAAAATCACATAGCTTCTTTGAATCTGTTTTTTTTTCCCCATCCTTGCGTATCTGCCCTGCTTGTTAAGGATCAAATGGAATAATAAAAGCAAAAGTGCTTGGTAAGCTGTCAAAGACTCTATGAAAGTTTTAAATCAATATTATCCAAAGAGAACTTACCAGATTTTGTCTGATGTTTAAGAGGGTGCCAGTGAAAACATCATCTCCTACTACTTCCAGAAAGCAGCATTTTTGCCTCCCCAGTTGATTGGCAAAGGAAAACCAACCACTTATGTTCTTGGCAATGACAGGTACCAGTCAAATGTCAGATAAAGTGGTCACCCATTTATTTCTCTTTTTTGGAATTGTGGTATTATCTAGTTTTAATAGCAGCATATCTGCCACTTTGGGTATGTAGGCTTAGGAAGACTGAGTATAGCCTCTCAGTATCTTAGCTTTCTAATCTGGGCTAGAAATTGTGGGGTGCTTATCAAATTTCCTTTAAGATTGTAGAGAGGACAAAAGATGGGATAGTTTAGCATGGGATTACTTTAATTCTACACTTATTAGAATCATACACAGTATAATTTGTTACTGGAAAGAAGAATGTACAAATCAGCTAATCATTGCTTTACTTAATTTTTTAATTCCAAATTTCATTAGGAACCCCTGTATGTCATGCAGATGGCCAGCTGGCCACATGCAAAATTGTTCAACATTGCTAATTGTTAGAGAAATGCAAATCAAAACTATTGTGAGGTACCATATCATACCAGTCAGAAGGACCATTACTACAAATAGCACATGCTGGAGAGGGTGTGGGAAAGGGGAACCCTCCTTCTCTGTTAGTGGTAATATAAATTGGTACAGCCACTATGGAGAACAATATGGAAGTTTCTGGAAAAAAAAAAAACAACTAAAAATACAATTGTCACATGATCCTACATGGAGAAGGCAATGGCACCCCTCTCCAGTACTCTTGCCTGGAAAATCCCATGGACAGAGGAGCCTGGTGGGCTGCAGTCCATGGGGT
>SJYW01033372.1:62602-74255 GCA_006410735.1 Raphicerus campestris
TGGTCATGTATGGATGTGAGAGATGGACTATAAAGAAAGCTGAGTGCTGAAGAATTGATGCTTTTGAACTGTGCTGTTGGAAAAGACTTTTGAGAGTCCCTTGGACTGCAAGAAGATCCAACCAGTCCATCCTAAAGGTAATCAGTCCTGGGTGTTCATTGGAAGGACTGATGCTGAAGTTGAAACTCCAATACTTTGGCCACCTGATGAGAAGAGCTGACTCATTGGAAAAGACCCTGATGCTGGGAAATATTGAAGGCCGGAGGAGAAGGTGATGAAGCAGGATGAGATGGCTGGATGGCATCACCGACTTGATGGACATGAGTCTGGGTGGACTCCAGGAGTTGGTGATGGACCTGGAGGCCTGCTGTGCTGTAGTCCATGGGGTTGCAAAAATTTGGACACGACTGAGTGACTAAGCTGAACTGATACTTCAATTAAAAAAAAAAAAGGACCCCCTGTGTGGCAGACATCATGTTATGCATCAGGGGGATGACACTGGAACAAAGGGGTCTCGCTCTTTAAGGACTCAAAGTCTGCAGAAATATGACACATTTTATTAAGTTCATACATTGTTTACTAAAAACTGTATATTATTAGTTCCTGGCCAGATTAAAGAAAACCAAACTGGGACATTCTAATCCAGAGAATTAATTATACCTTGGCATTGGAATCAACCTTATCTGCCTCTATCACAGAATTTTATATGAGAAATTAGGCAATTATTTAATTTGGTAAAACTCCATTTTCTTTCTCTGGGAGTATGGGTCCCTACCTTGTAAGGAGCTGGGAGGAGAATGAAAGGAAATACAATGTGTGAAATTGCCAGTGCAGCAGCTGACACAAAGTGTTCAGAATCCTAGTTGTCATGGAAATCCATACATGTATACACATCTCCACAGCATCTCAGGAAGAGGCCTTCCCCCATGCTGATTCTGACATGCGAATATTAGCAATATCTGTTGGATACTGAGAAAGACACCTTGTTTCTCCAAAACTGTTTCTTTCTCTGCATAAAGAAAATGAGAACTACTTATTGGGGCCAGTGAAGGGATTTTCGTTTGTTTATGCATTTATTTCATATATTTATGTCAAGCCCTTGTTGTGCACTAGGAAATGTTCTAGTTACTGGAGAATCAACAGTGAGGAAGGGTGACATTACACATGTAAAGTGCCTGGTAGATAGTAGGAACTTAAATGTAAGCTGACTGCATGTTACTAATAATTATAACCGATCAGTTCAGTTAAATTGGATTATAATTATAATTAGCATTAATATTATCTATTCAAAATTATGAGTGCCCCTATTAGAGATATATTTATTTTCTTGTGCATGTGTGATTTTATCAGACTGATAGTCTGAATTGCCCATTACAGGTTACAGAGACCACAAGGACCAAACATTTGAATTTTCAGACATTTGCATGAGTTTTATCTTTCATGGGACCTTGCATTTGACCTCAACTTCAGCCTGTCAATTTCCATTTAATAAGAAATTGAGTGGAGAATCAGACCTTCACCCCTGGAAATCCTTTTACTTCCATCTGTGTTTACAAAATTGATGATGCCTTGCAATGAATTTGCTCCTCTCACTGGCTTCTTAAAATGTGTTTGAGGGATCAGCAGTGGTAATTTGGTTCTTGGCCCAACTCTCTTGATTTAAATGATCACACCAGCAACTGTGAGTTTTCATTTCCTTCCCAGGTCCATCTGCTTCCTGGTGTATCGGGTCTGTGCAATAGCACTTGAGGAGCACCTCATAAGATGCTGAGGTGGCACTGCTTGGGAAAGAGAGCTCTGTCTCAGTTGCTCATGAACGTCTTAGTTTCTTAGCTGAGTTTTGGAGCCACCCACAGATCTGCTGTTTCCCGGAGCGGAGCTGGTTGGAAAGTCACAGGGTACAATCAGTGGTTTGAGCTACTCCATGTTCAAGGTCAGGAGTGATGGCAGTGAGGAAATACCACTCGTTCAAGGTAAGGAGTGGCAGCTACGCTTTGCTGGAGCAATAGTGAAGAGACACCCAACGTCCAAGGTAAGAGAAACCCAAGTAAGATGGTAGGTGTTGCAAGAGGGCATCAGAACGTAGACATACTGAAACCATACTCACAGAAAACTAGCCAATCTAATCACACTAGGACCACAGCCNCTCCCTTGTATCATCCTTAAAGAACACTGCTTCTTTCACCCTTTTTCCTGCAAAGACACCTTTAGGAGCAGATGTGTAAGTGTGTAATTCAACAGAGCAAGGGCCGGATGGTGAGCAGCCAGCCCTGGTGGAGATCTCCTGTGGCAACTGGCCCCACCCACCCCTGCATCTTTTTTGTTCTCCTTCCTACTGGTTTTTTCTTAGGATGGTGCCTCCACTAGAAATTCTTTTGTTCTCCTATGAGGAAGTGTTGCTAACATCCCTCAAAGGGAATGGTAATGGGCACCGAGTATTTTCTGGCCTGGGACTGAAAATTGTGGACCCTGAAGAAAGTCGTGCAACACACACAGGGACCTAGATGTAATCATTGATTATTATTTTATTATTTTTGTTAGGGTAAAATAACAGCATCTGGTGGCTTAACAGAGGAGTCTGGAGGCTACAGTCTGTGGGGCTGCAAAGAGCTGGACACAACTGAGCGCCGAGTATAGCACGTGCGTCATCTGTGGAGCTCTCGAAAGTGCCAGATGCGTGAATCGCTTAATTTCTGTAACAATTTCATTAAGTAAGCACTATTGGTAACCCTATTTTGCAAATGAGGTCTGAGGAGGCTCAGGGGGTGAGAACTGGCCCAAGGTCATGAGACTGGTAGCTGGCGCTTCTAGGAGCAGCATTTCTTCATGACCGATCGTTTTTGTGCAGAGAGTCACAGGGAGCGGATGCAACAGAGGCTCTTACGGGGAACTTCTAGGCTTTGTGAGGCAGCATGACACAGTGGGATCATGCAGACCATGCGTGACCCCTGCAGCTGCCTGTCCCAGTCATGGGCACGTATGTGCTGTCNGGGAGCGGATGCAACAGAGGCTCTTACGGGGAACTTCTAGGCTTTGTGAGGCAGCATGACACAGTGGGATCATGCAGACCATGCGTGACCCCTGCAGCTGCCTGTCCCAGTCATGGGCACGTACGTGCTGTCTCATTTAGTCCTCATGACCACCTCTTAGGCCAGTTTCATAAACAAGATATCTAAGGTTCACAGTTCATAGGCAAGTTGTTCAAGGTTATAAAGCTAAAATTCAAAATGTAGAGCTTTTATACTACATGGATGTGGACTTTACGGACGAACAGAATTTCTTAGGCAGAAAAGGAAGAATAAACTCCAGGCAAGAAGGCGGGAGGTTGTATAATAGGCAAGATGCAAAAATGGGACATGAACACAGTATTCATAGGACAATGAAGAGAGTGGTTTTTCTGGCTTATTCCCACGTACAAACTTGAGTGAGTCACTTACGTGTGTATGTGGAAATCCCTTAATATGTGAAATGGAGATTGTGTCTGTCCATGCTGTTGTTACATATTTTAAATCTTACATTGTCAGACAAATAAATTTAAATTCAACTTGTGAAATAAAAGGAACATAAGCAAAATTAAGTCAAATATCATGCCACATGTGTCAGAGTAGGGAAGACCAAAGAGGTTTTTAATTTTTTTCTTCAATATTTTCTAAGTTTTCTAGGATGGTCACATATTTCCAGTCTACAGTGGGAAGAATACTTTTATTTTAAAATATTAATGTCTATCCAGCTTTGCTCTATGATTGCTCTAGGGATTTTTAAGAAAGCATGAAGAATATAAAATACAAGATATTGATACTAGTGGTACTTCCCTCCGCTTACTCATCTTTAGTGATGAAGAAATACCGAAATGTGACCCATCAAAGATTAATTTTCCTCAAATTGCTTTATTATGTTTTAATTCTTTTGAAAGCTTGCAATTACACATATGGCTGCACATATGCATACGACAAGTTCTCCTCTTTTTTTCCTCTTAATTGTAACAGCTCTGCTCTCTGTCTTCTTTGGCATTTACTGTGTAGAAGTAACGAGGGCTCATAAAGCAAGAAAATGGATCCACATGAGTTGGGGCAAATCAGAAGCACTTGTTTGGAAGCTACAAGTTTCAAACAAGGTGTTTAAGACATGCTGTGTTGCTGAAGAGGAACTGTAGGCAATCCTGGTAAGGAATATGATACTAGGAGTGGAGAGAGAAATGCACAAGAAACAGAACAGGCTAAATCGGAGGGGACAGGTTACAAAATTTAAGGCACAAGACTGGGATCTTACAGGATCTTGGACAGTCACCTAGTAGGGGGTCTAAAGATCAAGAGTGATCGATGCAGTAGGACAGTTGAATTCCTGGGGGCCAAATATCTGGGGACTAATTTCAGCCCCTAATTGCTTTGTTTAAAGCCACTTCAATTTATTGATAGTGAGAATGGACACATATTTCAGAGCAGAGAAGAGAAGGAAAAGATCTAGGTTTCCTAGAGAAACACGGGCACTAGAAGCCTGTGAAGGATTTTTATATTTACTTTTTTAACAAATATTTTTCCCAAGAGTCTATTTACAAGACAGTTCTTTCTACCCAGGCTCTGATGCAACTACTCATGAGATTTCAGTGTAAATCCTTTGACCTCTTTCAGCCTTATGTTTTTTATCATTAAAATTTGAGCATTACTGCTTGCCCTTTTTTCCCCTTAGAGAAGTCTTCTCAGGACTATATTATTTCAGCACTGTTAAAGCATTTGAATATAGCCATGTGCTGTCCACAATTATAGGCAGTAGTTGCCTCTTCCCATTAGAAAGAATTAGAGGTATCTGTTCCTTTCAAACATAACTCGCAAACAACAAATTAAACCAGAAGGAGGCCATACACCATCCATAACCTTTGAAAAGTGATGGTTAATGATGATGATGATGATGAAATTAACTGCCAAACTTTTTGAGTTCTTGCCAATTTCTAAGACTATTTTACAATTTTACATCCAGGAACTAATTTATCCTGCTAAGACCCTTGCACAATAAATGCTACTGTTAATCTCAAGTATATGTGAGAAAATTAAGACTGTAAGAAGTTAGAAAAGTTGTCTAAGACCTTGTAGCTAGTAAGGGTTGAAAGACAGAACACAGACTCAGGGATCTTGATTTAGTGTTACAAGAATAGCATTGAAAGAAAACTATGAAAAATGATAACATTTTGAAGCTATTTTCTAAATTAAGCATATTTTAATTTTTTAAATAAAAGTTTATCAGAAGTGCTTCTTTATGTTTATTGGCCATTCTTAGAGACGTTGGAGGCTCTTAATTAGAACCTGGGGAAGTAAAACATTGATTTACTGAATGTAACTTCGGGAGTACTATTTGGGAGAGGAAGTGAGTGGGAGTGATGGCGCTAACCTACTCACTTATGGACATATGAAAATGTATTAGGTGACCACTGCAACAGTAATGCTGAGTAACAAATTATCCCCCAAATCTCAGTGGTTCACAGCAAATACTGATTTTGCTCTCACAGGTCTGCAAGTCCACTGGGAGCCCCTGGTTCAAGCTACGAGCCAGTTTGGGTTGGCTCCATCTGTGTCTCATTCCATGACTCAGGATAAAGCAGTGCCTGTAAGGGTATGATGCTCTTAAGGTGTAGGTCAGGAGTATTAAGAGGCCAGGACAAACGGCAGAAGCCAACACTGAGCCTCTGGTTGCTATGGTGCACTTTACATTCACGTTTATTTCATTGGCCAAGAAAATCACACCGCAACTCTCAAGTCATTAGAGTGGAGAAGTAAAATTTGTTCTCAGTGAATAATGACAGAGGTTGGAAAGGAAGAAGAAGCATGATCCAACACTACAACCTATGGCAGAGAGGCCATCTGAGATTGAAATAACTAAACGCTTCTTAGTGAAAGGACATATGACTATCCCTACTGGAGGGTGTAAAAGCAGTCCTATGGGAAAGAAATATTAAACACAATGGACAAAAAAATCACCATTGGGTGGTACTCTTATTCCAAGACTGACATTTTCAGGATGGATCTATATTTGAGTGGTCAAAAGAGGAAGCTTTCAATAGGGCATATACAAGTTGACTTTTTATAACTCAAGCTGTGAATACATTTTCATTTCTACTTCATGATGTTAATATATGTGTAAAATACTCAGAACCATGCCTGAAAGAGAATAAATAGAGTAAGCTATGGGATAGTGGTGATGATGATGATAAAGATGATGAAGTCAAAATGTGAGGCATTTCTGGTTTTTTTGTATATTTCCTTTCTTCTACTTTAACTCAACAATAGATTTTGCAAGATACCCCAAAATGCTTACATCCTAATAAAGACCTTTTCCAAGTTTCAAGTCTCATGACCAAGAGAGCTGAAAGTAATAAATTTTGGCAGTGCTGTACATTTTTTTGGAATATAAACTTGTATAAAGCAATAAGGGTGTGTTGCAAAGAGGTTTTAGTGATTTAATGAGAAGTGTGGGGAAAGATTTGTCCGTATTCCACCTGCATCATTTAACTGTCAAATATAGAATGGCTTTTACTTAAAGGGACAAAAGTTGGGGGAGAAATTTGGCTTTACAATTTTGACCAAAGAAATGGCCAAAAATGACTTAATCTGGGAACAGCGTTCTGTGAGCAGCTACATAAACAGGTAATCTTCTTATTTATCTAGTCAAGCACAGTAAAACCTTAACAATGTATGCAAATCTTATAAATAATCAAAATGAATAACCAGTGTCTCAAAATATTTAACCAAATGTCTTTTCCCTGAGATGTATCCACATAGCAAGAAAAGAGAATGCTAAAAAAAGAAAAAGAAAAAAAAAAAGAGAGAGAGAGAAAAGAATTCAAGTCAAAGGCCTAAAAGCATCATGGGAAAAATGTCCTGGAACAGGAGGATTCTGTTCACCATAATGCTCTCTTTCCATTTGGAATACCACAGGAAAATTTGTTTGGGGAGAAAATAAATCATTCCAACTCCCTATCATCATAGGCTTGAGATTAAAGCTCATGTGATCCATTCTTTACAAATGCGTCAGCCAAGAGGCCAGGGTCCGAAGAGAGTCCAGCATCTCGAACGCCTGTTCTGACAGCCCTCGAAGGCCGCCTTGAGATAGGCAGAGGCCTAATGTCAGTTTCTCAAGTACGCAGTCAGCAACAGAGCAGGGACAAAGGGCCCAGAGGCTTCTATTCCAAGTCCAGTGTCCAGGACAGAACTGGATCTGACTCAGTTTCCCTCCTCTTGCTTATCTTTGGGAAAATCACTTTTCTGTTTTCATTTTCCGTGTCAGCAAAATGAAGGGACTAGACCAGTGGCTGTGCCAAGCATGTCCCTTCCACTCCAGTATTTACATCCACTTCTTTGGAGCCATTCCTCACAGAGAAATGTTTCTTCTCTGCATTTTGTTATTTTGTGCGTCGGATTCAAAGACTACTGAAGGAATGAAGGAAAATTGGGGGGAACAATAGCACACGTAACATGCTGACCAACAAACAGATTTCTTACTGGTCTCCATTCCATTCAAGAATGATTATTTTCCTGGAGTAAAATTTTCGGCTGAAGTTTCTCAGAGAAGTTAAGATTTTAAAAGGTGTCCTTTCATGCATGCTCTACCGTTGAATTTAAATAAATGTGGTTAGTAGACCATTGTTCAACACATGCTTTCTGGTATATGAATCACTCTGAGGTTAGATTCTTCTTTTTTTTTTTTTGGTGGTGCTGCATGGCTTATGGGATTTCAGTTCCCCAATTAGGGGTTGAACTTGGACTGCCAGGGAAGTCCCTGAGTCTCAGAGATTCTTAATTTCAACTATTGGTAAATATTCAATATTAACTTTTGTCCCTCAGTCTGCTTTTTTTTTAATCAAATTTCTTTTAAGATTTATTTGTTTTTGGCTGTGCTGGGTCTTCATTGCCATGCGCGGGGCTTTCTCTAGTTGCAGAAAGTGGAGGCTACTGTCTTGCTGCAGAGAGTAAGCTCTAGGACATGCAGGCTTCAGTAGTTGTGGGGCATGGTCTTAGCTGCTCCAGTCATGTGAGCTCTCCCGGGATCAGAGATCTAAAGCGTGTCTCCTGCATTGGCAGTCAGATTCTCAACCACTGGACCACCAGGGAAGTCCTTCTTAACCTTTAATATTAAACATTTTTGACCCAATCTTCCTTAAGTCTCTCATTCATCATGTCCCTTATCTAAAAACAGACACTTAAATAAATCAGTGACAATCAACCTCTGAAGAAAGGCATTCAAGACCTTNTTTTTAAAAGGTGTAGCTATACAATACTACATATTCCACTTAAGTTTCCAAAAAGACATTTCTCCTCCCTCAATTACACAACCAACTCAGACAAAGAGCCTATAATTTAGAAATGTTTATTTTTAACACAGAGAGAACACTAGACATAACATCACAGTTTAGAAAAATCGTATCTCTCCAGAGTTTTCAGCCTGGATAATTGGATCAGTTTCATCTTACTCATGCTTCTAGCTCCCAAGTCCATGGAGAAATCTGGTTTAAAATTGCCAATCAGAGCTGTGAGGGACCTTAACATCTCAATTAAATAATTGGCATAAGAACAAGATGAGAGGAAAAGAAGAAGGTAAACTGGATAATTCTGGGAGGAAGGGTATTCATTTCCTTTCCTGCACAAACTATAATCTTCATTTAATCAGAGGTTGTTGGATATTATCAGCTCCAAATAAAAACATATAAAAATACAATAACAAGCAATTCAGTAAAAGGTATGCTATTTCTCTATGAAAGACTAGAAGTTCAGTGTATAACAGTACAAGAGAAATTAAGGCATGCTAGACTTCTCTCAAATGAGAGAATAAAAAACTCCTGGATTTATGATGAAGAATCCTCCAAATTAGGCCAGACAACAACTTACTAACAGCTATCTGTGCTAAATGCCAATAAAATATCAGAATCCCACTGACATCAAGAAGGGAAGAAACCTCCTAAGGCTGTACTAGGGATATGGGTTCATCACATCAAAATCTGACCTTCAATAAATATTTCCATCTAGATTTCTTCTCTGCTCAGAACTCATGTGGAATTACCTATTGCACTCTATCTCCATCTATAAAATGGGGATAAAGTACTTTGCTTACAGTATCGTCAAACATTGTAACATACTGACATCAAACATTGTCAAACATGTTGACATTAAAAATGAATATGCAAAATATCCAAAAAAATAATATGCAAAATATCTAGTACAATGCCTGGCTCATGGTAGATGAGCTGGACGTGTAAAATACCAATGTTTTCATTTTTCTTTTTTTCAAACTACAAATTAGAGTTTTCCGTGCCACCAATTTTCTTCTCTGGGTATTATTGGTGGGGATAGAGGAAATAATGATATTGGACCATACCCACAGCTCTCTAATCTACCCCCTTGCAGTCTGTTTAGCCTTTCTCTTTGCTTGGTTGTATACAGTAAGTCTCCCACATATGAATCCTCCAGTTACAAACTTTCAATGATGCAGACATGCATTTGTGTGTCCGGTCACATTAATTTACATGTCTGGAGTTAGGCATAAAAGCTGTGTACCTCTAACCTAATTTCATTGGACTTACAAGCAGACTGAACCTACGAACAGACTGGACTTTGGGACTCGCTCTTAGAATGGATCTTCTTCATGTGTGGGGGACTCACTGTTCTTGGCCAGCGAGACTTGAGTGTCAGGAGACTTGAGTGATTCCCTAACTCATTTGCAATATTACCTTGAACACATCACTTGGCCTTTCAGACCTTTATATACCCCATCTGTCAACAGAGACTTACAACCCACGCTCTGCACTCTGCTATATGTGATATTATCAGTCTTCAATAACCTGAGTCTACTCAAATTACCCACCTACCCTACATGAAATTCCCAACACTTTCCTTAAGTCCATACTGCATTTTATAACTTAGAAAATGATTTTACATTCATCAACTCATAACAATCCCTGTCAACTAATTCATCTGCCCAGAACTGTGATGTGAGAAAAAAAAAATCAAATTTCTGTTCTACTTGAACCTTTAGAATTGAGCCAATTAAATGAGATAACAGATCTAAAAATGGACTTATGATTGTTCCAGACATATAGTAAGGTCAATAAATGCAAGCTTCCGCTGTTATATCTCAAAGCAGAGTCTAAGGCTTTTTGATAGATGGAGCCATTCTGGCATCTCCTGAAGTGTATCTCTGCAGACCTCACAGAACGTAGCAGAGTGCTGGGTACCAAGGGGATGCACCCAACAAGTCAACGCTGGCTAAATGGATAAACTGGTTGTAAAAGTATCTTGGAAGCCAAACACCTATCAAATATTTAATAGTAGAGGTCTTCAGTAGTGAGGAAAAGAGGGATATCTTCCTAGGACACGAGTACATTAAATAATTGTGTGTGAGTATGTGTGTGCCCACGTGTGGATTCTAACAGCATTTCCTCCAGTGACTATCAGACTAACAAAAAGATAGCATATTTTCAGAGAAGTCTGTGCCTCTGTATTCCAGATCACTCGATACTAAAATGAGCTACAGACTTCATGAAGTCCAATGGAAAACAAAGAAATTCTGAGGCTCCTACAGCTCCAGAAAGGAGCAAACATGCAGGGTCACACACCAGAGCTGCTTAGACCTTTCATTCTGCACATTCAATTCGGATGTCATCTCCATTAAGCTTTCTCTGAACAACCCATCCAGAAGTATTGAACCCCTCTCCTGAATTTGAAATAAACATCAACTGTGCTTCACCTAATTTTCATATTTGAACCTTCTCTGATCTTACTTATATACATCTTATCTTGAAGCAGCATGGTGTAGGGGCAAGAGCATGGATTTCAGAATTAGGCACAGCATGGTTTAAATTCCTGTTCTGTTACTTACCGTCAGACAAATTCCATGAGTTAGTTGAACTCACGTGTAGGAGCTGTCACCAGGAAAGTGAGGGAAAATAATGCCTGTAAGCAGTCAGCAAGGGTTAGCTTCCTTATTCTCATCCCCTTCTTTCCTGCTAGCCATGTAACTGCCAGGTTCTTGATGACCCTCTTCTACTATAGTAAAATGTCCTCTTCAAAGAAGACTGAGCATTTTAAAAATGTGTTCTATTATTCTAGGTACACTTTGAGCATCCTCTGCAGAGTTAAATACTCTTAAGACACAGAAACTCTCTTTCTGCACCCAGCCATCCAAGAGGAAAGATGCGAAGCCTTCTTTTGTGTAGTTACCCTTAGAGAAGTGGACAGGAACTGGTAACATATTTCCATCTCATTATTTTCTGATTCCCTCAAGCATCAAATTAACATAAATAAGAAAGTACATACACATTAATAAATACACCAGATCCTTATTCCTGGAGAAATAATCATCAATTGGTTTATAGAAGACATCAACAAATTGTTTTTGAAGATATAAGATTAAACGAAAGAGACTCACAGATTACACCTATTTTCTTTTTTTTTATTATTTTTTTGTTCTCAGGTTTTTATTTTATTTTTTAAATATAAATTTATTTATTTTAATACACCTGACTTTCAGTCTTTACATTCAGCAAGAAATATGTGGTTTCATAGGTGACCAAAAGTTATGAATACTTAACTGAAATAAAGTTTTACTTTATGCAATGGTAATCGAACTCTAAAAGCAAGACACACACACACACACACACACACACACACAC
>SJYW01033372.1:78217-113260 GCA_006410735.1 Raphicerus campestris
TGCCAAGCATGTCCCTTCCACTCCAGTATTTACATCCACTTCTTTGGAGCCATTCCTCACAGAGAAATGTTTCTTCTCTGCATTTTGTTATTTTGTGCGTCGGATTCAAAGACTACTGAAGGAATGAAGGGAAATTGGGGGGAACAATAGCACACGTAACATGCTGACCAACAAACAGATTTCTTACTGGTCTCCATTCCATTCAAGAATGATTATTTTCCTGGAGTAAAATTTTCGGCTGAAGTTTCTCAGAGAAGTTAAGATTTTAAAAGGTGTCCTTTCATGCATGCTCTACCGTTGAATTTAAATAAATGTGGTTAGTAGACCATTGTTCAACACATGCTTTCTGGTATATGAATCACTCTGAGGTTAGATTCTTCTTTTTTTTTTTTTGGTGGTGCTGCATGGCTTATGGGATTTCAGTTCCCCAATTAGGGGTTGAACTTGGACTGCCAGGGAAGTCCCTGAGTCTCAGAGATTCTTAATTTCAACTGTTGGTAAATATTCAATATTAACTTTTGTCCCTCAGTCTGCTTTTTTTTTAATCAAATTTCTTTTAAGATTTATTTGTTTTTGGCTGTGCTGGGTCTTCATTGCCATGCGCGGGGCTTTCTCTAGTTGCAGAAAGTGGAGGCTACTGTCTTGCTGCAGAGAGTAAGCTCTAGGACATGCAGGCTTCAGTAGCTGTGGGGCATGGTCTTAGCTGCTCCAGTCATGTGAGCTCTCCCGGGATCAGAGATCTAAAGCGTGTCTCCTGCATTGGCAGTCAGATTCTCAACCACTGGACCACCAGGGAAGTCCTTCTTAACCTTTAATATTAAACATTTTTGACCCAATCTTCCTTAAGTCTCTCATTCATCATGTCCCTTATCTAAAAACAGACACTTAAATAAATCAGTGACAATCAACCTCTGAAGAAAGGCATTCAAGACCTTAGAAATCATCTTGTCCCCCTTGTCTTGATGAGGACTTTGAAAAAGAGCAGTTGAATGACTTACTGATTATTCACTACTATGAATAATCTCAGTTTGAAGTTTCTACCTTCAGCTTCTCCCTGGTTTACTCAGTACCCTGCAAACCCTCTGAGTGGCAGCTGTGGGGAAATATACTCTTTAGTCCTCTCTCCTTCCTTCAACAACTGAAGAGTTTCATTATTAATCATTTATATGTTATCTCTATTCCACCTCCCTTTTTATTAATCACCTCCATGGAATCTATTGCTATTAATCATCCAATGTGTGTCTGAGTGTTACCGGTAATTATCTTTGAATGTTCATTAACCATCAACTTAAAGATCTGTTTTCCCCTTGGAATACAGACTGATTCAGGTCCCTGACTCTGGTATGTGTGTGTGTGTGTGTGTGTGTGTGTGTGTGTGTCTTGCTTTTAGAGTTCGATTACCATTGCATAAAGTAAAACTTTATTTCAGTTAAGTATTCATAACTTTTGGTCACCTATGAAACCACATATTTTTTGCTGAATGTAAAGACTGAAAGTCAGGTGTATTAAAATAAATAAATTTATATTTAAAAAATAAAATAAAAACCTGAGAACAAAAAAATAATAAAAAAAAAGAAAGTAGGTGTAATCTGTGAGTCTCTTTCGTTTAATCTTATATCTTCAAAAACAATTTGTTGATGTCTTCTATAAACCAATTGATGATTATTTCTCCAGGAATAAGGATCTGGTGTATTTATTAATGTGTATGTACTTTCTTATTTATGTTAATTTGATGCTTGAGGGAATCAGAAAATAATGAGATGGAAATATGTTACCAGTTCCTGTCCACTTCTCTAAGGGTAACTACACAAAAGAAGGCTTCGCATCTTTCCTCTTGGATGGCTGGGTGTAGAGAGAGAGTTTCTGTGTCTTAAGAGCGTTTAACTCTGCAGAGGATGCTCAAAGTGTACCTAGAATAATAGAACACATTTTTAAAATGCTCAGTCTTCTTTGAAGAGGACATTTTACTATAGTAGAAGAGGGTCATCAAGAACCTGGCAGTTACATGGCTAGCAGGAAAGAAGGGGATGAGAATAAGGAAGCTAACCCTTGCTGACTGCTTACAGGCATTATTTTCCCTCACTTTCCTGGTGACAGCTCCTACACGTGAGTTCAACTAACTCATGGAATTTGTCTGACGGTAAGTAACAGAACAGGAATTTAAACCATGCTGTGCCTAATTCTGAAATCCATGCTCTTGCCCCTACACCATGCTGCTTCAAGATAAGATGTATATAAGTAAGATCAGAGAAGGTTCAAATATGAAAATTAGGTGAAGCACAGTTGATGTTTATTTCAAATTCAGGAGAGGGGTTCAATACTTCTGGATGGGTTGTTCAGAGAAAGCTTAATGGAGATGACATCCGAATTGAATGTGCAGAATGAAAGGTCTAAGCAGCTCTGGTGTGTGACCCTGCATGTTTGCTCCTTTCTGGAGCTGTAGGAGCCTCGAAATTTCTTTGTTTTCCATTGGACTTCATGAAGTCTGTATCTCATTTTAGTATCGAGTGATCTGGAATACAGAGGCACAGACTTCTCTGAAAATATGCTNGGGCAGAAGTAAAAAGGCTTGTGGTTGGCGGGAATTAAGCAAATGCCTTTGGAGAGCTCCCAAGGCAGCTGGACCCGTGAGCTTCACTGTGAAGCCCAGAGCGTGCAGACCCAGAGCTCCTGACTAGCAGGGAATGGAGGGCGGATTCATCTCAGTTCTTAGAGGAGAGTTTTTCTTTGAGTCGCATTGCTTTTGAGCTTCATGTTGGGTTTTTGGTAGTGTCAAATAATTTCTTTTTGTTTGGGGAATTATGCTGATAGATATTTTTCCAATCTCTTTAAAATTTATTCTGCTATCAAGCCAGTTTATTATTTCCCTCTATTTCTTCCTGTCTCCTTTCCTTCCTTCCTCTCGTTAGCTGATTTTTACTACAGGGTAAAGTTCTCTGTAGAATACATATATGCGCAAAGTAAGGTTCTTGTCCTGGAGGGCTTCTGGCTTTGAGAAGTTACAAGCTATGATAAAATATTTTTCAAAACAAGTAAGAATGCATGAGATCAGGAGTAATAGTTCTAAAAAAATATCAGAGGAAAATGAGGTCATTTTAACTGCCATGCATGAGTGTATGGGGCTGGGAATAGAGAAAGCTGTAGACAGGAACAGAGAACCATGTGGAGATCCACTTTTTTTTTTTTTTTCTTAGTGAAATCAAGTACAGGTTTTTAAAATTTTTTAATTTTTACTTTATTTTGCTTTACAGTACTGTATTCGTTTTGCCATACATTGACATTAATCAGCCACGAGTGTACATGAGTTCCCAATCCTGAACCCCTGTCCCACCTCCCACCCCATATCATCTCTCTGGATCATCCCCGTGCACCAGCCCCAAGCATCCTGTATCCTGTATTGAACATAGACTGGCGATTTGTGTCTTAGCTGATAGTATACATGTTTCAATGCCATTCTCCCAAATCATCCCACCCTCTCCCTCTCCCACAGAGTCTAAAAGTCCGTTCTATACATCTGTGTCTCTTTTGCTGTCTCGCATACAGGGTTATCATTACCATCTTTCTAAATTCCATATATATGTGTTAGTATACTGTATTGGTGTTTTTCTTTCTGGCTTACTTCACTCTGTATAATAGGCTCCAGTTTCATCCACCTCATTAGAACTGATTCAAATGGATTTAAGAATTGGAAATAATCAGTATTTGTGAAAGAAAACCCAATATTTAAATAACAGTTCTGCATGTGAAAGGAAGAGCAATTACTCCGTTAGGTTACCCTCCTGACTTAGCTGTGGGGCAGAGCCCGGGGAGACAGTGCTTAGGACCTCTCCTAACCGGGGTGGTACAAGCCTGGAACAGGGCGTCAGCCTTTTGTAGCAGGGCAGAGAGCGGGCTTCTCCCACCTCACTGGACCGCCTGGGGTTGCCTGGCCTGGCCAAGGAGCTACAGAAGCAAAACACACAGGGAGAACACACAGGTGGGAAGAAAGTGCAGAGAAGGGCCAGCAAGTCACTGTCCCCATCACGGAGGGGCTGCTCTCAGAAGGAGCTGTGGCCAAGACCCCGCCAAGCCTCACCTATTAGTGCAGTCCCTGGGTTTAGGAATATTTTCCCATCACGCTAATTATCCAGAGTGTTACATAGTGGAAGGGACTAATGGAGTTTCATTTTAAGTTTATGAAGCAGCTTATGGCCATGAAGAGGTGGTGGGGTATGCTGCCTTCAGCTTTCTGCCAGCATCCACACTGAGCTGAGTTGGAAGCCTTGGAAAACAAGATTTTTACCCCCAAACACGCTAAGTCAGCACCTCCTTTTCACACTCAGTTCCAGTAGCCGTGGTAAAGGTGACACGTGCTCTTTCAGTGGAGGAGACATATTTTGGGAATTAAACCCCAACAGCCTGGCATGCTGCAGTCCGTGGGGTCACAAAGAGTCAGACACGACTTAGTGACTGAACAACAGCTTGCAAAGTGACAGGAGCTCCATCCGCCATGTACCTTGTATCTCCTGAAGGTGTAGAAACTCAGTCTAACGCAAAGATGTAAGACATTGGGAAATTAACCCAGAAAAAAAATGTGATCAGAAAGGAGCACTGGCTGTCACTCTTCCACAAGCAGTGAGAAATCTTCATCAAGCACTGACATCACAATAGCAAATCTGAAATTTGCATGGTCTCAGCCTACATTCTCTCATTCTCTCTGCAGTGCGCAGTTTACAGAAAGAGAAGCTAAGGCTTAGCGAAATTGAAGGACTTGGTTGACATCACACGGCTAAGAGGTGATTAAGCATTAGAAGCAAAGACACCTAATCAAATGCATAGTCCATGAATTTTAGTTACTGTTCCAAGTCAATTCATTGGGATTTTTTTTTTTTTCCTCTATTGAGTCTTTCAGGGCACATTTGATAGGAAGACAAATACTTATATAAGCATAAAATATAAAATAATTCGTTGAGAAGAATTTCACCTCAATCATGTAAGTATTCATTCTTGGAGTTTCTTTTATTTTAGGTGCTGTTTTTCCCTCCCCCTCCTGCTTCCTACTTGGTGGTAAATCTACAAAGGCCTTATTGTCCCAGGCTCTTCTCCTTAGGCTCTGCATATTTTTCCCTTTCCCACACCCATCAGCAACACCAAGCCAAACAGGAAAAGCACCAACAACTCATACTGGTCTGTTACTGACACAATGCCTGGGTTGTGGAAGGAAGAGAAGAGTTAAGGACCGAGGGTCTGCAAGGGTCTACGAGAGCAAGGTTTTCAGTATTGTGTGGTACTTTTTGCAGTGGAAGGGACAGCTTATAAGCAGGGTTCTCTCAAAGGCTAAGGATAAAGCAAGGGCACTAAGAATGTTGCTCTGAATCTTGCTCCACCCACCTTTCCACCTTTCTACTCTGTACGGCTTGGATCGTATCTAGAACACCCACCGGATACTTTAGAGAGCTCCGTGTGCATTTATTTACCCAGGTTGCATATTTGTTCATCCTTTCCTTGATCATCTCCAGACATCTGGATTCTTCTATTGTGTGAAATAAGTGAAAAGAGAGCTACTTGTGGAATCAACCAGCTAGATGGCAAATGATAATATATTTTACTCATGTCCTTACCTTTTTCCTTTCACAGACATGTTCCTTGGGGTATGCAAGCTGCAGTGGGTTATGTGCTGTCTGGGTTATGTGCAGTGGGTTATGTTCCTTGGGTCATGTGCTGTCTGCAGTGACATGTTATAATGTGGCCTGCAAATAGAGCACGACTGCATCAGCTCAGGGTCCCAGCAGCAGCTCTTGCCGCTCCTAGGTTGTGACAGACAAAAATGTCTTCAGACACCGCCAGGCGCCCCCGAGGCAAAACTGCCCCCAGCTGACAATCACTATTCTTTTTTTTTTTTTTAATGAGGTATAAGTGACATATAACATTATATCATTTTCAGGTATACAACATAATGATTCAATATTTGTATGTATTGTGAAATTATCATCACAATAAGTCTAGTTAACATTCATAACCATACATAGTTACAATTTTTTTTCTTATGATGAGGACTTTTAAGATTGATTCTCTTAGCAACTTTCAAAATGCAATATGGTATTTTTAACTGCAGTCATCATGCTGTACATCACATCCCTTATTTATTTCATAACTGGAAATTTGTACCTTTTTACCCCCTTCACCTCTTGCGATCATCAGTCTCTTGTGATGACCACTCTATTCTTTATACCTAGAAGCTTGTTTGAGAACCACTGTTCTAACTGGAGTGTTCTCCCAGATACCTGCATGGCTAGCAACTCCTTCAGGAAATGGCTCAGAATGTCACTTTCTCGGTGAGGCCACGTGGCTGCTCTATTTGCAACTTCAGTGCCACTTGTAACTCTTCATTGAATTGCACCACTTACTCTTTTAATTTTCCACTAATGGGTCTTCCAACACACTATGTAACATTCTTATTTATGCTTGTTCTTNTATCCTGTATTGAACATAGACTGGCGATTTGTGTCTTAGCTGATAGTATACATGTTTCAATGCCATTCTCCCAAATCATCCCACCCTCTCCCTCTCCCACAGAGTCTAAAAGTCCGTTCTATACATCTGTGTCTCTTTTGCTGTCTCGCATACAGGGTTATCATTACCATCTTTCTAAATTCCATATGTATGTGTTAGTATACTGTATTGGTGTTTTTCTTTCTGGCTTACTTCACTCTGTATAATAGGCTCCAGTTTCATCCACCTCATTAGAACTGATTCAAATGGATTTAAGAATTGGAAATAATCAGTATTTGTGAAAGAAAACCCAATATTTAAATAACAGTTCTGCATGTGAAAGGAAGAGCAATTACTCCGTTAGGTTACCCTCCTGACTTAGCTGTGGGGCAGAGCCCGGGGAGACAGTGCTTAGGACCTCTCCTAACCGGGGTGGTACAAGCCTGGAACAGGGCGTCAGCCTTTTGTAGCAGGGCAGAGAGCGGGCTTCTCCCACCTCACTGGACCGCCTGGGGTTGCCTGGCCTGGCCAAGGAGCTACAGAAGCAAAACACACAGGGAGAACACACAGGTGGGAAGAAAGTGCAGAGAAGGGCCAGCAAGTCACTGTCCCCATCACGGAGGGGCTGCTCTCAGAAGGAGCTGTGGCCAAGACCCCGCCAAGCCTCACCTATTAGTGCAGTCCCTGGGTTTAGGAATATTTTCCCATCACGCTAATTATCCAGAGTGTTACATAGTGGAAGGGACTAATGGAGTTTCATTTTAAGTTTATGAAGCAGCTTATGGCCATGAAGAGGTGGTGGGGTATGCTGCCTTCAGCTTTCTGCCAGCATCCACACTGAGCTGAGTTGGAAGCCTTGGAAAACAAGATTTTTACCCCCAAACACGCTAAGTCAGCACCTCCTTTTCACACTCAGTTCCAGTAGCCGTGGTAAAGGTGACTCGTGCTCTTTCAGTGGAGGAGACATATTTTGGGAATTAAACCCCAACAGCCTGGCATGCTGCAGTCCGTGGGGTCACAAAGAGTCAGACACGACTTAGTGACTGAACAACAGCTTGCAAAGTGACAGGAGCTCCATCCGCCATGTACCTTGTATCTCCTGAAGGTGTAGAAACTCAGTCTAACGCAAAGATGTAAGACATTGGGAAATTAACCCAGAAAAAAAATGTGATCAGAAAGGAGCACTGGCTGTCACTCTTCCACAAGCAGTGAGAAATCTTCATCAAGCACTGACATCACAATAGCAAATCTGAAATTTGCATGGTCTCAGCCTACATTCTCTCATTCTCTCTGCGGTGCGCAGTTTACAGAAAGAGAAGCTAAGGCTTAGTGAAATTGAAGGACTTGGTTGACATCACACGGCTAAGAGGTGATTAAGCATTAGAAGCAAAGACACCTAATCAAATGCATAGTCCATGAATTTTAGTTACTGTTCCAAGTCAATTCATTGGGATTTTTTTTTTTTTCCTCTATTGAGTCTTTCAGGGCACATTTGATAGGAAGACAAATACTTATATAAGCATAAAATATAAAATAATTCGTTGAGAAGAATTTCACCTCAATCATGTAAGTATTCATTCTTGGAGTTTCTTTTATTTTAGGTGCTGTTTTTCCCTCCCCCTCCTGCTTCCTACTTGGTGGTAAATCTACAAAGGCCTTATTGTCCCAGGCTCTTCTCCTTAGGCTCTGCATATTTTTCCCTTTCCCACACCCATCAGCAACACCAAGCCAAACAGGAAAAGCACCAACAACTCATACTAGTCTGTTACTGACACAATGCCTGGGTTGTGGAAGGAAGAGAAGAGTTAAGGACCGAGGGTCTGCAAGGGTCTACGAGAGCAAGGTTTTCAGTATTGTGTGGTACTTTTTGCAGTGGAAGGGACAGCTTATAAGCAGGGTTCTCTCAAAGGCTAAGGATAAAGCAAGGGCACTAAGAATGTTGCTCTGAATCTTGCTCCACCCACCTTTCCACCTTTCTACTCTGTACGGCTTGGATCGTATCTAGAACACCCACTGGATACTTTAGAGAGCTCCGTGTGCATTTATTTACCCAGGTTGCATATTTGTTCATCCTTTCCTTGATCATCTCCAGACATCTGGATTCTTCTATTGTGTGAAATAAGTGAAAAGAGAGCTACTTGTGGAATCAACCAGCTAGATGGCAAATGATAATATATTTTACTCATGTCCTTACCTTTTTCCTTTCACAGACATGTTCCTTGGGGTATGCAAGCTGCAGTGGGTTATGTGCTGTCTGGGTTATGTGCAGTGGGTTATGTTCCTTGGGTCATGTGCTGTCTGCAGTGACATGTTATAATGTGGCCTCAAACAGAGCACGACTGCATCAGCTCAGGGTCCCAGCAGCAGCCCTTGCCGCTCCCAGGTTGTCACAGACAAAAATGTCTTCAGACACCGCCAGGCGCCCCCGAGGCAAAACTGCCCCCAGCTGACAATCACTATTCTTTTTTTTTTTTTTTTAATGAGGTATAAGTGACATATAACATTATATCATTTTCAGGTATACAACATAATGATTCAATATTTGTATGTATTGTGAAATTATCATCACAATAAGTCTAGTTAACATTCATAACCATACATAGTTACAATTTTTTTTCTTATGATGAGGACTTTTAAGATTGATTCTCTTAGCAACTTTCAAAATGCAATATGGTATTTTTAACTGCAGTCATCATGCTGTACATCACATCCCTTATTTATTTCATAACTGGAAATTTGTACCTTTTTACCCCCTTCACCTCTTGCGATCATCAGTCTCTTGTGACGACCAATCTATTCTTTATACCTAGAAGCTTGTTTGAGAACCACTGTTCTAACTGGAGTGTTCTCCCAGATACCTGCATGGCTAGCAACTCCTTCAGGAAATGGCTCAGAATGTCACTTTCTCGGTGAGGCCACGTGGCTGCTCTATTTGCAACTTCAGTGCCACTTGTAACTCTTCATTGAATTGCACCACTTACTCTTTTAATTTTCCACTAATGGGTCTTCCAACACACTATGTAACATTCTTATTTATGCTTGTTCTTGGCTCTCTCCTCATTAGAACACGAGCTTCATGCAGGCAGGGCTGTCTGTTTTGTTCACTGACGCACCTGCAGTGCCTACAACGGTGCCCGGCAGATGTTAAGCACATACTTTGTATTTGGTAAATGATTGAGTGGTCAACATTTGTGTAAAACTGTGATATTTATCAGTATATCCACATATATTATCTCATTTAACTCTCAAATAATGTTAATGGTTAGACCATAGTATTATTTATGTTACACAGTGTTATTTCTGTTACACAGTTAAGATTCTGTGACATTAAAGGTAAGTCACATATTAAGAAATGATGATGCTAGAAAGTAAATAGAATAATTAAATATTTTAAGATATAGTCTCTTCTGTATTACATGTCACATCACACTTTTCCAGAATCTGAATGGACAAGCAGAACTTTGCTGAGCGATTTGGGCAAGTACAGAGACAGGACAAAGACGAAAGGCTCTTGGCCGTAGTCACCCAGCCTCTGCCTCAGGTTCATTACTAAAAGAGAAAGAGATTCTTTTGCTCCAACACAAAGCATGGTGTTCACTGCAATGAGGCCTTTCTCTCAACCCTCGGTTGCTGTGAGTCTGTTATTCTGTGTTGCTTCAACTGGGGCACATGTGCCCTCAGGGAATATCAGGAGGTAGAAAAGTATAACAATAATGAAAGCATAAAGAATAAGTATTTAAAGTATGAGAATAGTAAGATAAAGCCCCAGAATAATCACTGAACATGTTGTAAGAGAATCCTATTACTCACTATGGAAAGATGACAAGTTCTCTAAAATGCCAGCTGCAAATTAAAAACAAATTCAAATATACGTTCATTTAATTCATTAACTGCTTATTGAGTGTATACTCATGCACTGAATGTATATGAACACTGGACAAAGCCTCTACCCTCATGGAGCTCACAGAACTACTGATGGGGGCAGACAGTACAGAGAGGGAAAATTCAATGTGACTTTTAACAGAACACAGGCAATGCCATGGCCATTTCAAGCCGAGGAGAAGGGCCTATGCAGGCTGTCTTCCTTATCAGCCCCCATGCAGCACACTTACTCGCCCCTGATCGGAGGGGTATTGGGGAGGGAAATCCTGAGAAGCACACGACTCAGATGTAGTTAATGTGATGACCCAGCACTAGAGACAGGAAGTGGGTCGCCGGGTGCCAGGAGAGTCCGCTTCATGCTTCAGCTTAAGAGCAGCGTTTTCCATCTTACTGAGCCCAGAAACATGCCTCCACGGCATTCATCGGCACAGGACTGGTAATGGGTGTCCAAGGATAAAAGGGAGTCTTCATGGGTCAGAAAGATTAGTGGGAGACACTGAGTACTCGATTTTTGCTTGCAAAATACCCATTAGTCTAGTACGTGCTCTAAGGAGTACTTAAAGAACAAATCTCTTTAATCTCTGTCTAGCCATTTGTTTTCTTTAATTACCTGAACAGAGCCTGCATTTGTGTGTGTTGCTGTTTTTCCTTTTTCGTCTTCTTATCGAAAAACTGTTCCTTATTGAATATAAAGTATCACTGATTATTAGATGCACCATTACCTTATTTGCCACCAGGAAAGAAAAAAATGGTCTGCCAATAATCATTGCGNAAATCAAGCCTGCTGACCCCTTGAGCGCAGACATCGAGCCTCCAGAACATCGTGAGAAAATGAACGTCTGTTTAAGTCACCTAGTCCAGGGTATTTTGTCATGGCTGACCTAGGAAATGAACATTTAACAGTGAGTTTCCACTACAATACGAAAGCAGAAAGCCACAGTCCTAGGTAGTTAGTCACACAGGCTGTTTGACCAGTCGGATTGCTTTCCTAAATTCACTAACCCTGAGGTCAGATGACTTCCTGGGATAAAAGCCAGCTTCCTCTTGTGTTACTTCAGCCCCTGGTCTGCAGACGTTTTCTTCTTCTTCTAACTTCCCCTCCGGTGGCAGAGGAGATAAATATTAGAGAAACAAAAGTCCAGAACGCTAAGGCTGCCACTCTCACTTCCTCTCCTCCCATAACCCAGCGCTGCTTTGAATAAGGGCAGTGCCCTGGGCACCAAGCGTGGGGGAGACACACTGCCGTGCCTCGGGGGCTGCCCTGGCCGGCACAGACAGAGGGCCATGCTTTCACAGAGCCACTTCTGGTCACAGAAGATGCCAGGATGATGGCTCGTGCCCACCTGGCTGCGGCTCTGATCCCAGCCATGGCCATCCTCTCCTGCCTGAGGACTGAGAGCTGGGACCCTTGCGTACAGGTACGTGGCTGGAGTCAGTTTGACTTCCCTGAGCTTGGCTTTGATTCTGAAAAACTGCTCTCTGCTCAGTTTCCCTGTGCTGGGCCCTGGTTAGGTTCATTTGCAAACAGACATCAAATTACTTTAAAGTAAGAAACCGCAGGAATCAAATGATTCAGGGTTACAGGGCATTAACAGGCAGCCCGAGGCAGGTGCCCCACTTAGGAATAGGAACTTTAGGCCAGACAGACCTGCTTAGAATCACTATTGTTCCACATCTGGGCTACGTGACTTTGAAGAAGTCATCAAACCTCTCTGAGACTAGTTTTTACATCAATAAAAGAACCATAGACTTTAATAGAAAGTTGTGANTTTAGGCCAGACAGACCTGCTTAGAATCACTATTGTTCCACATCTGGGCTACGTGACTTTGAAGAAGTCATCAAACCTCTCTGAGACTAGTTTTTACATCAATAAAAGAACCATAGACTTTAATAGAAAGTTGTGAGAAGCCTGCTTCCTGCCGTTCCTTTCCGCTGGTGGTTTGTACAGTTTCGAGCTGTTGCTTTGCCCCTTTCAGTATCAGGAAGATTTGTTTGTTTGTTTTGTCTCTTAACAGAAAGAACTGTCTATGTTGATTTCAGATTTATAAATCTAGTCTAGTTCTGTCCAAAAAAATGAAAAGAAAAAGAGTTGGAAAAGAAGGAGAAACAGAGAGATACAGACAGAGACAGGGTAACAGAGAAGAACAAGAGACAGGGAAAGGGGCAAAATACCAGCTCACGCAATGCTTTCTTTGTGAAACACCAGCCAGCTCTTTGTAACCTCATTCAGAAAGCGTCTCCTGTTTTTACCCCTGCATGGACTTGACTATTGCTTTGGAAACCCACAGCAGCAGCGAACAGCCACAGAAACGTCCTGGGATTTAGGGTGTGGCAGAAACTCAAGAAAAGCATAGCCAGTCAGAGTCCAGACACTGAGGACATGGGGGAAATCATGTAATGTGTACAAGACAAACTTGTCATCCCAAGCCCCCTGTCCCGCCACTCCCTGCCCACACCCGGCCACTGTCCTCCTCTCTGAGTCTCTCCTGCTGTTCAATCAGTGCATATAGATCCTCCAATTACGGTCATCCCGGGATAAAATCACAGCTTCTCCTGGTTCCTCCCCTTTCCCATGCTCTCATTTACTAAAACTTGTCCCCTCTGTCCATCACCTCAGCGCCACCCTAGGGCAGACCCCTAGTTCCCCTGGCCTTCCTGACCCCACAGCCTGCTTCTGTTAATCTAATCTGCTCATATTCATCTGCTGTTTGTTTGTTGTTGTTTTTTGAGGTTCAACTCTAAGATATAACCATCCTTAAAAGCTTTTAATAATTCTCCATCACTGTCAGGGACCTTTTCCTACCATGGTGCCCTTTGCACTCACAATTTCCTCTAGCTAGAATGAATGCCTTTCCCCCTAGATGAGTGGTGTTCAATGGGTCACATGAAGTTATTTAAATTTAAATAATATATTTAACTAAATTCAACTAAATTTTTATTTAACCACATTAACATAATTTTAACTAGCTAAATTTAAAATGATGCTCTAAACTATGTTCTAATAGCCATATTAAAAAATTAAAAGTAGGTGAATTTAATTTAGTAGTATTTTTATTTAACTCTGTTTATTAAAAATACTATTTCAAAATGTAATATATACTAGACTATTAGCAAGATATTTTACCTTTTTTCTTCGGTACTAAGTCTTTGAGTTTTAGCACATAGTATATCATTTCTTTTACATTTATTATATTAAACTATCCACATTTCTCATATTCAATAGCTGTGTGTGGCTTGTGGTTACCCAACTGGACAATACAGCCCTAGATATGTTCATAGCTTAATCCCTCACTTTATTCAAATTTCTGCTTAAATGTTACCTCCTCCGGGAAGCCGTCCTTGATTGCCTCATATAAAGCTCCTCACTCCCTGTATTTGCCTTTAATGTCCTATGCTACTTATTTTTATTAGTTTAAAAAGTACTTATTTGTTTATTTGGCTGCACTTGGTCTTAGCTGTGGCAGTCAGGATTTTTTTAGTTGTGGCTTGCAAACTCCTAGTTGTGGCACCTGGGATCTAGTTCTCTGACAAGGGGTTGAATCCAGGCCCCTTGCATTGGGAACACAAAGTCCAGTCACCGGACCACCAGGGAAGTCCTGCTGCTTTACTTTTTTTTTTTTTTAATAGCACATCATTGTGTGTGTGTGTGTGTGTGTGTGTGTGTGTGCACGCTCAGTTGTGTCCAACTCTTTGCAACCCCATAATCTGCAGTCCACCAGTCTCTATCGATGGGATTTTCCAGGCAAGAATATTGGAGGGGCTTGCCATTTCCTTCTCCAGCGGATCTCTCCCAGCCAGAAATCGAACCTGGGTCTCATGCAGGGCAGGTAGTTTCTTTATGAACTGAGGCACCAGGGAAGCCCACACATATGCATGTATAAAATACATATAGTGTGGAAAGACATGTATCTATTGCTCATTATTTGTCTTTATGTTGAAATGGTATCTGTAAAAAGGCAAGATCATTGCTTGCTAGTTTTACCTGTCACTATGTCCCAGTGCCTAGCGCATGTGGTTGCTCAATTTGTACATGTTAAATGACTTAAAAGTATTGCTGTAGGACAGGGTATAGGGCCCTCCAGACCTGGCTCTGGGCCCCCATCTGGTTGAGGCTTCACACCCTACACACTCCATCTAAGCGGAGCTAGTTTTCCACCTCTTTGTCCTCACACTCTTCCCTCCTTCTTCCTCTTTCCACACATCCAACTCTCACTTAGCCTTCCAGATGTGCCTTGAAATTTTCCCTTTCTTGGAAGCCTTCTATACAATCTATAGTCTCAGAATCCAGGATTGATACCTACCTTTTCTGAACCAAAGGGAACATTTCCCAAGCCTGGTTTAAGACCCTTTTCAGGAATGAGTTGTGCTCCCTCCATAACCCTTACTCTAGATGGGGAGCGGATGGAAGTCTGGAGCCACATCGCACTGGTCTTTGTGGCAACCACAGCACTTAGTAGCAAATGCCTTCAGTTGGGATTCGAGTAAACCTCCATGGATCAGTTATCCGTTCATTTGTTTAACAAATATTTATGGAGCATTAACCTTTTTCTGGGCATCATTCTGAGTGCTGCAGACATAACAGAGAGCTAGATTCTCAAAGTTTACAGTCGAGAGAGGGAAACAAACAGCATATATCCAACAGTCACACAGAAGGCATCACGTTAGACAGTGACGCCTCCCGTGAAGGAGAATAAAAGCAGGTAAGGGATGGCCCTGGCCTCATTCTCTATTAGACAGTATGGGCTGTGCAGATGCTCTGAGGAATAACATTTCAAGATCCAGTGAATAAAGAGCTGCACTGTGGCCTTCATTTTGCTGAATTCTTATTCTTTGAAAGGTTTATTTGCAGATTAAACTCAAGTATGTAACATATAAGACCTAAGCCTCATATAGTGGAGAATTAATAATAGCCAATAATAATACATGTTAACAATGTATTGATCATTTACACTGTAATAGGCTTTGAGATAATCTCTTTAAAACCTTATCTCATTAATCCTTTTAACAGATTCTATGGGTTTTAAATTGAAAACCCAAATTAGCTGGCTTAAGCAAAGAATTTTGTTGAAGAATCAGAGAATAAGGAAACTAAATGGGAAGTTGGAGAACAAGGCTTACAAAGAATTTGGGAATATGTGATAGATATCAGCTTAGGAAGCAAGGCAGTATCAAGTGTTATGTTCCACCACCAGAGTCTGTGCACGTCAAATTTCTCCTCATTTCTATCTCATCTGCTCAAAGGTCAGTGATCCAAGTGAAGGTGAAATTTATTCAGTTGTGTGTGACTCTTTGTGACCCAGAATTCTCCAGGCCAGAATACCGGAGTCAGTAGCCTTTCCCTTCTCCAGGGGATCTTCCCAATCCAGGGATCGAACCCAGGTCTCCCACATTGCAGGCAGATTCTTTACCAGCTGAGCCACAAGGGAAGCCCAAGAATACTGAAGCGGGTAGCCTATCCCTTCTCCAGTGGACCTTCCTGACCCAGGAATTGAACTGGGGTCTCCTGCATTGCAGGCTGATTCTTTACCAGCTGAGCTATGAGTGATCCAAGGGAAAGAATAAAATTGGCAAAAACTGGGCTATGACCAAGGAAGTGCTGAAGACTTGACTGGAAGTCTTTACACAATGAGAGGCATATTTAGAAAAACAATAGCAACGACACAGTGCCTTCCCGCGAATCACAGGGAAGAGCCAGGGTGACATCCAGGGCTTCTGGACTCCAGTGCTCCAGATCTTCACCACGAGGCTCCACGCTTCTTGCTGAACGCTGCCACTGAGAGAGCAGAGGCTGAACATCGTGTGGGTGCTTTTTCTGATGACTGGATGGATGGATGGATGTTTGAAAGAAGGTTGACTGGTCTCTTGGCTTGTCCCAGTGGCCTCCAAGGCTGCAGTCTAGGAGAGGAGAGTTGCTGGGAAGTCTGCTAAGGTGCATGCAGGAAGACACTGCATCTAATATCTAATCATTTCAGGTTGTTCCTAACATTAGTTACCAATGCATGGAGCTGAATCTCTACAAAATCCCCAACAACATCCCCATATCAACCGAGATGCTGGACCTGAGCTTTAACTACCTGAGACATTTAGGCAGCCATCACTTCGCCAGGTTCCCAGAACTGCAAGTGCTGGATTTATCCAGGTAATGCATGAGTTCTACCACTGTACAAGGAGAAATGTTCCTGGTATTGTCATTTCGTTCTCAAGTCAGAAAGCCTGATTCATGAGGTCTCCGTTTCGTTCACTTCATTATCCTCTCAACAGGCATCTTACTTATTACATAACTTTGGGCAAGCTATCTCCCTTCTTCAGGTCTCAGCTTTTTTATTTGTGAAAGCAGTTGGATGAGACAATTTCTAAGGAAAATTCTATCTCTGATTTTCTCTAAAGTCAGGGGAGTAAATTGACTCGAACTCTTTCATCAGCAAATATTTATTGACTGCTTGCCGCTATATGTTGTTCACTCTGCTAGGAAACAAGAATATGTTGATATTTAACACACCACTCTAACTACTAAGGAGGGCATATCCACTTAAAAGAATTAATATGTTAAACCTGAGCATGGTGCTGGGCACATAGTTGGCATTCCATACATATTCCTTGATTCTGATTTTGGATTTTGAACCTGAGATAGAGATAGTAATATATAAGAGTAGGTGACAAGTTATTTGAAAACTAGAGACAATACATTGAGCTGTACAGAAAAGGGGACTTCTGTGCAGAGAGCCACCAGGCTTCCCTGATGGCTCAGTGGGTAGAGAATCCACCTGCAGTGCAGGAGAGCTGGGTTCAGTCCCTGGGTTGGGAATATCCCCTGTAGAGGGGCATGGCAACCCACTCCAGTATTCTTGCCTGGAGAATCCCCATGGACATAGGAGCCTGGTGGGCCATAATCCATGGGGTTAGACACAAAGAGTTGGACACAACTGAGTGACTAACATACAGATGCAGTGAGTAATTTAGACAGAGATCTTGAATGGAGTTGGATTCAGATAGTGTCTAGAATATTGAAAGTGAGGTACAGGACAGGGAATTAGGAAGATACAAGTAAGCCAAAGAGAAGGATGCATGATCAAAGGAAAACATCTGCGGTAAGAATGAACAGTGACTAGTATTTTCTTTTCTGATACAATGAAGTATATCATTCATTAGAGTAGGTGAAGTTACTATCATCATTTTGGGGAGCACTGAATCTTATTCCTAAAATCGTTTCATCATTAGGGACCTTATTTAGAAAAGTAATACATAAGGGGCTATAATCTCTATAAGAGTTTGTGAAAAGTGGAGAAACATATGTGACATTTTATCATAGAAACTCTTAATAAGGGATACGAGGATAGTAGATATTTCTGTAGAAGAGTGATCATCTGATGTTTTATACTCTAACTTAGATATTGATAGACAATAACAAAGGTAGGAGCCAAGCAATTTGAAGGCAGAGACATGGAGCCCTATGGAAGTCAGAATACTCGAGCTGAGTCCTCCTCCAACATTTACTGCCATGTGGCTAGAGGCTCGTCTCTGCATTTGACCTGAGTCTCAGCTTCATATCTGTGACACTGAGAGTAACATGGTATATATATTAAAAACCTTGCAAAGGAGACTTTATACGTATAAAATACTATTATAGCATTTCATTAGTCTCTAAATTTCAGTTTTCTGAGTAAGAATTTTGTTAAGAACTGTACCGAAATAAAGTAGCCGGACTAATATTCTTTAATGTTACAGAAAAATGGTTTCTCATCAGCGTCCCTTAAAATTGATCTTCGACCCACCATGTACCCAAGGAACTGCCCTCAGAAGCTTTAAATATGTTCCTAGAGAGAGGCTAGTTCCCTCTCCTGGTTAGTTGGGAGGAGATGCTGGATTAAGATGAGGACAGATTATGGTGCAATAGACGCTCTGCCTTCGCACCTCACTTCACAGTGTCTTCAGGTACCATCAATAACTACTTATTTTCAATGGATGCTTTTGTGATAGACCAGTCAGCCTTTTGTCCCTACGGAAATCTACTGATACATTTTTTTTTTTTCTTTTTGTAGATGAGCAAACAGAGGCTTGGAGAGTTTAAGTATATATTCACATGGCTTGTTGACAATAGGCCAGAGATTCGTATCCACATCTCCTGCTTCCAAGTTGTATGTCCCCTTCATCTTCATCCTCTGCTTCTCTAAAGTGATGTTGTTGTTTGGTCACCAAGTCATGTGCAAGTTTTTATGACCCCACGGACTGCCAGGCTCCTCCATCTGTGGGATTTCCCAGGCAAGAATACAGGAGTGGTTTGGTATTTCCTTCTCCAGGGGCTCTTTCTGACCCAGGGATCAAAACCAGGTCTCCTGCATTGGCAGGCACATTCTTTCTCTTTGAGCCCCCTTATTATATGGAGAATTTTTCTTGAATAGTAAGGATATCTGTGACATTTAGGTATAATTTCTATATCTTTGAAATTGGCATTCAGCGGTCATGTATCATGCCTAGCAATTAACCACTATCTATCTCATCTTATCAGTTGGATATATAATCACAATCATGTCTTTCAGGAAATGGCTAACGTTGGTCTGGGGTTCAGTCTTCAGGTGCCCAATCACTCATCTTTAGCTGATTTTCCTCTGTTGGACGGGCTGCCTCTGCTTAGCGCGTGTGCCTAGTGTGATAAGAAAGATTGTCATGGGCTAGTGGGACAGTACCAAATTTGCGGGACTATTTTGTTTCATCTGCCTTGCTGGATATTTTTGCTTATGCACCATTATATAGCATTGTTATATCTGCGTGGAGACCTAGATGACTGGGTTGAAATTTCATTTTGGTTTTCTATTCAGCAGAAATATTATATAATCTGTATCTCTTCTTCTTGTAGATGCGAAATTAAGATTATTGAAGACGACACATTTCAGGGCCTAAACCACCTCTCCACCTTGATACTGACGGGAAACCCTATCCAGAGTTTAGCCTGGGGCGCCTTTTCTGGGCTATCAAGTTTACAGAAGCTGGTGGCCGTGGAGACAAACCTAGTATCTCTAAATGACTTCCCCATTGGACATCTCAAAACCTTGCAAGAGCTTAATGTGGCTCACAATTTTATCCATTCCTTCAAGTTACCTGAATATTTTTCTAATCTGCCCAACCTGAAGCACTTGGATCTTTCTAACAACAAAATCCAAAATATTTATTATGAAGATGTGAAAGTTCTACATCAAATGCCCCTACTCAACCTCTCTTTAGATTTGTCCCTGAACCCTTTAGACTTTATTGAACCAGGTACCTTTAAAGAAATTAAGCTCAATGGATTGACTCTGCGAAGTAATTTTAACAGTTCAGATGTTATGAAAACTTGTATTCAAGGTCTGGCTGGTTTAAAAATCAACCGGCTGGTTTTGGGAGAATTTAGAAATGAAAGGAAGTTGCAAAGATTTGACAGATCTTTCCTGGAGGGACTGTGCAACCTGACCATTGAACAATTCCGGATAGCATACTTGGACGAATTCTCAGGGGACGATAGAGACTTATTTAATTGTTTGGCAAATGTTTCTGTGATTTCTCTGTTGAGTATATCTTTAGGAAGTCTACAAGCCCTTCTTAAAGATTTTAGATGGCAATACTTAGAAATGATTAACTGTGACTTTGATAAGTTTCCTGAACTGGAGCTCAGTTCTCTCAAAAAGTTTGTTTTCACAGACAACAAAGGTGTAAGCAGTTTTACTGAGTTTGAGCTACCAAGCCTTCAGTATCTAGATCTCAAAAGAAATCACTTGAGTTTCAAGGGTTGCTGTTCTCACAGTGATTTTGGGACAACCAACCTGAAGCATTTAGATCTGAGCTTCAACGATGTCATTACCTTAGGTTCAAACTTCATGGGCTTAGAGCAGCTAGAACACCTGGATTTTCAGCATTCCACTCTGAAAGAGATCAATGCTTTTTCAGCATTCCTATCACTCAGAAACCTCCGCTACCTTGATATTTCTTATACCAACACCCGGATTGTCTTCCACGGCGTCTTTACTGGCTTAGTCAGTCTGCAGACCTTGAAAATGGCAGGCAACTCTTTTCAGAACAACTTGCTCCCCGACATCTTCACAGAGCTGACTAACTTAACCACCTTGGACCTCTCCAAGTGTCAACTGGAACAGGTCTCCCGGATGGCATTTCACGCCCTCCCCAGCCTTCAGGTGCTGAATATGAGTCACAACAAACTCTTGTCATTGGATACATTTCTTTACAAACCACTCCACTCGCTCCGGATCCTGGACTGCAGTTTCAACCGTATCATGGCCTCTAAGGAGCAAGAACTACAGCATTTGCCGAGGAACCTCACTTGGCTAAATCTTACTCAGAATGAATTTGCTTGTGTCTGTGAACATCAGAGTTTCCTGCAGTGGGTCAAGGACCAGAGGCAGCTCTTGGTGGGAGCTGAGCAAATGACGTGTGCGGAGCCTTTAGATATGAAGGACATGCCGGTGCTTGCTTTCAGAAATGCCACTTGTCAGATGAGCAAGACAATCATCAGCGTGTCGGTTGTCACCGTACTCCTGGTATCTGTGGTAGGAGTCCTAGTCTATAAGTTCTATTTCCACCTGATGCTTCTTGCTGGCTGCAAAAAGTATGGCAGAGGTGAGAGCACCTATGATGCCTTTGTAATCTACTCGAGCCAGGATGAAGACTGGGTGCGGAATGAACTGGTAAAGAACTTGGAGGAGGGCGTGCCCCCCTTCCAGCTCTGCCTTCACTACAGAGACTTTATTCCCGGGGTGGCCATTGCCGCCAATATCATCCAGGAAGGTTTCCACAAAAGCCGTAAGGTTATTGTCGTGGTGTCCCAGCACTTCATCCAGAGCCGATGGTGTATCTTCGAGTATGAGATTGCCCAGACCTGGCAGTTTCTGAGCAGCCGTGCTGGCATCATCTTCATCGTCCTGCAGAAGCTGGAGAAGTCTCTCCTGCGGCAGCAGGTGGAGCTCTATCGCCTTCTGAACAGGAACACCTACCTGGAGTGGGAGGACAGTGTCCTGGGGCGGCATGTCTTCTGGAGAAGACTCAGAAAAGCCTTGCTGGCTGGTAAACCCCGGAGTCCAGAAGGAACAGCAGATGCAGAAACCAACCTGCAAGAAGCGACCACCTCCACCTGAGGAGGAGAATCCCCTGATGTGCTCCTTGCTCAGATGGATGCAGGGCGTGTTCAGTTAACAAGTAAATGCCGCCCCGTACCAAGTACTGTGCTAAAGGCCGGTGATTCAGTGGTACGCGAGACCTATAGCACTGCCAGCCTCATGGATTCACAGTGTGGAGGGCATAAATACTGTGCCAAAATACAGAACTCCCTGGGGGATGCTTCAGCCAGCTCAGCTAAGGAGTCCAGGGCAGGAAAGTCAACTAAACTCTGACCCCGTCAAACTGAATCAGAGCTAAGAGACTGGGCCTCCCTGAGAGTAAGAAAGGACAGACTTCTTCTCCTGAGTCTTTCCAGTGGAAACCGCCTCAGGTTATATGTTTTAGCCATGTTAAAATTTTTGGTCGTTTCGATTGATCTAGGTCTTGGCTCACTTTTCCTTTTCCTATTGAATATAGTTTAAATTCTGCTTCCTGACCCAGAAGACTCCTGATTCAGATTCCCCTCCACTCTATGTCAATTCACAAACGTCCTGGTTATCCCTCAGCATGTTCTATTTATTAACTATTAGGTCCTGATATATTTTTGTCTTTATAAATCCAGTTCTCATTTTCCACGTCTTCTCTATACCATAAATAAAACTGTTAGAGACAGGCTGGACATATCCATATTTAACTACTATCTTTTGAGGAAATATGTAAAATACAGTCTATCATTTTGTCACTTGATGTCATTCTGAAGTTATTACCTAGTAAGTTATGACTGTCCTGAAGGTAGTATCAACATAATTTGGTTGAAAGTGGCACTTATTGTAATAGAGGGAAATAGGTCCAACTTCTTGGCCTCATAATGAGAAATTCAGGTTGGAGGCAGGGTAAGAGGTGGGGTGACCTTCCAAGGTCAGTTTTTCTCGATGACCCCAGAAACATGTGGGCTGACAGAGCTGGGGGGACCACATAATGAGAATTGCAGCAAAATTTTTCTTGTGCAGCAAGTGAGTTTTATTTGATAGACCATTGAATTTTTCAAGGTATTTTGAAATGGTCTGAGGTGGGGAGCCAGCCTTGTTCTTTCCTGTTGGGTATCTCTCCATGACCACATTTAGGAAAAAGCAGATGTCATTTTTGAGAAAATAATGTCCCTGAGGTTACTGTGGGTCATGTTAAGGTGAATTCTTAGAAAAGCACACTCATCCAGCTTCATCAGAAAGGTGCAAAGAAAGGGCAAAGAGGACGTTTGGAAAATACAGTTGTCAAAACTGAAATATATGGCCACATTTAGGAATGTGTTTGTGACTGAGTGTTCCAGAGTGTATTTTGGTTGGAGCACGGTTGAAGTTGCTGAGTATGCCTGAGTGTGTTTATAGGTCTCACATGCCAGTGAAAGTGGGCACATGTGTTTGACCACACGCCTCTGCGTGTTCCCGTTCATGTTTGTGTGATCACATCTGCGTGGAAGAAAGTGTGATTACATTGCAAGAGGAGTATCTGTACTGATGTAGATGTCTCAGCTGTTTGACTTAGGTCCTCACTCTAGTGTTGGCGTGTGATTTCTTAGATACAAATGTCTGTGTTGATTCTCAGTATGCTTGAAGGCATGGGTTTCATGTGTGTCTAGGCTATATGTAAGTGTGTATGTTCATATTTAAGTGTGCATTTTGTATCTGTGTGTTACTTTAAGCACATGTGACTCCAAAGAGGAAAATCAAAACCCAATTGGAATATTTCCTGCATACAAGGCTGTCACTGGCCTTATTCCCACTATTCTCATCTCCCTACTTTGAACTGTGAAAACTTCAGGTGAAGTAGGCAAGAAAGGAAAGAAATGGTATTTCAGAAACATAAGGGAAAGAAAGAGGAAATTTAGGCTTAGGACAGGTTCTTTGCAGTCATTTAAATTCTCTGGATTAAAGAGAGATGAAGGGTGGAATAGAAAGAAAATTAATACTAATGTCTCAAATTTGTGTAATAGCCTATATCTTAGAATATATTTACACAATTATAATCACATTTGAATTTCTTATGATACAAGTGAGGTAGCAGATAAAGAAGTAGTTTTCCCATTTTACTGGTGTCAAACCAGAAGTTCAAGGAAGTAAAATTATTAGGCCACAGAGTAAAGTGGCAGGGCCTGAACTGAGCTTTCAGCCGACACTGGGCAGCTTACTTTCCACTGCTTCATGCTTTAAGCTCACAAAACAGGAAGTGAAACTCCCGAACTTCTCTTTGTGGTTGACAGTAGTCAAGGGTTTTTCACTGAAACCATGAATCATTAGGTAAATACATATGCATACATACATTATATATATATACTGAGTGATTTATTTATAATAGCTTTCTTTCCATAAAGGGTATGAGGGAGATTAAAAAAGATAAAAAACTACGTGGACAAGTGTGGTTAGTTGGAACTAGAAAATCTTGATGAAGAACAGAAGAGGGATAAAAAAGACACTGTGAGTGAACTTTAGCATGGTGCTTGCCTGCCCTGACTCCAGAGACTGCCTCTGTTGTTTTGGATAGCGTAGCTTTGGAGAAAGCCAGAACTCACAGTCCCCACTCACCTCCTGGACCTGAGATTTACTTCCCTGAGAGTCTAGTTAATTCAAATATTAAAAGAGCATAGATTATTACTTTGCAAAACTCATATTAAAAATAGTACATGTTCAATACAAAGAGCACTTTCGAGGGGTGGAACCCTCCAGCGGGCTTCTTAGGTGGCTCAGTGGTAAAGAAACTGCTGACTATGCAGAGACCCAGGTTCAATCCCTGGGTTGGGAAGACCCCTGGAGAAGGGAAATGGCAACCCACTCCAGTATTCTTGCCTGGAGAATCCCGTGGACAGAAGAGCTTGTTGGTCTCCAGTTCATGGGGTCGCAAAGAGTCGGGCATGACTTAGCAATTAAACAAGAGCAATCCTCTGGGACTTGACGAAGAGGCCACGGGAGAAACAGTGAGAGAGTGGTCTTCTCAGTTATGCCGTCTTACCGATTGGTGTTTTCCCAACCTGTGAGACCACAGGAGGACTGGAGGTGTGACTAGGCAGCTTTCCTCTGTCTCAGCCTCCACCCACAGGGTCCTCAGAACCCCTGCTTCCTTCTGGACTCTATACCCTCTCTAGACATCAGCAGCAGGTTCTGGGGTGGTGCTGGCTGGGGGAAGTCTTCCAGGAGCTCACAGGTGCCCTTGCATGAATGACTGGGATAAACAGCGTATTTCTTGATCTTTTGCTTCCCTAGCCCTGAGCTCAGTGGCAGTCATATAACAGACGTACTACATCTTCTTACTTGAAGAACTGATGAATGCGCAAAGGATCATCTCTGCAGCAGATGGTGGCCTCTGTTCTTCCTAGTCAAGGCTGCAAGATCCCAAGCACAGTTCTCTGTTGCCCATGCAGTCTCTGGGGCTCCAGAATTCCACTCCCTCCCCCACCGGATGTTCTCAGTCACCTCCTCCACTTGGCTCCTTAACTCCAAATATTCCAAAAGACTTTGCAGAAGGGGAGTAGAGAACTTCTCTAATAATAATTATTCTTTGTGGCTATTTTTAAGCCCTATTCTGTTGTTTTATCTATGACATCAAATTTTAGGTCCCTACTATGTCTGCCCCTACTATGGCTATTAGATGGGCACTGATAATATCAGCATTGTTACCCATTAGGAGATGAAGGCTCTGTAACTAACTCAAGTCCCACAGGTAGAAAATGGCAGAGCTTGGATTTAAACACAACAGACCTCTCAGTCCATTCTTCTTAGGACACATCTGTGTTCAGGTGNCATGGGGTCGCAAAGAGTCGGGCATGACTTAGCAATTAAACAAGAGCAATCCTCTGGGACTTGACGAAGAGGCCACGGGAGAAACAGTGAGAGAGTGGTCTTCTCAGTTATGCCGTCTTACCGATTGGTGTTTTCCCAACCTGTGAGACCACAGGAGGACTGGAGGTGTGACTAGGCAGCTTTCCTCTGTCTCAGCCTCCACCCACAGGGTCCTCAGAACCCCTGCTTCCTTCTGGACTCTATACCCTCTCTAGACATCAGCAGCAGGTTCTGGGGTGGTGCTGGCTGGGGGAAGTCTTCCAGGAGCTCACAGGTGCCCTTGCATGAATGACTGGGATAAACAGCGTATTTCTTGATCTTTTGCTTCCCTAGCCCTGAGCTCAGTGGCAGTCATATAACAGACGTACTACATCTTCTTACTTGAAGAACTGATGAATGTGCAAAGGATCATCTCTGCAGCAGATGGTGGCCTCTGTTCTTCCTAGTCAAGGCTGCAAGATCCCAAGCACAGTTCTCTGTTGCCCATGCAGTCTCTGGGGCTCCAGAATTCCACTCCCTCCCCCACCGGATGTTCTCAGTCACCTCCTCCACTTGGCTCCTTAACTCCAAATATTCCAAAAGACTTTGCAGAAGGGGAGTAGAGAACTTCTCTAATAATAATTATTCTTTGTGGCTATTTTTAAGCCCTATTCTGTTGTTTTATCTATGACATCAAATTTTAGGTCCCTACTATGTCTGTCCCTACTATGGCTATTAGATGGGCACTGATAATATCAGCACTGTTACCCATTAGGAGATGAAGGCTCTGTAACTAACTCAAGTCCCACAGGTAGAAAATGGCAGAGCTTGGATTTAAACACAACAGACCTCTCAGTCCATTCTTCTTAGGACACATCTGTGTTCAGGTGGGACCTTCCAGGAACCTGCTGGTGATTTCTGGAAAAGTAATAGAGCCCAGAAGGAGGCGTGGGTTCTGACAATCCCACGGATGTAGACCAAGTAAGAAAGAAACTCCCTGATAAGAAATAGCTCACTTGCGGTTCCACTGGTTGGCCAAGGCTCAATACCAGAATCCAGATATGATGGTTAAACCAAAGGGTGTGCGGTGGGCTGAAAAATGAGCTGTGCGAGAGATGTGAGGCAGTGCTTGAAATCAACCACTTCCTCCAACCATGATGGACTAAGCCTTTCCCACTTCGGCTATCTTTCCTGATGGAATGAATTCTTCTCCATGAGGCTCCCAGAACTTTCATGTATATAGTTCTTTTCAAATGGCCTTCCAGATGGGTACAACTGCTTCTGTATTTATGGCACTTCCCCACCAAGCTGTATTCAGAGAGCCTCTCTGCCACAAGGCTTTGAATAAGGCGATTCCCTTCTGTCCCTTCATTAAATGGCAGGGATGTGTCACTGGAAATCAATGCAATAAGGAGACTGAGCTGGTGTAGTCTGAGTGCATCAACTTTAGCAATGCACGCTAGCACAGGGTTTCAGCTGGACTGTCAGGAGGAAGAGGAGCAACAGAGCATGCCCCTTGGACTAATTTTCCTGCTGGTACCATGAGTCTCGCTTCTTTTAGGTCGTTTAGTAAGACTCACAAATAACTGATAAATTGGACTTAGAAATTTCAGCCTGGTAACTAGTATGTCAATAATCTATTTTGCTAAATGAAGAATACAGATGCTATGAAAATCATGAGTGGCTAGAAAATTCAGCTTTCGTTTTCATCCAAGGGAATATTCTTGCCATTATTGCTAAATACAGCAGGGAGCAGGTTTAAAAACAAAACAAAACTGTTTGGACTTCTTTGTGTGGCCGCTAGTCTAACAGATGCACACAGACGGGGTTGAATCCTTGTCCTGCTGCATCTTTACGATATTATTTTGGACGAGTTTCTCAAACTCTCTAGTTTCACTTTGTTTCCTTGAATAAGAAGGGTAAACCTCTCTGATACTCTAGGATGGCTACAGAGATAAAATAGAGAGGGGAAGGGAGATGGGGCACAGCTCTAAATTTACCTGCTTGAAAGGCCTATCTTAAGAATGAGAAAGAGGACTTTCCTGGTGGTCCAGGTGTTAAGAATCCATCTGCTAATTCAGGGGACATGGGTTCGATCCCTGGTCTAGGAAGATGCCACATGTTGTGGGACAACTAAGTCTGTGTGCCACAACTCCTGGGCCCACAGACGCCACAGCCAGGAGCCACAAGAGAGACACCAGGATGAGAAGCCTGCGCACCAGAACTAGAGAGTAGCCCCCGTTCACTGCAACAAGAGAAAGCCTGCAGGCAGCAACTTAGACCCGGCACCACCAAAAATAGATACATAAACAAAATTTGCTACCTGTGGCTGATTCATGTCAATGTATGGCAAAACCAATACAGTACTGTAAAATAGAATTAAAAAAAAAAAGATTCCAAGCCTGGCCTGAAGCTGACTTAGAAACCTGGAATCTTCCAAGTCTCTAGGAGGCTCATACTCATAGACAAACTCAGAGATTCGATCCTCAGGGAGGGAAAATGGAAAGAGATGGCAGGGTCCTCATTCTGAAAAACACACTGAATTATCAGATACCACTGCTAGGATTTAAAAAGAGGCAAAAGCTAGACCCTGTTCATCTATAATGGAGCAGAATCCTGATGCAGCGGATGGTGAACTTCCTGGGGGAGCAGAAACCAAGATCTGGTCCGGGCTCTTCATTTACTTGTTGCGTGACTCTGGGCAATTCATTCACGTGTCTGAAAGCTCAGATTTCCATACATAAAATGGGGGTGACACTATCTTCTTGGCAGATTTTACTGGGCTATTCAGTTCAGTTCAGTCGTTCAGTCATATCTGACTCTTTGCAACCCCACGGACTGCAGCATGCCAGGCCTCCCTGTCCATCACCAACTCCCAGAGTTCACCCAAACCCATGTCCATTGAGTTGGTGATGTCATCCAACCTCTCTTCCTCTGTTGTCCCCTTCTCCTCCTACCCTCAGTCTTTCCCAGCATCAGGGTCTTTTCAAATGAGTCAGCTCTTCGCATCAGGTGGCCAAAGTATTGGAGCTTTAGCTTCCACATCAGTCCTTCCAATGAACACCCAGGACTGATCTCCTTTAGGATGGACTGGTTGGATCTCCTTGCAGTCCAAGGGATTCCCAAGAGTCTTCTCCAACACCACAGTTCAAAGCTATTATGACAATGCTAATAAAAATAATAATAGTTACCTCCAACTGAGCAATTATTTTGTGCAAGGGCCTTTTACTATCTCATTTACTTTGTCCTATCAATTAATTAGAAAGATACTGATTATTTCCAACTCTTAGATGAGGAGACTGATACTTTGTTCTATAAAGTGCCCAAGGTCACCTGTTAATGAAGGGCAGTTCTGAGGTTAGGATCTAAGACTTCACTCCATCGCCAATACTCTGTTCAACACTGTCCTATGCCAAGTACACACTCCTCCCACAAAAGTGCATAAAACCTCCTATCTCATCTCACAATTTTGATTAGTATTGACCAAAAAGGATTATTACTATTGTCATTCAGCCATGCTACTACTACAGCCATAGGACCCTGTCAAAAAGTAAATTAAAGACACACAAGATGCCTCTTGGGCTACAGGATGCCTGGATGCTCAGAGCCTGAGGCTGACTGTGCTAGGACCACAGAGGGGAGGGAGGCTCTGCCCTTCTCTTTCAATAAAGCTATTGAACTAATTTTAAGAATAAAAAGGATACACATAATGACAGATTTTTAAAAATGGACTAATCAGGTCCACCAGACCATGCCTTTCCTGTAAACAACTCATTTAGGTTGCTGTATCATTTTTCTAGTCAGTCTGACTTCCTGATGGAAATCACGGACCTGTGACTGAGCACAGAAGTTACGGGGAAATTCCAAAGCTAAAGGCCTTCCAGATGGCTGGAATAAGATCACATGCTCTGGGTTCCTTTATGGAACTCATGGAGGCTTTCAGCTCATAGTGAAGCATATGTAAACAGCTGATCAAAACGAACCAAATATTTATGTTGAGCATCATGTACTCATCTCTGATTGCTTCCACTATTCTGTGAGTTAGGCACCAGTTTCCTCACTGTGACAAAGAGGATAGCCATGCCCAGAGAGGATGAGTAACACGTCCAAGGTCACACAGCTTCTATGCATTAATCCCAATAATAACTAATATTTGGAAAGTTAAAGTTTTGGTATATGCCTGGCAGTGTTCCAGTCTGTGTACTAATTCACTTAACTGTTAAAATTAAACGGGTAAGTCCTAATAGTTTTGCCATTTTTCAGAGGAAGAAACTGAGATCCAGAGTGAATCATCTAGAGGGAAGGAAGAAAATTAGGATGCAAATCCAAGTTGGCCTGATTCCCAGGGTCGCATTCTTTCCATCAAGTAACAGCTATTACACCAGGGGTATTCAGAGGGCTGACTGGAGAATAATTTAGACAAGGTCAGTACCTCCCACGCCATCTAGAAATTGTAAGTTTATAAGGCAGTGTCAGCTACTCTCCTTGATTTCTACAGAAATAGATATGATGCCTCCTGGTGACAGTGCCAAGTGACAATTCTGAGTGTAAATGTGCTTTTGGCACAAATTGTCCTGTCCTAATAGTCTTGATTATAATTATAAAATAATGGGTTTCTGAAAGGCTGCAAGCAGTTCTGGGAATGGCAATAAGGGTTTAGAAACGACATGTTGTTTATGCGAGAAGTGTTTTGTTGAAAATTAAACCCATGTTTAGGAGAAAGGCTGGTGATGTATGCTCTTAAGAAACTATCTAGCTATGTAATTAAATCAAAACCAGTCAGTCGCCAATTTGAGCTCTTGTCTCACACTAACAACATCCCATCTCCCACGAGCCACGTTGAGACAGGACTGACCTGAAATAACCCAGCCTGGGTTTTATCCACTCCTCCTCCCTGGAACACTGTGCCTCCACTGGGACGGCCCTGTAGTTCAGGCAGTAAACAATCTGCCTGCAGTGCAGGAGACCCGGGTTTGGTCCCTGGGTCGGGAAGATCTTCTGGAGGAGGGCATGGCAACCCACTCCAGTATTCTTGCCTGGAGAATCCCATGGACAGAGGAGCCTGGCGGGTTACAGTTCATGGGGTTCCAAAGAGTCAGACACGACTGAGCGGCTAAGGCAACCACCTCTCCCCAGAGCCAGCTAGGGGCTGCAGTCCCAAGGCCCACCTTCTTTATGGGACTTTGTCGTATCTTCTTCCTTAGACTCTTCCTTGGTATCCCCACTTCCTCAAAAAGGAATGAAATAGGAAACTTCCTATTTCCATATAATGCCTCTTAGGAGCCACCTTCTTTATGGGACTTTGTCGTATCTTCTTCCTTAGACTCTTCCTTGGTATCCCCACTTCCTCAAAAAGGAATGAAATAGGAAACTTCCTATTTCCATATAATGCCTCTTAGGAGCCACCTTCTTTATGGGACTTTGTCGTATCTTCTTCCTTAGACTCTTCCTTGGTATCCCCACTTCCTCAAAAAGGAATGAAATAGGAAACTTCCTATTTCCATATAATGCCTCTTAGGAGCCACCTTCTTTATGGGACTTTGTCGTATCTTCTTCCTTAGACTCTTCCTTGGTATCCCCACTTCCTCAAAAAGGAATGAAATAGGAAACTTCCTATTTCCATATAATGCCTCTTAGGAGCCACCTTCTTTATGGGACTTTGTCGTATCTTCTTCCTTAGACTCTTCCTTGGTATCCCCACTTCCTCAAAAAGGAATGAAATAGGAAACTTCCTATTTCCATATAATGCCTCTTAGGAGCCACCTTCTTTATGGGACTTTGTCGTATCTTCTTCCTTAGACTCTTCCTTGGTATCCCCACTTCCTCAAAAAGGAATGAAATAGGAAACTTCCTATTTCCATATAATGCCTCTTAGGAGCCACCTTCTTTATGGGACTTTGTCGTATCTTCTTCCTTAGACTCTTCCTTGGTATCCCCACTTCCTCAAAAAGGAATGAAATAGGAAACTTCCTATTTCCATATAATGCCTCTTAGGAGCCACCTTCTTTATGGGACTTTGTCGTATCTTCTTCCTTAGACTCTTCCTTGGTATCCCCACTTCCTCAAAAAGGAATGAAATAGGAAACTTCCTATTTCCATATAATGCCTCTTAGGAGCCATTATATGGAAAAAAGAAGTTTCCAATAAGGGAAGATTATATGAAAAAGTTTCAGAGACTCTGAACTTCTCACAAAGTCCCCAGGCAAGCTGTTTTTGACTTTATTTCTTAGATGAGTAACAGAAGTCTCTCTCCAAAGGTTAGACAAGCCTTGTCTGTTCCAAGATACTAAAGTTAGATTGAGCTACTTAATCCAGCATGTCTTCTTGTGTCTCTAGGCTTCTCTCTTTCTTTCTCGTCTGCCCTCTCTTCTTCCAGCCTCTTCCCCTGCCCTTCATTTGCACTCAGTCTGTTTCCACCAAAGACTTTGGGTTGCTTACAGTTGAGACGCTTGCAACAGAACTATTACAAATGCAAATATCAAGATGATAAACTTACTGACTCTGACTTTTCAAACAGTGCTTGGCTTAAGAATCACTTGAGGCCTTTAATTATATATTTCTAGCTATTTTTCTAGCTTTGTTTATCATCCTTATTGCTGGAAATTCTGATTTAGTATCAGAGGTTGAGCCTAAGGAATCTGCACTTTGAAATATTCCCCCAGTGATTTTTAATGCACTGATAGATTTGAGAATCATAGTTACAATAGAAAATGGAGGATAATACCCTACATTTAGTATGATTACTGGTTTTGTCCTTGAGATTAATTGCTAAGATTCATAACAGCCTCATAACAGCCAAGGCAAGGTCAACAGAATGAAATATGTGATCCTTCTTGTTAAAGAAAAGAAAACATCTCTATTGGTCAGAAATTTTCTCTTTCTTTCACACTGTACATTTGCTTCTTCTCAATTCCCCCAGACCAGACTCACTGGGACACCAGCCTGGCCTGTTTGATTTTGAACTCACAATATCCATTTAGACATTGTGGCTTCGGCAAGTTTTTCATTCTCCTAGTTCCTCCTTGTGTATTGCCAATTTCCTCTCTTCATGCTCCAAGGTAGCCAAATCCTAGCATAAACTTATACCAGAAAAACGTCATGGTCTGCCCTGAACTCTGAGGCATCTCCTGCTAATTTTATTTTTCTGACTTTCCATTGCAAATAAATCAAAATAAAACTTGTCAGCTCCACTTTTGCAAACTGACTATTCAGCTTGCCATTAACTCTCAGATTCTAAAAAAAGGTTTTCTCTTTGAAACACCAGGATCTCCTAGGCAAAAACTTGCTGGGACATTATCAACCTTCCCAGAATCCTCTTTCTGGTATTGCTGGGGACAGGGGAGCAGTGGGCATTGAAGGCTGAGATTCAACAGATTTGACCTTTACCCTTGCGATCCTGAATTTCTGGAAGGGCCTACTGCTCTGCAGAGGGAAATACTTGCTATAAAAACTTCCTTGCAAGGAGCATTTTTGAGATTAAATGCCAAAGATAAATCTCTGACTGTTCAGCTCTCTGCCTCATCCTGCTGAACACCTTCCACTCATCACCTTCGGTTGGACTGATGGTCGTCTCAGTGTCTTGTCCTGGTCTGCTATCCGGACACAAATATTTTTGCTGGTTCCAAGAATACTACATACTGAGATCAGATAAGTGAACAGAGACAGTAGATGCATAGCTCAAAACTCTCTGGACTCGCATTTTTTGCCTGTAAAATGGGACACATGGGCTGGAACAGCATGGTATGTTGATGAAAAAAAAAATGGTTTCATGTAGATAACCGATGAATGTATTCACGTCAATGATTATACATATATTTCCTGGCTATTTTCTATTTGCAATAAGGTTGGTAAATGGTAAACAGTAAGGAATATGATCTCTTAACATATATATGTAAGTTTATAATGTGGGCCTTTAGGGGGCAAAAAAAAAAAAAAGAACAGAATGAGTAATACAAGAGATATGCAGATGTGGGGAAAAACATTCCAAGTGCCATGAAAAAGATTGCCTATTGGAAAGCAATGAACCAAACAGCCTCTGAGAGTCAGGCCAGCTCTCTGACATCCCAGTGTGTTCACTTCTCCAGGACTATTTCCTTATCTAGAAAATGCAGGGGTTGGAGTAAATGTCCTCTCCAGCAACTCCATTCTGTGATTAGGGGTGTAACTCTATTGTGCAGATGTTCCAGCATCCTTAACATGCGATTCTGGCATTTCAAAACTCCTGACACTGTCTAAAAATGGGACACAGTCATTAAGCAGTTTTATTTATGCATTTATGCTTTTGCCCACTCTCTCCCTTTTCTGGAAAAGGTTCAGCTATCAGTCCGGCTGAGGGTTAGAGAATGATTATGGAAAAAGGGGTTAAGACAGTGGGATGGCAGAGTGCCTCCTCCATTCTCTGCTGAACAGTCACTGATCTCTCTGTGCCTTGGTCTCTGTTTCTCTCGGGAGTGGACGGTTTATGGGCTCACTTCTCGGGCTTCCCTGGTGGCTCAGGGATTAAAGCGTCTGCCTCCAATGTGGGAGACCTGGGTTCAATCCCTGGGTCGGGAAGATCCCCTGGAGAAGGAAACGGTAACCCACTCCAATATTCTTGCCTAGAGAATCTCATGGACAGAGAAGCCTGGTAGGCTACAGTCCACGGGGTCGCAGAGTCAGACACGACTGAGCGACTTCACTTTCACTTTCTATGACAGATATGAGCATCAAGTGGAACAGAGGATTCAAGACATTTTCAGTTCAGTTCAGTCACTTGGTCATTTTAGGGAAATACTAGTACATGGGAGTGGTGTCATTCTGGATGCAACACTTTTTGAAAGAAAGGCTCCTTTTCTGCCCAATTGTATGACCTCCCAAATGCGGCTTACCTGTTGTGTAATCGCTCAGTTGTGTCTGACTCTTTTGTGACCCACCCTGGGAGGCAGCCTGCAAGACTCCTCTGTCCATGGGATTCTCCATGCAAGAATACTGGAGTGAGTTGCCATTTCCTTCTCCAGGAGATCTACCCCACCTGGGGATCGAACCTATGTCTCCTGCATTAGTAGGCGGATTCTTTACTGCTGAGCCACCAGAGAAGCCCCAACTTGCCTACACATTTAAAAGTCTTTTAAATTAATCCATGTCACCTTTGTAAGATTCTTCTAAATTTTAGCAATATGGGTACTTGGCTATTACGAATTATCTTAAGGAGAAAACTACAGTGTGTCTAAACCCAAGCCCTTTCTTGCACTATAATGCTTGCAATTATCCTTTCCTTTCCCATACTTGACATTTAAAGTGATATCTCACAGGTTCCTAAGCAGTTAGCTGTAGGGGCACTGTCTGACCCCCGGTGCCTCTCACCATCTGTGAATTCTCGCCAGTTAAGAGTAAACACTCTGCATAAATTTCACAATTGGCGACTGGTAATTGCGGAGGCCTTTGGCTCCTCTGCGCTTCCTGTTCTCTCTCTTAAAATGCCATCCGTGATCATCCTTCTCTCACTGTGGGGCTGCCATCATCCCTCAGCCATATGCCACCGCAAACAGCCACCGAAGATGTACTCGGTGGTCAGGCTGCCAGACCTCCCAGGCACTTCCCTCCTCAAACAGTGAGGTCAAGCCATCCCCTTCCTGAGCCATGACATCCACCTTTAATTCATTCTTTTTCATTTGCCTGATGCCGGCCCCTGTCTTTGCCCTTCACTCTTTTCTGGCTTTCAAAACAGTCTTGAAGAAGACTTGTCCAATTATCTGGGGTTCAATTCTGTTGTCATTCTAGCCTGTCTAAATGTCACCACAATCTTTCTTGCTGTGCACC
>SJYW01033372.1:114903-140276 GCA_006410735.1 Raphicerus campestris
AAGTTTATAAGGCAGTGTCAGCTACTCTCCTTGATTTCTACAGAAATAGATATGATGCCTCCTGGTGACAGTGCCAAGTGACAATTCTGAGTGTAAATGTGCTTTTGGCACAAATTGTCCTGTCCTAATAGTCTTGATTATAATTATAAAATAATGGGTTTCTGAAAGGCTGCAAGCAGTTCTGGGAATGGCAATAAGGGTTTAGAAACGACATGTTGTTTATGCGAGAAGTGTTTTGTTGAAAATTAAACCCATGTTTAGGAGAAAGGCTGGTGATGTATGCTCTTAAGAAACTATCTAGCTATGTAATTAAATCAAAACCAGTCAGTCGCCAATTTGAGCTCTTGTCTCACACTAACAACATCCCATCTCCCACGAGCCACGTTGAGACAGGACTGACCTGAAATAACCCAGCCTGGGTTTTATCCACTCCTCCTCCCTGGAACACTGTGCCTCCACTGGGACGGCCCTGTAGTTCAGGCAGTAAACAATCTGCCTGCAGTGCAGGAGACCCGGGTTTGGTCCCTGGGTCGGGAAGATCTTCTGGAGGAGGGCATGGCAACCCACTCCAGTATTCTTGCCTGGAGAATCCCATGGACAGAGGAGCCTGGCGGGTTACAGTTCATGGGGTTCCAAAGAGTCAGACACGACTGAGCGGCTAAGGCAACCACCTCTCCCCAGAGCCAGCTAGGGGCTGCAGTCCCAAGGCCCACCTTCTTTATGGGACTTTGTCGTATCTTCTTCCTTAGACTCTTCCTTGGTATCCCCACTTCCTCAAAAAGGAATGAAATAGGAAACTTCCTATTTCCATATAATGCCTCTTAGGAGCCATTATATGGAAAAAAGAAGTTTCCAATAAGGGAAGATTATATGAAAAAGTTTCAGAGACTCTGAACTTCTCACAAAGTCCCCAGGCAAGCTGTTTTTGACTTTATTTCTTAGATGAGTAACAGAAGTCTCTCTCCAAAGGTTAGACAAGCCTTGTCTGTTCCAAGATACTAAAGTTAGATTGAGCTACTTAATCCAGCATGTCTTCTTGTGTCTCTAGGCTTCTCTCTTTCTTTCTCGTCTGCCCTCTCTTCTTCCAGCCTCTTCCCCTGCCCTTCATTTGCACTCAGTCTGTTTCCACCAAAGACTTTGGGTTGCTTACAGTTGAGACGCTTGCAACAGAACTATTACAAATGCAAATATCAAGATGATAAACTTACTGACTCTGACTTTTCAAACAGTGCTTGGCTTAAGAATCACTTGAGGCCTTTAATTATATATTTCTAGCTATTTTTCTAGCTTTGTTTATCATCCTTATTGCTGGAAATTCTGATTTAGTATCAGAGGTTGAGCCTAAGGAATCTGCACTTTGAAATATTCCCCCAGTGATTTTTAATGCACTGATAGATTTGAGAATCATAGTTACAATAGAAAATGGAGGATAATACCCTACATTTAGTATGATTACTGGTTTTGTCCTTGAGATTAATTGCTAAGATTCATAACAGCCTCATAACAGCCAAGGCAAGGTCAACAGAATGAAATATGTGATCCTTCTTGTTAAAGAAAAGAAAACATCTCTATTGGTCAGAAATTTTCTCTTTCTTTCACACTGTACATTTGCTTCTTCTCAATTCCCCCAGACCAGACTCACTGGGACACCAGCCTGGCCTGTTTGATTTTGAACTCACAATATCCATTTAGACATTGTGGCTTCGGCAAGTTTTTCATTCTCCTAGTTCCTCCTTGTGTATTGCCAATTTCCTCTCTTCATGCTCCAAGGTAGCCAAATCCTAGCATAAACTTATACCAGAAAAACGTCATGGTCTGCCCTGAACTCTGAGGCATCTCCTGCTAATTTTATTTTTCTGACTTTCCATTGCAAATAAATCAAAATAAAACTTGTCAGCTCCACTTTTGCAAACTGACTATTCAGCTTGCCATTAACTCTCAGATTCTAAAAAAAGGTTTTCTCTTTGAAACACCAGGATCTCCTAGGCAAAAACTTGCTGGGACATTATCAACCTTCCCAGAATCCTCTTTCTGGTATTGCTGGGGACAGGGGAGCAGTGGGCATTGAAGGCTGAGATTCAACAGATTTGACCTTTACCCTTGCGATCCTGAATTTCTGGAAGGGCCTACTGCTCTGCAGAGGGAAATACTTGCTATAAAAACTTCCTTGCAAGGAGCATTTTTGAGATTAAATGCCAAAGATAAATCTCTGACTGTTCAGCTCTCTGCCTCATCCTGCTGAACACCTTCCACTCATCACCTTCGGTTGGACTGATGGTCGTCTCAGTGTCTTGTCCTGGTCTGCTATCCGGACACAATTATTTTTGCTGGTTCCAAGAATACTACATACTGAGATCAGATAAGTGAACAGAGACAGTAGATGCATAGCTCAAAACTCTCTGGACTCGCATTTTTTGCCTGTAAAATGGGACACATGGGCTGGAACAGCATGGTATGTTGATGAAAAAAAAAATGGTTTCATGTAGATAACCGATGAATGTATTCACGTCAATGATTATACATATATTTCCTGGCTATTTTCTATTTGCAATAAGGTTGGTAAACAGTAAGGAATATGATCTCTTAACATATATATGTAAGTTTATAATGTGGGCCTTTAGGGGGCAAAAAAAATAAAAGAACAGAATGAGTAATACAAGAGATATGCAGATGTGGGGAAAAACATTCCAAGTGCCATGAAAAAGATTGCCTATTGGAAAGCAATGAACCAAACAGCCTCTGAGAGTCAGGCCAGCTCTCTGACATCCCAGTGTGTTCACTTCTCCAGGACTATTTCCTTATCTAGAAAATGCAGGGGTTGGAGTAAATGTCCTCTCCAGCAACTCCATTCTGTGATTAGGGGTGTAACTCTATTGTGCAGATGTTCCAGCATCCTTAACATGCGATTCTGGCATTTCAAAACTCCTGACACTGTCTAAAAATGGGACACAGTCATTAAGCAGTTTTATTTATGCATTTATGCTTTTGCCCACTCTCTCCCTTTTCTGGAAAAGGTTCAGCTATCAGTCCGGCTGAGGGTTAGAGAATGATTATGGAAAAAGGGGTTAAGACAGTGGGATGGCAGAGTGCCTCCTCCATTCTCTGCTGAACAGTCACTGATCTCTCTGTGCCTTGGTCTCTGTTTCTCTCGGGAGTGGACGGTTTATGGGCTCACTTCTCGGGCTTCCCTGGTGGCTCAGGGATTAAAGCGTCTGCCTCCAATGTGGGAGACCTGGGTTCAATCCCTGGGTCGGGAAGATCCCCTGGAGAAGGAAACGGTAACCCACTCCAATATTCTTGCCTAGAGAATCTCATGGACAGAGAAGCCTGGTAGGCTACAGTTCACGGGGTTGCAAAGAGTCAGACACGACTGAGCGACTTCACTTTCACTTTCTATGACAGATATGAGCATCAAGTGGAACAGAGGATTCAAGACATTTTCAGTTCAGTTCAGTCACTTGGTCATTTTAGGGAAATACTAGTACATGGGAGTGGTGTCATTCTGGATGCAACACTTTTTGAAAGAAAGGCTCCTTTTCTGCCCAATTGTATGACCTCCCAAATGCGGCTTACCTGTTGTGTAATCGCTCAGTTGTGTCTGACTCTTTTGTGACCCACCCTGGGAGGCAGCCTGCAAGACTCCTCTGTCCATGGGATTCTCCATGCAAGAATACTGGAGTGAGTTGCCATTTCCTTCTCCAGGAGATCTTCCCCACCTGGGGATCGAACCTATGTCTCCTGCATTAGTAGGCGGATTCTTTACTGCTGAGCCACCAGAGAAGCCCCAACTTGCCTACACATTTAAAAGTCTTTTAAATTAATCCATGTCACCTTTGTAAGATTCTTCTAAATTTTAGCAATATGGGTACTTGGCTATTACGAATTATCTTAAGGAGAAAACTACAGTGTGTCTAAACCCAAGCCCTTTCTTGCACTATAATGCTTGCAATTATCCTTTCCTTTCCCATACTTGACATTTAAAGTGATATCTCACAGGTTCCTAAGCAGTTAGCTGTAGGGGCACTGTCTGACCCCCGGTGCCTCTCACCATCTGTGAATTCTCGCCAGTTAAGAGTAAACACTCTGCATAAATTTCACAATTGGCGACTGATAATTGTGGAGGCCTTTGGCTCCTCTGCGCTTCCTGTTCTCTCTCTTAAAATGCCATCCGTGATCATCCTTCTCTCACTGTGGGGCTGCCATCATCCCTCAGCCATATGCCACCGCAAACAGCCACCGAAGATGTACTCACTCGGTGGTCAGGCTGCCAGACCTCCCAGGCACTTCCCTCCTCAAACAGTGAGGTCAAGCCATCCCCTTCCTGAGCCATGACATCCACCTTTAATTCATTCTTTTTCATTTGCCTGATGCCGGCCCCTGTCTTTGCCCTTCACTCTTTTCTGGCTTTCAAAACAGTCTTGAAGAAGACTTGTCCAATTATCTGGGGTTCAATTCTGTTGTCATTCTAGCCTGTCTAAATGTCACCACAATCTTTCTTGCTGTGCACCTTCTTATTGGTGCTAAGCTGGTTTCTCCCTGGGAAAGCGTGTCTCCGCTCTGCTTTGAACTGACAATCCTCTACCTGCCTTCATTTTGGACGTGCTTTCTTCCTCTATTCTTTTCCTTCCCTTCTTTCTCTGATCTCCATTAACCGCTTCTGCACGTGGTAACGCCAACTGCATTTCCCAAAGAATGTACCTTTTCTTCTTCTAAGAGAAGGAAGGGAATGCCAGCTTGGGAATCAGACACGTCTCTGCTCCGGTGCTGTTACAGTGTCTGTCTTGCCTGCCTCAGCAGGAAAACGAGGATACGAATACCTGCCTCTCAGATTTGTTGGCAGTTTAATTAACTGAAGTAAAGCTCTTGCTCGCCTTTTTTCTCCTTGAAAGCTTCCTTTTTCACTCATCCTTCCATCTAACACTCCTGGAGAAGCTACATGCTTGTTAGCACACTGCAAGACGCATGAGGGAACAGGAATAAACTGCAAAGCTCCCAACACTGCGGCGTTCAGATTCAGTTTGGTGAGGGAGATGTGTATTAACAGCAATAGATAATTCACACACACACAAAGTTATGCCAGCATTGGAACCGGGTTGTTCTGCTTAGAAGCAGTCAAGGAAGGCTTTACAGAAGAGGTGCTGTTTGAGCTGGAAATTTTAAAAGAATAGCTCTGCAGGTGGAGCCTGGTGAAGATGACAGAGGGGAATTCTTAGACAAGAGAAAAGCATGAAGGCGAAGCTTAAATCTGGGAAACAGCAGGTAGAAGAACATAGCTAGAGCGCAAAGTGGGGGAAAGAAAATAGTAGGATAGTTCATTGTGTAGATGGCCAGAGTTAATCAGCATCAGCAGGCCATGGCAAAGTCATTACCATTAGCTTCATTAACCATCTCTCAGTTAAGGACAATGTATTAAATGAGCTAATACAAGCAAAGAGCAAGGAACTTAACAATCACTCAAAAATACTAAGTTTTGGTGTCTGCTTTTGTTAAGAGACAGGGAGAATACAAACAGTTTGAAAGCCCCAGTAATTTTGCGATAAATTCACTGGATTGCGGTTCCTGGAGTTTAGAAGGCCCAGGTTCTCCTCCTCATGTTGCTATAAACTTACTGCGTGACACTGTGAGGTTAAAATTTAGACTCGAGGTAATGTGACCTGTTCTTTGGTTTGCTGTAAGTACTTTCCGGGAATTGGCATGGCCCTACCCTCTCTTTCAAGAAACAAGAGGACATTCTGGAATGTTGCAACATTGGGCAAGGCACTGTTGTAAAGGGAGTGTGTCACTGGCCGTAAAATTGTTTTCAATTGTATTACACGGTTATGTAATCTTTCCTTCCCCTATTTTTATGATGAAGAGTCAAAGATTCATGACGAGGCAGTTTTGCTTCTCTGGGAGACACTCCAGTTGAAAAAAAGCCCATCACCTAGAAAGGCCAGCAACCAGAGAAACATTCATAGACTGCAAAGTGTTACAGCGGAGGGTGGAAAGGTACAAAGAGAAGAGACAGCTGACTCATGCCCCCAAGGAGATGCCAGTGGGGCGGTAGAGACAGACTGTGACACACCAGAACAAAAAAAGTCTTCCAAAGAGCCCTTTTGTGTGACAGGGCCCATGATGAGTACTGCAGACTCTGGCGTGGGGTCTCCGGCCTCTCTCTGTGGCCTCCTCTTCTCCTGATGTCCAGGAACGGTGAGAGGTGTGGCCCAGATTTAAGTCAGAGCTGCCTGACCCCAGGGCACACTGTTGACTGTGCAGGAAGGAGACTAGCTGCTATCCTGGGGGCCGTGGCAGCAAAACAATACGAAGGAAGCCTCTACTGACATCATTCAAAGGACAGAGGTGGAGGGAGAGGGTGGGGAAGCAGGCGAGGGCGGACTAACTGAAGCGATTCTACTTCACTCGGTTTTATGTTTGGGGATCTTGTTAAAAGTTTTAGCTTTATTTTTTTTCTTCCTTCCTTCTCTCCTCCTTCCTCTCTCTTTCACTTTCTTTCTTCTCTGCTCTAAAACTTTTGTTCAACAATCTATCTAGTGCAGAAATTCCTTCCACTACCCTAAAATAAGAATAAAAAGCACACTAATTTTTTCTCTTCATTTTATTAAAAAAATTTTTTTTTTAAATTTTGTATTGGAGTAGGAGCTTCCCAGGTGGTGCTAGTGGTAAAGAACCCACTTGCCAATGCAAGAGATGTAAGAGATGTGGGTTTGATCCCTAGGACAGGAAGATCCCCTGGAGGGAGGCATGGCAATCCACTCCAATATTCTTGCCTGGAGGATCCCATGGACAGAAGAGCCTGGAGGGCTACAGTCTGCAGGGTCGCAAAGAGTAAATATGACTGAAGTGACTTAGCATACATAGCCAGTTAACAATGCTGTGATAGTGGACAGCAGAGAGACTCAGCCATACATATCCATGCTTGCATTCTCCCTCAAAATCCCCTCCCCTCCAGGCTGCCGTATAACATTAAGGAGAGTTCCCTGTGCTTACACTAGGTCCCTGTTAGAACCACACTAATTTTTTTTTTTTAAACTAATTTCCACTTAGACTAATGAAGCAGGGATTGAGTAGTTACCATGTGCCAGGGACTATGCTGGGTGTGTTCCACGCATCGTGACACTCATTCAATGTTCCCAACAACCCTCTGTGGTAGGTGGTTTCATAATCCTCATTGTGCAGAGAGGAAACTGAGGTTTAGGGAGGCGAAACTGATTCTTCCAAGTCATGTAGCTAGTGAATTACAGCTAGTAAATGGGAAGGCTGGAATCATGTGTGCCTGATCACTAAGACTGGGCTCTCAAATTGATTTCTCAAATATCTATTATTCATGGTTGCTCAGATTATGCTCAAAACTGCAATGATGGGGTTGATTATTCCCCCAAGTGTCTCATTTCATTGTTTGACAACTCTGTTGACAGATATATAAATAGAAATATTTAAATTGAGCCCAAATCCACTTCCCTATGCATAAGACTTTGTCCATCATTTTCATCTGTGATATGGAAAAAAAAAATGCTGAGAGATGGTGTTTACAGGCAGTGGGGTGTGAAATAAAGTCTTGTCCAGAAGGGCACTTGGAGCCAGATCCTGCCCTTTGCTCAACAGGATTTCCTGGCTGGCCTGGAACAGAGAGACTTTGTCTGGGGCATGGACAGCATTCTGAGAGAAGCCTCCTGCAGAGCCTTTTTCTAGCTTGCCTATTTGGCCTTCTCCAAGACACTGACTGAGTCTCCAGGAGGTAGGAGAGGCCGAACAGTGGCAGGCAGAGGTTCTCTCCTCTGCACCTCCATGAAGAACGTTATTCGTCTGTGTTTCTCTCCAGTACACTAGGCTACTTACTATAACATGTTCACGTGAACTGGGCTGATGCCTGTTGGGCACTCAGCAGTGCCCAGCACCTGGTTCCTGCAGTCGCCCGCGTGGTTTCAGTAACGAGGGGCTGAGCAAACACTGAATGGGGCCTCGGCACACCGTTGAATGTAGTTCTGACAGGTGTGAATACTGGAGAAGGCTACTGAGAATCTTTGTTGGGTAGCCTTCTTGTCCCCCATACCCGGGATGGCAGAATAGACATAATTCCACAATTCTGCACTCAGTCATTCGAAAACCTTTACTGAACTCACACTCCCTGCTAGGCCCTGAAGGGGAGTGATATAAAAACCAAAACAAAGTATGACACCCACGCCAGGAGGGCCAGGGTCTAGCAGAGTGGAGGGGAAGCAGAGCCTGGTGGGTGTGCTCCTAAAGGTGCCCGCAGCGCGCTGTGGGTCGGCAGGCAGCCGAAGAGAACTGAGGCTTACCTTTGTGGAGAGCTTCCTCGATGCCTGGCATTCTTGAACAGCCTGAAGTGAAGTTACTCATTCACTTCGCACTCAAGTCGCATTACACACAGGAAGCTAACTCACGGAGCATCTAACAGCTCTGCCCCAGATCATGACAAATCCAGAGACCACAGGAAAGCTATCGGCACTAGTCTGGGTCTAGGGAGTGGCTCTCATGCCTCCGTCCCCCACTAGGAGACAGGGTAGAATGGAATACAGTTTAGCAAACGTTTTCTGGATATCTGCCACCTCTGTTACAGCTAGGGGCGAGAACAAGGAACAAAAGCACTATTCTCAGACTGTCCGAGTTGCTGATTTAGTTGAGAGAGAGAGAGTTGTGAACTTGTGGGTTACACTGCAGCATGATATACATAATGCAAAGATTACTGATTAAGAGTGGGTGGTTTGGCCTCCTGTATAACACAGGAAATCCTACTTAATGCTTCTATAGTGATCTAAATGGGAAGGAAATCCAAAAAAGAGCGGATGTATATATATGCATAACTGATTCATTTTGCTCTACAGCAGAAAATAACACAGCGTTGTAAAGGAATTATGCCCCAATTTAAAAAAATCCAGTGTTTTCAAGATGTCAATTCTATCCCATAATAATCTATAAATCCAATATATTTGCAAATAAAATCACAGCTGCTGCTGCTATAAGTCACTTCAGTCGTGTCCGACTCTGTGCGACCGCATAGATGGCAGCCCACCAGGCTCCCCCATCACAGCAGAGGAAAAAAAAAAGTGGGTGGTTTGGTGGAAGAAAGACCTAAATCTACCACATAGAAGCTGTGTGACCTGGGGCAGGTTACTGAACTCCTCTGTTCCTATCTCACCATCTGGCTTGGGAAATGAGGATAATGAAACTACTTGCCTCAGAGAATTACAATGGGATAAAATAGATGGATATAATGAAGAGAAAGTGATTAGCACACCCTCACATAGTAAGTCTTCAATATATGATGAAAGTGAAAGTGTTAGTTTGACTGTGACCCTGTGGACTGTAGCTCACCAGGCTGCTCTGTCCATGGGATTCTCCAGACAAGAATACTGGAGTGAGTAGCCATTCCCTTCTCCATGGGATCGTCCCAACCCAGGGATCGAACCAAGGTATCCTGCGTTCCAGGCAGATATCTTACCATCCGAGCCACCAGGGAAGCCCATCAGTACATGATCCCTATCATTATAATTATTTCTAATGATAAAAATATGGATTGAAAAAAAAGGAAGAGAGAGAGAGAGAGAAAGCTGGAAATGTTGTAGGGGACCAGATCTGAAGGACCTGAAATTGCTCAAGATACTGGGAAATGGTGAGACTCTGTACTCTAGGAAGGGATAAGCTCAGACATGAGCTTTAGTTCTGTCACCTCAGGCGATGGTGTGGCAGATGGGCTGAAAGGAAAAAGATGGAAGCCAAAGACCAGTCCAAAGAACATGAAGGTCCTAACCTCAACTGCTCTGACGCATGTCAAAGACAATCCTGATCATGTTACAGAAGAAATAAAAAGTTTAGGAGCCACAGAATCCTTGGCCCCTTCAAGTTCCATCTCACAAAGCACAGAGGGGAACCGTCAGGGCCAGAAACACAGCCCGCTCTTTCGGGGAGAAGGCAGCAGCAGTGATGTCTCCTGTGGTCTGACCTGCCAGTGTAGGCCTTACTCACTCGGCTCAGCAGCCCAGTGCTAGATGCATAGAGAGCAATGGTGACAACAGGCAGACGGTAATTTAATTTGAGGAAAGGCCCCAAGTGGAAGAGACGGGAGGCCTTTCTGAATGTAAATGTTACATGCCCAACTTTATTTTTATTATTATTTTTGTATCCCACTGCAAAGGCTCAGTCTTGTCATGGCTCCCAGTGCATTTAGCCAAACACTAGAGGGGAAAGAGACACAATCTAGGTCAGTGGTTACGAAAGGAAAGAAACTTCAGAAAAAAAGAAAATGTATATATAGGCCTCTTAGTCCCTTGGAGGGTTGGAGAGAGGAAGGTAGGATTATGGGTAATCCCCACGCTATCATTTACTTCCTATGAGCTGACATGTCGTTCTCTCCCCGGTCCCTGCAGCTCGCTGCAGAGTATCAGCCAGGGGACAGTGGGAGGCCGGCTGAGACTGTGGTCAGCACCGGTGCAAGCTCCTCTGCGCCTGTGTGTTTCTGGTTTTTTCCTTCCTCTCTCCTTTTTTAATCTACATGGTCTTCCTCGGCAAATGACTGCTTCGTCACCTTTTTCTTTGCTTGTCTGGATTTCCATCACATGGTTCAAGGCTCCTGAGATTTAGAGACGGGCCAGCCTGGGTTTGAATCCTGAATGTTACCACTGTGTACCTACATGACCTTGAGACGGTCACCTTGTCTTCCTTAAGCTCAGTGTTTCCGTGTAAGGTGCGGATACGGCTTCCAAGGTGGCAGAGTGGTAAACAATCCGCCTACAAGTGAAGGAGATGCAAGAGGTGTGGGTTCTTTACCCCTAGCACCACGACAACAGGCGGCACTAGGGTAGAGAACCACCTGCCTGCCAGTGCAGGAGATACGAGAGACGAGGGGCCCATCCCCGGGTCGGGAACGCCCCTGGAGAAGGCGACGGCAGCCCACTCCAGGATTCTTCCCTGGAGAGTCCCATGGACAGAGGAGCCTGTCGGGCTACAGTCCACGGGGCCACAAAGAGTTGGACACGACCTAGCATCTGAGCGCACAGCATGTAGCGCGATTCTGATAATCCTGATTAGAGGCACTGCAGAACCATCCATCCCCCTCACAGCACAGGAAGGAAACCGGGGACTTCTCAGCACATGTTCAATCTCCTCCTCCTCTAAGAGGAACTGAAGCATCGCCTATATGTTGGGGTCAAATATTCCCACATTTGAAGGATAAAACTTAGTTATTATGCTGTTCTGGGCTTAGTCGCTCAGTTGTGTCTGACTCTGTGACCTCCGTGCACCGTAGCCTGCCAGGTTCCTCCCCAGTCTGTGGGGATTCCCAGGCAAGAATACTGGATTGCCCTGTTCTCCTCCAGGGGATCTTCCCAACCCAGGGATTGAACAAAGGTCACCCACATAGAAAGTGGATTCTTTACCATCTGAGCCACCAGAGAAGCCCCAAATTTAGTTATTACCCTGGAATAATCAGGAACAAAAAGTGTCATTTTCTCTAACTCTTACAGTGTCTATTTTTTGCTTGCACATACACTGTACCAGTTTTCCCGGGCTGGTTTCCGTTTTGGTGTCATCCTGGAAGCCAGCATTTAGTGAGTAATCTCCACAGCCCAGGTGCTATATGAATTACTTGACCTGTGTTGCTTCTCAGAGTCCTACTGACTTCCTCCAAGAAGCATTATCATTATCCTCACTTTACAGATGAAACTGCAACACAGAAGTTAATTAATTGCTCTAGGATCCCATGGCTAGTAAATGGTTAAGCCAGAATTTAAAGCCTGAGGCATTTATTCCAGAAGGTAGTAGCATAAATATCACTTCTGTGCTGCAGAATTTTAATATATGTCTGAATATCAGTTGTCCAATTCCAGTTTTAAAATGTAACTTCATATGTGATACCTAGCCACTTCCCAATGTCTTACTTTTCCTAAGACAGTCGAAATCTTCCAAATTTTGTTTTATTATTTCAAGAAAATCACCTTGTTTCTACAAGTGTATTTGTGTGTGTGTGATTTGGGGAAAGGCACATTCATTAAAGGGCTTCCCAGGTGGTGCTACAAAGCATCACTACAAACAAAGCTAGTGGAGGTGATGGAATTCCAGCTGACCTATTTCAAATCCTAAAAGATGATACTGTTAAAGTGCTGCACTCAATTTGCCAACAAAGTTGGAAACCTCAGAAGAGACTACATATCTACTTTTGCTTTATTGACTATGCCAAATCCTTAGATTGTGTGAATCACAGTAAACTGTAGAAAATTCTTAAAGATATGAGAATACCAGACCACCTCACTTGCCTCCTAAGAAACCTGTACGTGGGTTAAGAAGCAACAGTTAGAAACAGAAGTAGAAATACTGACTGGTTCCAAACTGAGAAAGGAGTACAGCAGGCTGTATATGGTCACCCCGCTTATTTAATTTATATGCAGAGTACCTCATGAGAAATGCCAGGCTGGATGAATCATAAGCTGAAGTCAACATTGCTGGAAGAAATGTCAATAACCTCAGATAAACAGATGACACCACCCTTATGGAAGAAATTGAAGAGGAACTAAAGAGTCGCTTGATGAAAGTGAATGAGGAGAGTGAAAAAGCTGGCTTAAAACCCAACATTCAGTGAATCATGGCATCTGTTCCCATCACTTCATGGCACATAGATGGGGAAACAATGGAAACAGTGACAGATGTCATTTATTCTTGGGCTCCAAAATCACTCCAGCTGGAGACTGCAGCCATGAAATTAAAAGATGCTTGCTCCTTGGAAGAAAAGCTATGACCAACCTAGACAGCATATTTAAAAGCAGAGACATTACTTTGGCAACAAAGGTCCATCTAGTTAAAGTTATGGTTTTTCCAGTGGTCATGTGTGGATGTGAGAGTTGGACCATGAAGAAGGCTGAGTGCCAAAGAATTGATGCTTTTGAACTGTGGTGTTGGAGAAGACTCTTGAGAGTCCCTTGGACTGCAAGGAGACCAAACAAGTCAATCCTAAAGGAAACCAACCCTGAATATTCACTGAAGGACTGATGCTGAAGCTCCAATAATTTGGCCACCTGATGTGAAGAGCTGACTCTCTAGAAAAGACCCTGATGCTGGGAAAGATTGAAGGCAGGAAGAGAAGAGAAAGACAGAGGACGAGATGGTTGGATGGTATCGCTGACTCAATGGATATGAGTTTGAGCAAGCTTGGGGAGATGGTGAAGAATAGGGAAGCCTGGAGTGCTGCAGTCCGTGGGGTCACAAAGAGTGGGACACAACTGAGCGACTGAACAAGAACAGGTGGCGCTAGGGGTAAAGAACCCGCCTGCCAATGCGGGAGACATCAGAGACGAGGGCTCAAGCCTGGGTTGGGAACATCAGCTGCAGGAGGGCAAGGCTAACCACTCCAGTATTCTTGTCTGGAGAATCCCATGGACAGAGGAGCCTGGAGACTGACAATCCATGGGGTTGCAGAATCAGACACAACGGAAGTGACTTAGCGTGTCACTTAGCCAATTCATTGGAAAAGGTCTTGATGCTGAAAAAGAGTGAGGGCAGGAAGAGAATGAGGAGACAGAGGATGAGATGGTTGGATGGCATCACCGACTCAATGGACATGAGTTTGAGCCAACTCCAGGAAATAGTGAAGGACTGAAGCCTGGTGTGCTGCAATTCATGGGGTCACAAAGAATCAGAAAAGAACTGAGCTACTAAACAACAACAACATTCATTAAAAAAAATAAAAACAACGTTTGTCCTTTCCTATTGTATAACTAAGATCATACCTCTTCCCACCCAGGTGGAGAATATTCATTGGTGTGCTAATGAAAGTTTAACGACCAGCTCTCTGGAGACAGGGGTGAGGAAGAGAAAGCCTTGATGCTGTGATGGCCAATTTCTGCAGTGCAAATATTTCCACCATGCCTGTTTTCAAGATACTAATATGAAGTCACTAAGAATGTAATTGAGAAGAGATGCTTACAATCAGCTTTCAGTAGTCAAATAATCAGAAATGGTAGCATTTTTTCTATACACTTTAAAATACTTAACTATTCTTGCACACACACAAATCACATCAATTTGCCAGGTCCAATTGTGGCTGAGTAAAATTACGTGTGTGACAAACTGCCTCAGTCATGTCTGGCTCTTTGTGACCACATGGATTGTACCCCAGAGTCCTCTGTCCACAGGATTCTTTAGGCAAGAATACTGGAGTGGGTTGCCATGCCTTCCTTGAAGGGACCTTTCTAATCCGGGGACTGAACCCACATCTCTTATGTCTCTTGCATTGGCAGGCGGTTCTTTGCCACCAGTATCACCTGGGGAGCACAAGTAAAATCATATAAACCAACATTTATGGACTGACCTCAGTGTTCCAGGGGGTTATGTAAATCATTTGATACAGCTTAACATTACCATTGGTTGTATTTTAACATCAAAGACTATGTGAACTACAGTTTCCAAGCTTGCAATGCTTTCTCCACTGACCAGTTTTTAACCCAACAATCCTGATGGAGGCAGGTTGAAATATGGGAGAAAGGGTGTTTCTGGACATACACACACCTCAATTCTAGAATTCTAGTCCTATGAGTAGTACTAATAGAGGTGTGATCTCAGCCAAGACACGCAGTCTCTACTGGATCGGACTATACCGCTAAGCATGCTGACAACACAGGGCTGTTAGGAGAATTGAATGATAGACCATATGTAAGATCCTGGGCACATTACAGATGATCAGTAAATGTTAGCAACTGTCTCTCACGCCTTTCATGAATCATTTATATTTTCTCAATCCACATTGCTTCCTTTATTATGCTCACTTTATCTCCACTGCTCTTTACTGGGCGCGCATACGCCTTGTCCCCTACTCTGAGTTGTGATTTCCCTGTATCTGTACAAGTCTATTTGCAAGGTTTCCTTTCTAAGCCTCTTAGCTTTTCCCCTTTGTGTTCCTCCATTTTCCCCTCAGGCCGTTATTTCCTCAAGTCCTGCATTTCTTCTTCTTCTGGGGTGTGCGCTCCATCACCATGGGACTCTTGGCCTCAACTTTTTGCTTTTTCTCGGTTAATTTCTCACAAAGCCCCCCGTTTCTCCTCTGTGGGTTTCACACAAGCCGCCTCGCCTGACGCGCGTTCTGTTCGCCTCTCTCTGCAGGAGCAGCCCCGTCCATGCTCTCTGTGTTTTGTTATCTTGCCTCTCTTCCTCCTGCCTACATTTTCCTTCTACTCTCGAGGGCTTCCACTACCTCAGCTTGAAATCCATTGTCTTTATTTTCCCCATTACTTCCCCAAAGACCTTCAAATTCTTGTTCTATCAGCATATTATTTGCCTTTCCCTTTCATTTTTTCCTGAAACGTTTCAAGGCGGGTAGTTTCCCTCTGCGCAGTGCAGTGGGCTTGGGGTGATTTGCATTGCTATATCTGTTTGTGCCATAAGGGTGACACTGGTTTGGGGGGCTGAGTAGCTGGGTTCTCATCTCTAACTTGTAGGGAGAAACACTTCTGTTTCTATATTGATATATCTTTAATAAGTTCCTGCACAGAATGACAGTTTAGGGTCACGAAAAGAACGTAAACCTGGATCTAATTGTAAATTCAACTTGTCATAGCCATCGCAATTCTGAGAAAAGGCCTTCACCTCCCCATCGCCCTTTCTCTCCATCACTAAAACGGGGAGCAGCACAGCACAGGGTCTAAGAATGAAGCTTTGGAGACTGACATATCAATGCTCAATTTCCGGTTCATCTTACAAGCTATGCAGTCGTGGGTCACCCACTNAAACCAACATTTATGGACTGACCTCAGTGTTCCAGGGGGTTATGTAAATCATTTGATACAGCTTAACATTACCATTGGTTGTATTTTAACATCAAAGACTATGTGAACTACAGTTTCCAAGCTTGCAATGCTTTCTCCACTGACCAGTTTTTAACCCAACAATCCTGATGGAGGCAGGTTGAAATATGGGAGAAAGGGTGTTTCTGGACATACACACACCTCAATTCTAGAATTCTAGTCCTATGAGTAGTACTAATAGAGGTGTGATCTCAGCCAAGACACGCAGTCTCTACTGGATCTGGACTATACCGCTAAGCATGCTGACAACACAGGGCTGTTAGGAGAATTGAATGATAGACCATATGTAAGATCCTGGGCACATTACAGATGATCAGTAAATGTTAGCAACTGTCTCTCACGCCTTTCATGAATCATTTATATTTTCTCAATCCACATTGCTTCCTTTATTATGCTCACTTTATCTCCACTGCTCTTTACTGGGCGCGCATACGCCTTGTCCCCTACTCTGAGTTGTGATTTCCCTGTATCTGTACAAGTCTATTTGCAAGGTTTCCTTTCTAAGCCTCTTAGCTTTTCCCCTTTGTGTTCCTCCATTTTCCCCTCAGGCCGTTATTTCCTCAAGTCCTGCATTTCTTCTTCTTCTGGGGTGTGCGCTCCATCACCATGGGACTCTTGGCCTCAACTTTTTGCTTTTTCTCGGTTAATTTCTCACAAAGCCCCCCGTTTCTCCTCTGTGGGTTTCACACAAGCCGCCTCGCCTGACGCGCGTTCTGTTCGCCTCTCTCTGCAGGAGCAGCCCCGTCCATGCTCTCTGTGTTTTGTTATCTTGCCTCTCTTGCTCCTGCCTACATTTTCCTTCTACTCTCGAGGGCTTCCACTACCTCAGCTTGAAATCCATTGTCTTTATTTTCCCCATTACTTCCCCAAAGACCTTCAAATTCTTGTTCTATCAGCATATTATTTGCCTTTCCCTTTCATTTTTTCCTGAAACGTTTCAAGGCGGGTAGTTTCCCTCTGCGCAGTGCAGTGGGCTTGGGGTGATTTGCATTGCTATATCTGTTTGTGCCATAAGGGTGACACTGGTTTGGGGGGCTGAGTAGCTGGGTTCTCATCTCTAACTTGTAGGGAGAAACACTTCTGTTTCTATATTGATATATCTTTAATAAGTTCCTGCACAGAATGACAGTTTAGGGTCGCGAAAAGAACGTAAACCTGGATCTAATTGTAAATTCAACTTGTCATAGCCATCGCGATTCTGAGAAAAGGCCTTCACCTCCCCAGCGCCCTTTCTCTCCATCACTAAAACGGGGAGCAGCACAGGACAGGGTCAGTGCTCAATTTCCGGTTCATCTTACAAGCTATGCAGTTGTGGGTCACCCACTTGCTCACGTTGACAAGCACCTCTACATCTATGNCACAGGGTCTAAGAATGAAGCTTTGGAGACTGACATATCAATGCTCAATTTCCGGTTCATCTTACAAGCTATGCAGTCGTGGGTCACCCACTTGCTCACGTTGACAAGCACCTCTACAACTATGAAGCAGGTAAATCTCAAAGTTGAAGGAAGGACTCAATAAAATCATGTGTATAAAATGCGCAACCCATTGTCTTTACCATCATAAACATTCAGGCCTGGGATTGATTGTTATTAGAACACTTCTACCTTTCTCAGAAGTGACATGGCCTCTTACGTGTCAGCTGTGGCTTTTACTGTTCCCTCCACCTGGAAAGTTCTTTTACTTCACTCCAAAAAGTGTCTTCCATGAATCTTTTTTTTTTCCTTGCATCTTTTGCAAAGCCTTCTCCAAGCACCTCACTGCTGTAAACAGAACCAGTCATTCCCCACCATCTATTCTCAGAGGCCTCTGTCCGTGCTGTTTGTAGTTCTAATCACTTTTTTTTTGTGGCTGTCAGTTTACTTATAGGAATATTTCTTACACATTTTTATAGACTTTGAATTTCTAGAAAGCTAGACTATGCCTTTTTTTCCTTGGTTTCTCAGCACTAAAAGTCAAAAAGTCAAAGTGTTAGTCACTCAGTCATGTCTGGCTCTTTGAGACTCCATGGACTGCAGCCTGCCAGGCTCTTCTGTCCATGAGATGCTCCAGGCAAGAATACTGTAATGGGTAGCCATTTCTTTCTCCAGGGTATCTTCTCAACCCAGGGATCGAACATGGGTCTCCTGCATTGCAGGCTGATTCTTTACTTTCTGAGCCACCAGACACTGTGCTTAATAACTAACAGGTGCTCAATATGTATTTGTAAATAACTGGGAGAATGGATATGGACAGATGGTAGGTGTTCACTCCACATTTGTGATGAGTGCATGAATGAAGGCAAAGACCCAGTGTCTAGAATTGGCTATAAGGCAGGGTTATATACAAAGGACATAAAGGCTTCAACTCCAGTGTGTCGGACCAGGTCAGACTGCCCAACAGGCTGACTGCTTTACTTCTAAGACCCTGAGCTGCTGGCTGTATCCTTTCTCGTCTCTAGAGGCCAGGCACAAGACTTATTCCCAAGTGGGCAGTAGGTTGTAGCCTGGAAATAGGGTTAAACGGACTCAGCCTAGAAGATAAGAGCAATTCAGAGCAGGAAGACAAGCAAGTCAGCAGAGTAATCTGGTTTATTTGGCTCTTTGAAGTAGTAATTCCTAGACAATTTGGAGTTTTGACATCTTATCATCTTTCATCTTATTTCCTTCTACTTGTACTTATTTTTTCATACTTATGAAAATGACATAGGGGAAAATACTAAACTATAATGGGATTTACTTAAATGAACGTGAACTAAGATTACAATGCTCTCCATCCTCCATTCGATTTTGCTGGTGCTCAGTTGCTCAGCTGGTGTCTGACTCTGTAACCTCAGGGACTGCAGCCACCAGGCTCCTCCGTTCATGGAATTTTCCAAGAATACTGGAGTGGGTTCACCATCCCCTCCTCCAGGGGATCTCCCCAGCCCAGTGATCAAACCCATGTCTCCTACCTTGGAAGCTGGTTCTTTACCTCTGAGTCACCTGGGAAGCTCCCCTCCTATTCTGTGCTGATGCTTTTATGAATAAGACCATTATCTTTCTATGATGTATCAAACATTTACTACATGAGTTATGTTTCTGGAAGCATGATTTCAGCTATGAAACAGAACAGATCAGCTTTTCATTTAATAAGTATTTACAGACTACTAGGTAAGATGTAGTCACCCATGTGACCTATCCAAAAATTAAAAAAAAAAAATTGATGACTCAGAAGATAGTCTTGAAAGAGAAGTCAAGAATTTTGAATTTAAGTTCCTCCCCTTGTGATTCTTCCCCTGGTGGGCTGTCTAATCCAGAACATGTCACATGGACTCTTGAGTGTCAGTTTCTGCATCTCAAAAATAGGCATGATTAAGAGTTGCCTCCTCTCTAAACAACTCTCAGCTTCTCATAGAGTTACTGTAAAGATCAAGTGAAATAGTATTTTAAAGGGCCTTGAAAACTGAAAAATGTTAAGAAATTACAAAGAATGGCATTAAGGGTTTGATTTGTTTGTTTGTTTCCCAATGAAGAATATGAGCTTTAATCTGAGGAAACTGATGTAAACCAAATGTGAGACTCAAATGGAAACTGATAATATGAACTCAAAGATGATCCTTCAGGTTCTGATTCTGGTACAAATTACCTGTGTAATTATAGTCAATCCACCTCCCCGGTTTGCCTCAATTTCTTTATCTTGTAAAATGAAGTGGCCAGATCAGATGAGTTCTAAACATCCTTCTAGTTCTGACAATGTTCTGTGATTCCTAGAGATAACTGAACTTGATGATAAGCTATGTTTATAGCTCTAACCAGCTGGGCAGGAAAGAGACAGAGCGAGACTGCATTCTTTAAGCCTAGATACAGAGCAGAAACATGGAAGATTTGGGAAGGTAGAGATGTTCTAATTCTAATGTCAGAAGAGGCTATTATGACCTCTGGGGCCCTAGGCATATTAGGGTCGCTTCTTCAATTAAAAAAAGCTTATTTTGTGACTGTATCGATACAAACATGGATATAATTGACGATAAATCACATTTTTTTTCTTTTAAGTAAAATTTTTAGGTGCTCTATTAAATTATCCTGGACCCTAAGCACTAGTCTTAATGTGTCTAATGGATAAGTCGGCCCTGCTAAGTTCTCCTAAAAGTGGTGGCACATTTTACTTAAAGAACATCGAGCCTTCGAGCCAGTTGAATCTTACTCCCTTCCAGAGCAGAATTTCTCAAATTCGGCACGATTGGCATTTGTACTCTGCAGTTCTTTGCTGTAGGGGGTGCGGGCCGTGCACTGTAGGAGGTTAAGAGCATCCTGACCTCTATCCGCCAGATGCTAGTAGTAGACTTGTCCTGGATGTGACAACAAAAAATGTCCCCAGTGTTGCCCAGGGTCCCCTTGGAGAAATACTGTTCTAGAATATTCTTTCTAGGTGATGTTCTACCTTGTGCTGAGAACTCATGGTCTTGGCCAGTGTCTTTCCGTATCACTCTTGGGGAAAGAGAAAAAGTTCTGACATGGGCCTGTAAGGTTCTCTCTGCCCTTGCCACAGGATTTCTCTAACCTCGTCTCCCACTGTTCTTGTTCCGGACGTGGCTTCAGCCTCAGCGTCCTCTGCGCTGTGTCTTGGATCTGCCTGAGGGCTTTTGAGGTGGTTCTTCTGTCTGTGTGGGATCAGCTTCCCCAGATGGTCCCGTTGGCCAGCTCTCTTATCCTCTTCATTGAAATATCACCTTCTCAACAACACTTATCTTAAAGTGCTATTTTAAAACTTGCCGTTTTAAAAGTTACAAATCTTGGTATCCTTGATATTCCTCTTCCCCCTTCTCTGCTCCTATTCCTCTCTGTCTCGCTGTATTTATACATATGCTTCCCTGCCAGCTCAGACGGTGAAGAGTGTAACTGCAATGCAAGAGACAGTGGTTAGATCCCTGAGCTGTGAAGATCCCTGGCAGTAGGAAATAGCAACCTACTCCAGTATTCTTGCCTGGAGAATCCCATGCAGAGAGGAGCCTGGTGGGTTATGGCCCATAGGGTCGCAAAGAGTCAGACATGACTGAGTGACACTTTCACTTCACTTCAAACCTTCTAACATACAATATAATTTATAGTGCCTAATTATTTATTATTTTAAATATACTCTTCATTATTAAAATAAGCATTATTTTGATAATTATTTACAAATTATTAGATTTTATTTTCTTAGACTCCCAAATCACTACAGACAGTGACTGCAGCCATGAAATTAAAACACATTTGATCCTTGGAAGGAAAGCTATGATACACCTAGACAGTGTATCAAAAAGCAGAGACATCACTTTGCCAACAAATATCTATATAGTCAAAGATACAGTTTTTTCAATAGTCATGTATGGTTTTGAGAGTTTGACCATAAAGAAGGTTGAGTGCTAAAGAACTGATGTTTTTGAATTTTGGTGCTGGAGAAGACTCTTGAGAGTCCCTTGGACTGCAAAGAGATTAAATCACTCAGTATCAAAGGAAATCAAGCCTGGATATTCATTAGAAGGACTGATGCTGAAGCTGAAGCTCCAATACTTTGGCCATCTGATACAAAGAGCTGACTCATTGGAAAAGACCTTGATGCTGGGAAAGATTGAGGGCAGGAGTAGAAGGGATGAGATGGTTGGATGGCATTACTGACTCAATGGACATGAGTTTGAGTAAACTCTTGGAATTGGTGATGGACAGGGAGGCCTGGTGTGCTACAGTCCATGGTGTCACAAAGAGTCAGACACAACTGAGTGACTGAACTGAACTGACTGGGAGATCATGAAGGACAGAGGAGTCTGGCACATTCAGTCCATGGGGTTGCAGAGTAGGCTATGACTTAGTGACTAAACAACAAAAATTATTTACTATATTTATCATGTATTTCTCTTTTTCCCCTGCTAGAAAACAAAGTCCATGAGAACAGGGCTTTGTTCTGTCTGTGTTGTTCATCCCACAACTACTACATAATTTGTTTGATAAATTTGCACTGGACTGAATTGGGAAAAATTGAATTGAAGTAGCTCCTTCTGTCTTTTGACAGTGTGATTACTAATCTAGAGCCAGGCATCTTGGAATGTGAAGTCAAGTGGGCCTTAGAAAACATCACTATGAACAAAGCTCTTGGAGGTAATGGAATTCCAGTTGAGCTGTTTCAAATCCTGAAAGATGATGCTGTGAAAGTGCTGCACTCAATATGCCAGCACATTTGGAAAACTCAGCCGTGGTCACAGGACTGGAAAAGATCAGTTTTCATTCCAATTCCAAAGAAGGGCAATGCCAAAGAATGNTAAGATGTAGTCACCCATGTGACCTATCAAAAAATTAAAAAAAAAAAATTGATGACTCAGAAGATAGTCTTGAAAGAGAAGTCAAGAATTTTGAATTTAAGTTCCTCCCCTTGTGATTCTTCCCCTGGTGGGCTGTCTAATCCAGAACATGTCACATGGACTCTTGAGTGTCAGTTTCTGCATCTCAAAAATAGGCATGATTAAGAGTTGCCTCCTCTCTAAACAACTCTCAGCTTCTCATAGAGTTACTGTAAAGATCAAGTGAAATAGTATTTTAAAGGGCCTTGAAAACTGAAAAATGTTAAGAAATTACAAAGAATGGCATTAAGGGTTTGATTTGTTTGTTTGTTTCCCAATGAAGAATATGAGCTTTAATCTGAGGAAACTGATGTAAACCAAATGTGAGACTCAAATGGAAACTGATAATATGAACTCAAAGATGATCCTTCAGGTTCTGATTCTGGTACAAATTACCTGTGTAATTATAGTCAATCCACCTCCCCGGTTTGCCTCAATTTCTTTATCTTGTAAAATGAAGTGGCCAGATCAGATGAGTTCTAAACATCCTTCTAGTTCTGACAATGTTCTGTGATTCCTAGAGATAACTGAACTTGATGATAAGCTATGTTTATAGCTCTAACCAGCTGGGCAGGAAAGAGACAGAGCGAGACTGCATTCTTTAAGCCTAGATACAGAGCAGAAACATGGAAGATTTGGGAAGGTAGAGATGTTCTAATTCTAATGTCAGAAGAGGCTATTATGACCTCTGGGGCCCTAGGCATATTAGGGTCGCTTCTTCAATTAAAAAAAGCTTATTTTGTGACTGTATCGATACAAACATGGATATAATTGACGATAAATCACATTTTTTTTCTTTTAAGTAAAATTTTTAGGTGCTCTATTAAATTATCCTGGACCCTAAGCACTAGTCTTAATGTGTCTAATGGATAAGTCGGCCCTGCTAAGTTCTCCTAAAAGTGGTGGCACATTTTACTTAAAGAACATCGAGCCTGCCAGCCAGTTGAATCTTACTCCCTTCCAGAGCAGAATTTCTCAAATTCGGCACGATTGGCATTTGTACTCTGCAGTTCTTTGCTGTAGGGGGTGCGGGCCGTGCACTGTAGGAGGTTAAGAGCATCCTGACCTCTATCCGCCAGATGCTAGTAGTAGACTTGTCCTGGATGTGACAACAAAAAATGTCCCCAGTGTTGCCCAGGGTCCCCTTGGAGAAATACTGTTCTAGAATATTCTTTCTAGGTGATGTTCTACCTTGTGCTGAGAACTCATGGTCTTGGCCAGTGTCTTTCCGTATCACTCTTGGGGAAAGAGAAAAAGTTCTGACATGGGCCTGTAAGGTTCTCTCTGCCCTTGCCACAGGATTTCTCTAACCTCGTCTCCCACTGTTCTTGTTCCGGACGTGGCTTCAGCCTCAGCGTCCTCTGCGCTGTGTCTTGGATCTGCCTGAGGGCTTTTGAGGTGGTTCTTCTGTCTGTGTGGGATCAGCTTCCCCAGATGGTCCCGTTGGCCAGCTCTCTTATCCTCTTCATTGAAATATCACCTTCTCAACAACACTTATCTTAAAGTGCTATTTTAAAACTTGCCGTTTTAAAAGTTACAAATCTTGGTATCCTTGATATTCCTCTTCCCCCTTCTCTGCTCCTATTCCTCTCTGTCTCGCTGTATTTATACATATGCTTCCCTGCCAGCTCAGACGGTGAAGAGTGTAACTGCAATGCAAGAGACAGTGGTTAGATCCCTGAGCTGTGAAGATCCCTGGCAGTAGGAAATAGCAACCTACTCCAGTATTCTTGCCTGGAGAATCCCATGCAGAGAGGAGCCTGGTGGGTTATGGCCCATAGGGTCGCAAAGAGTCAGACATGACTGAGTGACACTTTCACTTCACTTCAAACCTTCTAACATACAATATAATTTATAGTGCCTAATTATTTATTATTTTAAATATACTCTTCATTATTAAAATAAGCATTATTTTGATAATTATTTACAAATTATTAGATTTTATTTTCTTAGACTCCCAAATCACTACAGACAGTGACTGCAGCCATGAAATTAAAACACATTTGATCCTTGGAAGGAAAGCTATGATACACCTAGACAGTGTATCAAAAAGCAGAGACATCACTTTGCCAACAAATATCTATATAGTCAAAGATACAGTTTTTTCAATAGTCATGTATGGTTTTGAGAGTTTGACCATAAAGAAGGTTGAGTGCTAAAGAACTGATGTTTTTGAATTTTGGTGCTGGAGAAGACTCTTGAGAGTCCCTTGGACTGCAAAGAGATTAAATCACTCAGTATCAAAGGAAATCAAGCCTGGATATTCATTAGAAGGACTGATGCTGAAGCTGAAGCTCCAATACTTTGGCCATCTGATACAAAGAGCTGACTCATTGGAAAAGACCTTGATGCTGGGAAAGATTGAGGGCAGGAGTAGAAGGGATGAGATGGTTGGATGGCATTACTGACTCAATGGACATGAGTTTGAGTAAGCTCTTGGAATTGGTGATGGACAGGGAGGCCTGGTGTGCTACAGTCCATGGTGTCACAAAGAGTCAGACACAACTGAGTGACTGAACTGAACTGACTGGGAGATCATGAAGGACAGAGGAGTCTGGCACATTCAGTCCATGGGGTTGCAGAGTAGGATATGACTTAGTGACTAAACAACAAAAATTATTTACTATATTTATCATGTATTTCTCTTTTTCCCCTGCTAGAAAACAAAGTCCATGAGAACAGGGCTTTGTTCTGTCTGTGTTGTTCATCCCACAACTACTACATAATTTGTTTGATAAATTTGCACTGGACTGAATTGGGAAAAATTGAATTGAAGTAGCTCCTTCTGTCTTTTGACAGTGTGATTACTAATCTAGAGCCAGGCATCTTGGAATGTGAAGTCAAGTGGGCCTTAGAAAACATCACTATGAACAAAGCTCTTGGAGGTAATGGAATTCCAGTTGAGCTGTTTCAAATCCTGAAAGATGATGCTATGAAAGTGCTGCACTCAATATGCCAGCACATTTGGAAAACTCAGCCGTGGTCACAGGACTGGAAAAGATCAGTTTTCATTCCAATTCCAAAGAAGGGCAATGCCAAAGAATGCTCAAACTACTGCACAATTGCACTCATCTCATACGCTAGTAAAGTAATGCTCAAAATTCTCCAAGCCAGGCTTCAGCAATACATGAACCGCAAACTCTCTGATGTTCAAGCTGGTTTTAGAAAAGGCAGAGGAACCAGAGATCAAATGGCCAACATCCGCTGGATCATGGAAAAAGCAAGAGAGTTCC